>CM021103.1:558928053-559336181 GCA_007115665.2 Sequoiadendron giganteum
TACTTCTTGTTCGGATTGCTTTATGCTTTGTTTGGTTGTAGCTACTTTGATACTGGACACACTTTGTTATTTGTGTTTTGATCGCTACTTATAGAGCGACGAACTATTATTGTGTGATGTGTTTATCTGATGATTGTTGTACATGCTTTAATGGTGTAATGATGTTAGTAGTTATAACATGAGATTTTAATATGAGATTATTGAGTAAGATGTAAATGTCAGTTTTGATGAGTGTATTGGTGAAGGGGATGGGTTCGCATCACTCGCTTGCGAGCCCTTGTGAATCCATGATTTCTTCTTCACGGTGTGTATTATATGTTGGTTATATTATATGATGTTGTTTACTTGGTTTTCAGGTTTGCAGGTACATGACATCGACTCCACCTGGTTTCACAGGTTTGAGCGTGTCGATCCAACGGTTAAGTTGAATGGGAGATAGTAGCTAGGTAACTTGTGTCAAGTCTACGCCCTAGCCTTAGTGTGTCGTTAGTCTTGTTTGTTGAGTCATGGTTTACCTTGTTTTAATGTTATTTGTTTCTGAAAGTGCTTGTTCATTAAATTAATTCTTAGAATAATTGCATTGGTTAAAAGTGGTGATTAATTAAAATTAAAATTATGTTAGAAGTTATATTTAAATTTATTAATAATTTAATTTAATTTAATCCCAAAAGGGTTGAATTTATTTATTAAATAATTAAAATTAATTAATTAAGTTTTATGTGGATTAAATTAAATAAAAGCAAAAAAATTGAAAGTTATTTGAAATTGAATTTTAAAAGGAAAGTTAGTTTTCAAAATATTGGAGTTAATATAATATTTTAAATTTCTTTATTGCATGAAAATTGGATTTGGTTGTTGAAGATATTTTTGATTTATGCCACAAGTGCATGTTTAATTAAGGAGAAGAGTTGGTTGCAAATTCATTCACGGAGAGAATTTTGGAGAGGAAAAGCTTCTTCAAGTTTGAAAGGATATTTTTGAGAAAAATTGCACAGAGAATGGTTGGAAGAAATTTTTGGTTGTAGAATTGATTTAGAAAATTTTGTTGAAGTTTGGTTGTTCGTTTGTATTGTTTGCTTGCTTGGAATCACTGCACGATTGAAGAGAAATTGTGAAATCCTTGGAGGAGGCTCTGCATCAAAAATCTTCTTTTTCTGTAGCTTCAACACCAGGTTTTATTCTGTGGTTTATTGTTCTTGAATTATTTAAATTAAATTGGTAGTGATTAAATAATTGTTTGTTAAATCCATTTAGGAATAGAGATTACTATTTGAGAATAGAAATTAATTATTAGATTTTGGAAGTTTTGTTTTTCCTGTGAAAATTCATCAGGGAAATTGTAAAAATATTTTGTAGAATTTAATTTTAGGTGAGGAAATTGTACTATTGATTGTTAAATTAAACCTTAGATTGAACAACACATTTAGATTGTTGTAGAAAATGTATATTCCTATAGAAAATAAATAAATTTATTTCAAAAGAAAAACCTCTGTAGAAAATTTATGGTGGAGAAACCCTGAAGATTATAAAACTTTTGGCTATATTTTAGTTTTTTTTTTATTAGATTCATTCTTTTAGTGTTATGAATTAAGGAAATGGTTGAAAAGAATTAGTTTTCTTATTCTCTGGAAAATTTGCACAATTTCTCCTGTAGGTGGTTATTTTTGTTTATTTTGCCCAATTGTACCAGTAAATTAATGTATGTGTATATATATATATATATATATATATTATATGTATTATATTACAATGTGAGTATACATATAATAAATATATATATATAGTCCTTTTGGGATTTGTATTTAAATTTTATTTACTTTTGAGGTTGCCATCAGTACGGCATTTTTGGATACGAATTTCGAGAAAACTCATTGAAAATTCGTATGAAATTTATTTTATAGTATTTCCAGAATTTTAACCAATGGAAGTTTTTATTTTTTTTAAAAAAATTGATGTGACAGTGGTTGGTGGGGGCGGATGTACCCCCACCGCCCACTGTACTTTGTTATGGGAGTGTGTTGCTCTCATGGCAGCGCCCTCCACTAAAAATGGAGGGAGCGTTGCCCCCTAAGCATGGGACCGGTTGTACATTGTACAAACCGGCACCCAATATAATGGGTGGTCAGCTGTACAATGTATAGTCCGGCAGACATTTGGCTTTCCCCGGTGACGGAACAGACGTGCAGGTTCTTGGGATCTGCGGACAGATGAGTTTCGTCTGTTTCTCGTTTCCTATGTAATGTCTTTTTTTATTATTATCTCTAATATATACAATATATAATATGTATAGTATATATACATAAATATATATATATATATAATATGTATATATATAAATATGTATATATAATATATATATATTGTATATTCGTTTTCATTAATTATTTATTCAAATGGTTATTAATATATATAATGTATATATACTGTGTATATATATATAATAACAATATATGTTTTGTTAATTTGTTTTTATAGAAAATTTATAAACTTGCTTTAATAAAAAGGAAGTTATGAAATATTTATGAACTTTTAATTAAAACAAAATTATCAAATTTAGTTTAATTATTTATATTTAAAAGTGGGCATGTTAAAGTGGATGTGTATATTGTTAATTGGGAAAATTGTAGAAATTAGATAAGTTAGTTGGGGAAACTGAAAGAAACTTTCTTGCATGTATTTAAAATGTTTTAAATGCAATTGAATATCTTGTTTTGTTAAATTAGAATTTATCCTTTCCTTGTAAAAAGATAAAGGTAATTATTTTAGTTTAATATTTATTTGATTGAAGTAATTGGCTATATACTAAAAAGTATTAGATAGGGAAATGGATTTAATATATCCAAAAATATAGTATTTCCTTACCATTGCTTATTGTTTTTATTTTTCCTTATGTTCGTGATTGGGGAAAGGGTTATTGAGTTTTAAATTGCAAGTCTTCCAGAAGATGTGGGTTGTTGCTTTGATAAGTCAACCGTTTGTTTGTCCCTTGGGTAGTACTATATGTGATTTGTTTCCTCCAAGTGTTGGAGTGGGTTTCCTTTACTGTTGTCTCCTAGAATAGGAAAGATTGCGTTGTTTAGTTCTATAAGCACTTGAATTACCTTTGGAGTCTAGAGTTGTATAGTGTGTTATCCATTAGAAGAGTGGCTTTTGTTAGGCGTCGGAGCCCAAAGAGGTAAATCGGGTAACCTTCAAAAGTGAATTAATCAAGTGATAATTAAAGTAATGTACTTAGTTGATTAGGATGCACTTCATATTAATCAAGATAACTTAACCTCACTCATAGACGCAAGGGCTCGTTTAGACTTGGGGTAAGTGGGAAGGCCTGGAATGGCAAGATCAACTATTTTGTCCTCACGAGAGATAGTCGATTCCGCATAAGTAAGCATGAGGGTCAGGATTTGTTAGAGGTCACCAAGAAATCCGGAGCCTATGAAGAATGCTTAGAGGAGATCTCATGACTAACTGTGTGATGACACTCTGTCTAGGATAACATTGGGTTTTGTGTTATGTGTATGGATTCTTTATCATACTTGATGGATTTTATGTCTCGAAGAAATGTGACCATGTTAGTGTTATTGTGCATCTGTTTGGTTGAGTCAGCATGAGTCTGCCTTTGGTTAGAGGTAGTGGATCTTTGTCCATGTTACGTTGTTACTATCTCCTAGCATGGGGGGTGGGCCTTCGGGTACCACTTGATTGGGTGGAACATGCACCATAAACCATTGGGTCCCCCTTGATCTTTAGTATTTGGTAGCAAGACATCCAGATGGACAACTCTCGGTTCTTGCTTTATTTCAAGCATTGTTTTATTTCATAATGTAATAAGTTATTTTACCCCTTTTATATTTACAAGGTGGAATTATGTAATTGTAACACTTATGTAATATTGCCTCATTCTGGGAAAGAGTGATGTAACCAGATGTTCAAGTAATGAATTTATGTTATGGATGTTTACCTTCGTATCCTATGTTGTTTATGTATGTCGAATTAATGCTTATTACATGAGTAATTAAATGCAATGAATTTTAAATAATGTTTGTTAATTGGGTTTAAGTAATCTCGGTTACGTAGCCTTAGGGGAGGTTATCAATTGTAGATGAACGTGTATGTTAATTAACCTTAAATAAAAAAATAAAAATTAGTACACTTTTATTGTGAATTGAAACTTCCTCTAGGGTTACATGGCGGGGCATTACATAAGAGGGATGTACAAAATTGTCAGGTAAAAATGCACATGGCTCGTGTAAAATGATATTGGGGCAAAATTGGCATGTATAGCCAATGTTGGCTCCCAACCCTTTGCATCCACCACGTTTATAAGGTGGAAGATCTTGCATCTGATGAGAGCTCATGGGTATGGCAATTGTTGTCAAAACCCACTTTTGAATTTGCTGAGGGACGAGAAATTGTTTTTGTATTTCTTGAGGGATTAACATTCAAAAACTCTTCTACATTTATTCCATTTTCAAGATCTTGCTCCGACTGAACCACAGGCTTATGGCCTCCATTATTAAAAATTGTTTCTACATCTGTTGATGATGTTTCGTTTCCCTAATGTGAGTTGAAAGCCATTGTTGACTCTTCTACATTTCATCTATTTCCAAGATCTTGTGTTGGTTGGACCATAGGCTCATGGCCCCCATTGTTCAAAATTTCTACATTTGCAGAGGATGTTCCATTTCCTTGACGTGAGTTGGAAACCATCTCAGCTCAAATGTATTGGGACGCGTGATTCAAATTTTGATTAAAAGAGTTGGACCCTATTTTAATCTTTTATCCTCTTTTTAATAATAAATTTAATGACTACCTCTAAACCAGAAGATGCGCCGGGGAGCACGGTTCAAAACTAGATTATATTTTAATCTTTTATTTAGATGTATTGGGGATTGCATATTTATTTATGTTCACATAACAAATTTATTGTGTGTGCCTTCTCATTTATTTGCATATTTAATTTCTTTTCTTATGTTTGCATGTCTGGTCAATTTATAGATGTCTATTCTTTTCTCTTTTTGTTAGTTATTCTTTCATATTTTTCATTGCATATAAATATATAATATGAGTTCATTTTTTTTTAATCTATTTATGTAAACTTATACATGTTTGTAGTGCATATTATATTTTCATATCTTCTCAAATTTCTTTCTTTGCATTTCTATATTCTTTCAAATTATTTATATAATTATGTTTGTAAGTGTATATATATTTACATATTATATATAAATATAATATATAATTATATTTATATTATCTAAATTTATTTTCATGCATTTGTAAATACCCTTATTGTTCAAATAAGATAGGTCCATAGTTCCATGGGGACGCATCCCTCCAAAAAAAGTAGACAAACTCGAGATGGGGACGTTTTCGAGATGCAGGGACGCCTAGTAAATGTCCCCCTGTTTCATTGTAGTCTCCTGAACATTTCCTTCAGAGGAGACATCTAGGCATCTCTAAGTCTTCTAGACGTCTTCGAAACTCCAACATCCCCCATAAAAAATGATTTAAAAAAAATAAAATTAAAAGACAAAGAATGTTAAATTTAAAATTTAAAATTTTAATATTATTTTTTTACCCTAATGAGTTGACTTAAGTCAAAGTATACTATAGTCTTTCATTGAAATTTTTCATTTTGTTTTACTTTTCATTTTCTTCCTGTGCGTGTGCATATAGTCTAAGACTTGAATGACTCAAAGACAGTGGATTTGCGAGAGCCAGAGGCTACTGTTGGGCTTTCACATTTTTTGATTTTTTTATTTCATAACTGCTAGGTAGATTATTGAACATGCCTTGGTTGTGCTTCCACATTTTGTAGATATGTTCAGTATTCTACCTAGCAGTTATGAAATCAAAAAATCAAAAAATGTAAAAGCCCAACAGTACCCTCTGCCTTCAGTTCAAGTTGGGTGAGCATTTAGTCCAAAAGTTCACATGCCTTGCCCGTGCTTCCACATTTTACAGACATGTTCTACCAAAGGCAAAGCATTTTAAATTTTAAATTTTTCAATCTTGTGCATATCCTGCAATATTGTAATATTCAATATTGTGCATATCTTGCAAGCAACAATATTCACCAGTTCAATGAAATCATTGCAATGTGTTTGAATTCTAAACTTTACTTATTCCTTAGGCTTCTACTATTATACATCTTTTTATAACTAACTTTTCAAGTACTATATGTATTTCAGTGCTTCACTCCCTCGCTGCCCCCTACCATCCCCAAACTTAGACCCCCCCTCCCCGTGTCCCCGAGACACATCCCCTGTTGTCCCCTTGTCCCTGTCCCCAAAACTCCGTGGAACATTGGATAGGTCAAGGCATATGGTTTGTTGAGCATATTATATTCTCTTATTCCCATTTGATTATGTCATTTTATGCATGTATACATTTGAGTGGTTACATTGTCAATTTATATTTACATATTTGCATAAGTTCTTTTTTGTTTTTATTCGTTTTCAATTATATTTTTATATTATACTATTTAACTATACTATGTGAGTTCATTTTTTATCTATATATCTAATCTTATGCATGTTTGTAGTACATATCACAAAAGGATCCACAAAGAACTTGGGGGCCCGGGAGGAACCTTGGTCAAACCCACAAAAAGAAAAATTTTGAGGCCAAAATCAGGGGTATATGGAAAAATCATTCACTAAGAATCCTCATAGGATAGCATACATCTTGTTAGCTTCACAAAATTGTGTATATGATGGGTTGCAGTAAGACAAATTCTGAGGCCAAAATCAGGCATACAAGGATTTATTTTCTAGTGTAAAGACTGAAAAATGGCATAGCACATTGGTGGTTTGGCATGGGAATATTTTCTAACCTCATCGCAATTGGAAGTACCTTGAAAATGAAATCTACATGGGATGAATAAAAAAATCAGCTGGACTGCAAGTTCAAAGTTCTTAATTTATTTAGGGGGATTTTAAAAAGGACGTCCACCTCGAGTGAGCAGTCATGAGCAGATTATAGCTAAAACTTGTAGTCAATGACTAAGGGTATTTGACATATGGGATCAGATCACATAGTTGAAGTAGTCATAGTCAAAGGAAGACAAAATATGCCATCTCCTGTGATTATCACACATTCTATACTTCACTCTTATTGTCAGATGAGAAGAAATTTGTATCTAAGACTGGAAAGCAAAGTCACAACTCAGAGAGTTCATGCATTAACCATTGATCAATTTTGTTTAAATGGAGAGGCATTTTGTTACTACTTAAAACTCATTTGGATAGGCTATGAAGAGCGAGTTTATTCTTAATAATCATTGAAGCACCTTTGAACAAGCCTGTGGAAAGCCAAGATTTTCAACAGTGTACAGTGTATTTGACAACTAATAGGAGAGCGAGGAACTCATATTTTAAGTGTTTGATGGGCTAAAGAAAGGATATCATTAACTCTTAGAAATGGATTTATCAACCAATAAAGCAGATTTGAGAGAGAGTTGTGCTAGGATATTTTATTTTATTTTTTCTTATTTGTGATGCCTTGTCTTTTCATAGCTGAGATGGCCTTGATTCACTATGATTTTACACTTCCATGGGTAGAGAATTTTGGTGACGTCATGTGTTGAGTTCTAGTGAACATCATAATATATATGCATTCACACACACACACACACATGTAGAATGTGTGTGTATGAATGTATGCACATGCATAGTTGAAAAATTCATACTCGGCAATAACTCGGTAGACCCAAAAAATTTAAAAACTCGGGACTCGACAAAAAGCTCAAAGAAAAACTCGGCAATAACTCGAAAAATTTATCGAACAATTGAAAGTAAATAATTTTTTAAAATATTCTTTAAAAACACACATATAAACTGAATTTTTAGAACATATTACTGATTTCATCATATATAAATCAAAATTAGAGTTTAAAACCTTAATACATATCAATCATCAATGTATCATAGACCAAAAAACAAGTTCGACTTCTCAATACATATTAACTTCAAGTTTCAATATCAATTAAAATTATCTATCCTAAATTTCTTCTCTGACTGAAACTCAAAAGCTTTTGTCAATGTTGTGTGGGTGGTGCTGAAGTAGATGGTATAATTGTAGTGTTCTCAATAGGAGCCTCAACAGGTGCGTCGACAGGTGCCTCATCCATAGGGATAGGATCAAGCTGTGTGTGTGAAGAAACCTCTGCTGACTGACCAAGCTCGCCTTCTTCCTCCTTATATGCTGCCACCTTTGCTTCCCATTCACTGCCTCTACCTCCCTCTCCATCTTAGCGAACTCATCATCACTTATCCATGGTTCCACATCGACCTCATTAGGCTCAACAATCCAATCTAAGAATGGATCAATATCATCAAGGTCAAGTGCTTCATGTGAACTCTGCCCTTGTACCTTCTTCTCATGCAACCGAAGGTTTTACCGAACGTAGACAAGGTCATTCAAGCACTTTTGAGTCAACCAATTGCACTTCTTCGTGTGAATGGACTCAAAGACACTCCAGTTGCGCTCACAACTAGATGCACTGCAAGGTTGAGAAAAAATACGAATAGCAACCTTTCGAAGATTAGGCGTTGTGGCACCATAATCTTCCCACCACAAATCTACAAGGATAACAATTATCATTTATAACTTAGTAAGGATTTAATAAACTTATACATTAGCATAAATAGTAAAACAATATTAAACACATGAATTTGTTACCTGGTTGTAGAGTGTCTCTCCTACGAATGCAATCTTTGGAAGAAAACAATGGCCCTTCAGCCTTCTTATAGCTCTGTATCTCATCAAGTATGAGATCTCGAAGCTCATCATTACTAACCAATCTCTCAATACATGTGTTGAGGCCAACAAGAACCTTTGCATCTTCTTCAAAAGTAGGAGAGAAATAAAACTTGGGGTTCAAAAAGTGGGCAGCAACATGAATATGTTGGAGGAGTTGTCGGTTCCACCTCCGATCTATTATGTGCCATATGGGTTCATATTTGGTCTTTTTTGACCCATATAAATGTTGAAGTACCTCTTTGGCCTTATCCATGGCCTCATATAGATACCCCATGGGGCTTTTATCCCCATCCACCAATCGTAGAACTCTAACCAACGGTTCTGACACCTAAAATATAAAAAAATTAACAAAATCAGCAAGTTGTAATATTAGAAAGCAAAAAACTAAATCATCAATCAAAGTTTGAAAACTTACATTGATGATCTCCTCCATTTGTTTGGCAAATATATCATCAAAAATGGTCTTCTTGACTTTATCTGCTTCAGGCTTCTTGGAATAAGGACTCTCCAACCATTTTTCACTCACAAATATGCGTTTGAGGTTGGGCAATGTAGTTAAAATACTCTGCAAGGTGAGGAAATTGGTGGCAAAGCGTGTGACTCCTAATCGCATGAGATCCTTACCATCAGTGTGCTCTCTCATAAGACTTAGGACCCATGTGTGATTGTAGATGAACTTTGTGATATTCCTTCCATCTTCTACCACATTCTTCACCCAACTTAGTTTCCCTATGTCCTCAAGGAGCAATTCAAGACAGTGGGCAGCACAAGGGCTCCAAAATAATGTAGGATTCCTCACCATTAGATGTTTACCAGCTGCCACATATGCAGCTACATTGTCGATCATAATTTGAATTACATTTTGAACTCCTACTTCCATCACCACCTCATCCAACATGTTGCACAATGTCTCTGCATTTTTTGTTTCATTGGAGGCATCAACTGATTTTAGAAATACCAATTGTCCCCTTGAAGCCACTAGAAATTTGATGAGTGTCCTATTTCTGCCATCCATCTACCCATCAGATATAATGGTGCAGCCATTCTTTTTCCAGCTTCTCCTTTGTTCCTCCACTAGTTTGTGTGTGTTTTGGACCTCATTTGGCAATAATGGTCCACTCAATTCATAACGACTTGGGGCCTTGAACCCCTTACCTGCCACGGTCAATGCAGTGACCAACCCCTCCCAATAAGGACTAGAAGCAACATTGAACGGAATAATGTTGTAGAACCAAAATTTAGCAAATGCCAACTTCGCCTCATTTTGCAACTCTTTATTCCAAGAAGTACCTTCCAATGAAGGTTGTGCACCAGGAGTATTACGTGGAACAAATAAAACTAGAACTGAAGTTTCCCACACTTCCAATTCCTGATCCTCATATCCATGGCCCAAGAGAAGAAGAGCCTCCCATAGTCCTCTGTGACCCTATAGAACTAAAATCTGCATATGGGGCTGCCATCGCCTTTGTTGCTCTCTTTTTACTTTCCTTCCTTTGGTCAAATGTTGCAAGGAGTGCTTTGGCCTCCATCTCAACCTCTTCGGGTGCCTCTTTACATGGTGTAACATCTCGGCAAGGGATTCGTGCAAGGTGGTATTTTAGCCGGTTTATGCCACCAAAATAAGACTCGGTGCAATGGTTGCAAATAACCTCTCCTCGCATTACACCTGGTGTTCCATGTTTCCAGCAAGGATCTCTTGGTTTGCCACCACTCTTTTTACTTGCAGAAGCCATATTCTTTTAGCAAATTATGAACGTAAACCTGGTAAAAGGGAGACCACATTGAAAATTAGAAACAAGGTAATCCATGATTCCATTTAAATTTTAAACTTATTTTCATAATGCAGTTTCATAAAGAGATAAATTATTAACAATCATTCTCTCTTCTCATTTTATTATGGAAAAAAAATTTGTTGTTGGTTTGAAATTTGAAATGTAATACTTTATTATTATATAATAATAATCTTTTAATTAATTATTTTTATTTATTGATTTATAAGTATTAAAAGATATAAAATTTTAAAGAATATTTGTAAAAAAAATTAATATATTATATAGATGTCAATAATTAAAAGATTGAATTTTTTTAATTTTTAGAACTTATAATTTAATATATTTGTAAAAAATATATATTATATAAGGTTCACCGTTCAAGTTTTTAAACTTTAAGTTTAATATTTTAAATTATAAGTTTTAAAAATAAAATAAATTAAAAAAATATAATTTATTTGATACATACATATATATTATATATTAATTTTTTTTTACAAATCTATTAAAATTTAAACTTTAAGTTTAATATTTTAAATTATAAGTTTTAAAAATTAAAATAAATTAAAAAAATTCAATTTTTAAATTACTTGAGTCTTATATAATATATATATATTAAAATTTTAAATTATAAGTTTTAAAAATAAAATAAATTAAAAAAATACAATTTATTTGATACATACATATATATTATATATTGATTTTTTTACAAATCTATTAAAATTTAAATTATAGATATTAAGTTTTATATATATTATTTTTTTTACAAATCTATTAAAATTAAAATTATAGATATTAAGTTTTATAAATTTTAAAATTTTAAAAAACCTAGATTCGACTATGTTCATTACTATTTTTACTGAGAAAAAAAAATTGTGAAAAAATGAAATCATAGATAAAAAAATTTTTGAGAAAACCTGTCGCCGACCCGTTCTTTCTTTGGTGCGTCCTTTCTACTAGTCGTCGGCCCATTATTTCTTTGGTGTGTCCTTTTCCCTTGCGCACGCGACCGTTTTTCTCAGTGCGCATCGATGTTATGATTTATTTGCCCTCATTTTTCCCTGCGGCTGCTCCGAAGCGACGTGAATAAAAGTTAAAATGATAACCGACGCCTTTTTTTTTATTCAGTACAAAAATTAGGGTAAACGAAATAACATACTTACTGTGTTTTTTTAGCCACATTTTTTGGCTCAGACGCGCGATTTTTAGTGTTTTTAACTAGTTAACTCACTGTGAGTTTTTCACATTACTCGGTAGCGAGTTTCTAGGCGATTTACTCGCCCAGTAATTTTCTATGTGATTACTCGCGAGTTGTGCGAGTTTTAGGTGCATTTTTCAACTATGTGCAGCACATGTATGTGTGTATTTATATTCAAACAAAAGCAATTGGCAGGCGTAAAGCTAAATTCTACAACCCTTGCCAACATCCTCCATGTCTATGCCAAAATGGGAGCTTTGGAATAGGGTATGGACATCCATCAAAGCATAAAGGAATTTTGTTAGATGTTGTTGCTATTGCCTTGCTAGACATGCTTGCTAAATGTGGAAGCATAGACAAGGCATGTGAACTTTTTGACAGAACGCCTCAAAGAAATGTGGTCTCATGGAATGTTGTAATTGTTGGATATGCACAAAATGGATTTGTTGAGTATATATATGTTTTAGTTGCAATTGCCTTGGTAGACATGCATGAAAATTGTGGAAGCATAAACAAGGCATGTGAATTTTTTTACAGAATGCCTCAAAGAAATGGTGTCTCATGGCAAGCCATGATTGCAAGATATGCATAAAATGGATTTGTACGTATATACGTATATGTATGTATATATGTATATGTATGTATATATATACACATACATATATATTTATGTATGTATAAATATATGTATATGTAGATATCTCATGGCAAGCCATGATTGCAGAATGTGCACAAAATGGATTTGTATGTATATATGTATATTGTTGCACGGTGTGTGCCCTTGGTCTCCTTGTGTTGTACAACACAACGCTTGGGTTCGTGACATGGCTTAACTACCTCCCTTAGATTCATTAACTCTGGTGGTTGTATCAGGCATTAACAGGTTGATCTTTTGGTGCAATGATAACTATCTATGCAACAATTGGTATCACAGCCTAGGTCACAGGTTCGAACCCCTCGCTTGCAATGGGGAGATTGTTGCATGGTGTGCACTCTTGGTCTCCTTGTGTTGTGGAGTGCAACACTTGGGTTCGTGACATGGTTTAATCACCTCTCGTGGATTCATTAACTCTAGCAATTGTATCGGGCATTAATAGGTCTATCTTTTGGTGCAACAATAACTATCTATGCAACATATATATGTATATGTATGTACATGTTATGCATGTATAAATATACACATACATATATATGTATATATGTATATATGTATATATGTATGTATGACTATGTATATACTTACATGTGTGTATATATATATACATACATATATGTATTTATATAAGCATATGTATGTATATATATGCACGTACTATTTATATTTGTATATACATATGTATGTAAAAATATATGTATATAGTAATATGCATATGTTAAAGTAATTAATTATTAGCTAATAATTAATTAATCTTTAATTGATTATTAGATTAATTCATTTCATGTACTTAAGCTAAACTTAGGAGTGTTTTTTTCTATTAATTAGAGTGAGCTTTTATTAGATCATTTTGTTTCTTCACATAGGGATGACGACACTTGTCATGATCTAATCCCTTTATCATTTAGGGTTACTCTTATAAAACACTTTCCCTCATTGCATTATCTCTTGAAGATTCTGGAGGTTCATTATATAATTATTTTCTAGTTGAGGAATAACAAATCATTGTTTTGCAAATCTCTTGCATGGGAGGAGTTTTTGCTCATTGTTTGATCCCGTTTCTCATGTTATTCATAATTCTAATTTCTAACAACATATATGTGTGTACATATGTATGTATATGTATATACATATATGTATACATATGCATATGTATATATGTATATATGTATGTGTATATGTATGTATATGTGTATATTGTTGTTGTATTGGGTTTTTACCTATTTAAATCCTATTTGCATGTTAAATCCACTTAAGTCCTATTTGCATGTTAAATCCACTTAAGTCCTATTGGCATTACAATTCACACCTTTGTAGTGCATACTAGCAACGGACAACTATGCACAGTATTAACTTCTCTTCAAATTAGGAGGGGAAGCTCCCTCTTGCTGATATATGTGAAAAAGTAAAGTATTCTAAAATCCTATCTTTTTGACTTAGCTGGTAGAGGCACGAGGTTAAGAAACCCAATACATTGTAGCTAAGGTTTTTCTCTGGTTTCCGTAGATCTTAACTACAACTAGGCTAACGCTAAAACTATCCTATCTCCTCTAGATAAATAGAGCAAGAGGAATTAGGAGCAGGGAATAGTATACGATAAACTTTATCATAGGACTCCCAAGGAGGTAAAATACTCTATCTAAGGTGTAGGCTGAAATAAAGGTTATTGAAAACAACATCAAACAACAAGCTAGTTCTCAAGATTTCGAAGGAATAGGAACCCCTATCTGAGGTGTAGGCTGAAAGTAACTTATTGGAAACAAACACTTAAACGACAACCTTTATTTCTAAATTCCCAAGGAGGAGGAACCCCTATCCAAGGTGTAGATATGAAAAAAGCTTATTAAAAATAAATAAATCTAGGACAGAAAATTGCATGAAGGACCTATCACATAATGAACGATCAAACCAGCTTTATATTAACAAAGTGAGCAAGTACAAAATAGCAATATTGCACAGCAAGTTGGGCACAACATTTTTTTATCACAAAAAAAGTTAAAATAGAAATGAGCAAGGGTGCTCTTATTTATAGAAGCTCAAAGAAGTAGGGAACCTTAAAATCTCCTTGAGTTAACATGAGTCTTGCAAGCATGCAATATTTATTCTTAAGTCTAATTGTATGCAACTTAACAGTTAACTGGAAAAAATACCTCAGTTAATTGATTTTAAACTAAACTAATTGGATTGTGCAACACGTAAGTCCTTATTGATATGAGAGTTAACTAATAACTACTATCAGTTAACTGAAATTGAAAACTAAATGAGAACTCCAACTATACATAGATGATTCCAAAATAGACATGCCATGATATGTGGGATAGTGAGTTAACTTGGAAAGAGGCATCAAGTTAACTCCTGTGTCTAATGTCTATCCTAAAAATGTGGGATGTCTTGATTTGTAGTTCACTTGCCGTGATCTCGAGCAATTAACCCCTCTACGAGGTTGTTGATAGCATCACCATTTGGAGTGTTGATACTCCTCTACTTGGTGTCTCTGCAACATGTCTTTATTGTTTGTGATCTGACTCTACAATTCTCCTTTACTTTTGGCCGCCTCCTCAAATAATGCTGACATGACTATAAGTTGATCCAACTTATAGCCAACTAAATCACCACTGAAGATATCGTGAATGAGTATCTGAAACTCTGACTGTATGTCAGCAAGCTCAATGTATTGACCATCCTCACACTGATACTGGCAAGGGACTTATGATACAAAATTTCTTATGAACTTGATAACACTTTCTTTTGGTTAATTCTACAACAATTGTTTCATGTACTTTTACCTTGAAGATTAATTGTTCTCTCCAAGTAAAGATTTCTTCCTTATCCTCTTCTTCAATGACTGAGTCATATGCCATCCTCGGGTGAGAGATCATGATCTCATTCCATGGCTTGTTTATTGCCAAGTCTTGCTCTGACTCCTAAATCTGTAGACAAACTTCATGGGCATGTACCTCAACTGGTACAATTTTGAAAGTATGAAGCGGGCCCTTGTGACAAACTCCTCTTCCTTGTCCTTCAAGCACTTCCCATATACAACCATCTGACTTAGTTGATTGTGTTCTGTTGGAAACTCTAACATCTGTGGGAGCAAGGTGGTGACATTCTCAATGTTGTGCATAAGGTTGGAGATATACTGGCAAAGATGTTGATTCTCAACCTTGAGGGTTGCTTTATCTTCACCATCCTTTATTACTCTCTCCTTATGCTTTCTATTGCAACTCTGAGGAGATCCATATTTGCTTGGCATGTGCTTTTGGCAAGGTTGACCTTTATTAAGGTCAAGTCATTAACTTCTGCCTCATTCGAGCTTTTATCCTCTGGTGGTGCAACAGTCTTAATGATGATTTCCTTATCAGTGTTCCTTTCAAAATGAATCTGCTTCTTGCACTTTTTGTCTGGCATGTCTTGATAGACATGATCAAAATTAGAAAATTTCAGCTGATAGGATGGCTGCCTCCTCTTCCTACCCAGAAGATTCTCAAGCCAAGATGAGTCTCGATTAATCTCACTAGAAGGATCAGTGCTCGTCCTAGGAACTCCTGATGAATGTGAATGTGTAGAAGCACTACTACGTGGTGGCTAGTCCAAATCAATGTGAACCGAAAACTGTTGTGGCATTGGTGATGGCATGGGAGGTTTTTCCTCTACTTCTAGCATGTTCTTAGCTGCATTTGTAGCTATCTCCATATGATGCTCTTGCTGGTCCAAATCAGCAACTGGTGCTTTTCCCTTTGTATTTCTTGACATCCCACTTCCTTTAGGAGGATTAATCCATGTCCTATGTTCAGGCTTTGGTTTTGTTGTGGAGGCAGTGAAGTGACCACCGGTGGCGGATCTATTTTTGGCATGGTTGCCTTCCTCATCCTTTTGCTATCCAAGTAAAGCATGTTATTTCTAACTTTGCTTGTTCTTTCCTTTACAAATGTGCATTCTTTAGCATACCAATCAACGGCTAGAAGAGGTTGCATGTCAACTTGATCCTGAAATAATTGAGGAAGTGTGACATCCTCATCATCAAATAACCCTTCCACATCCTCTGCCATGAAATCAACAATCTGTGAAAGAGTGAACTTGTTGTAGTTGCATCTTCGCACCTTGAACTCGTCCTCATAGTTGAATCAATAGTCTTCCATAGAAGGCTTGTGTGAAGAACGATCACCAAGGTATGCTGAAAAGTGACCCCAAGCTTCATATGAGCGTCTCTCAATGAGATACTTAAGGTTAAGCCTCGCCATCTAATTACTCATGGCCTTGGTGTCAACTGTTGTCTTGCACCTGTAAATTCCCATCCATAATGGAAAAGTGGCAGCCGACTTGCATTTGTTTTGCAAATAGGGGTGGACCTTGTACAATTTTCATAGAAATTCCATGAACACCACCTTATTCGAGGGATTGGATTAACATGGTAGGATGACCTAAGTATCCATACATGCGGATGTAGGTGAAAGTAGGGAACTGGATGAACCAATCCGCCCATTCTACCATTTCTGATTTAGCTTCTATTGAAATACACACATATAGCTCTCGATCAAGATTTCTCACGATGTTCATTAAGAATGCTTCCTGCACTTGCTTGAAGTGTCGCTCAGATTGTGTGAACTCAAGCTGTGAGTAGTATTGATGAACCCTTTGTACACTTAGAATTCCCACACTATTCAATCCTCTAAACTAGCCTTGGAAGGCTATTAGATACACAAGGTATGAACACATGTGAAACTCATGAGCAACCAAGAAGTTAGTCATCTATTTGTGGAGAACGTTGTTGATCAAAGAAGCCCAGTCATAGTGCTCCTTTCTATTGATGATCTGAGCCATGACGTAATACATCCATGGCTGAAATTTGTGAGCATCTGCTTGACCGGTGACACAGTTAAGAAATGTAATCAAAACCACAAATTCATCTTTGAATTCTCCACGATCCACATACTTTGGAAAACTAGTCCTTTTTTGTTTGATCCATCTCTCTGCCATTCTTCTATGACACTTTTCCTTATCAGCATTGAGCGCTTTCTTGCACTTCTCCATGGAAATGACTATATTATTTGGATTCAGAGGAATATCGAAGCACTTCCTGATGTCTTTGGGCTTGAGACCGCATAT
This sequence comes from Sequoiadendron giganteum, assembly GCA_007115665.2. NCBI lineage: Eukaryota > Viridiplantae > Streptophyta > Pinopsida > Cupressales > Cupressaceae > Sequoiadendron > Sequoiadendron giganteum. Next base: position 558,945,545 of record CM021103.1, read on the forward strand.
CATCCGCCCATCCACTGATTGAATTTCTCGTGTAGTAGAGGTGTAATGCTTTAGACAAGCCATAACAAACTCTATACATTGTGTTGTGATGGGAAGTGAAGCCACTTCTAGTAACCCAAATTCCTCAAGATTCTAAACTGTGATTTGGTCAATCTTTGAAGCGTTCAATATAACGCCCCGCCACGCAACCCTACAGGAAGTTGCAATTAACTACTTAAACGAATTATTTTATTTTTTTTGTTTAAGCACAATTAACATGCAAGTTCGCTACCCAGCCAACCACCCCTAAGGTTACGAGACAGAGGTTAATTTAGAACCTCAACAAAAAACATGAATTGAAACTATATCATTTATTTACTTAAGAAATTTAAATGCATACATTTCATACAAGATAAATTACATCAAAGAAAAAGAGATAACTTTCAATTTCATTTATCCATAATTAAACAAAAAGGTTACATCTCTCATTCCTCGAATGAGGTAAGTCCAATAAGCATGATTACAATTACAACTTTCCACCTCGATAACAAACGAGGGTTAATAAATCACAAGATCATCTGAAATAAATAATGCATGAAAAGAAACTGGATCCTACGAGCTCTCCAACTTGAAATCTCGTCCACATGATCAAGAAGAAAAACCCAACGGAGTAAGGTGCATGTTCCACCCAACCAAGTGGAACCCAAAGGCCCACCATCCGTGCTAGGAGATAGTAGCAAGGAATCCTAGCCAAGGCCATCTACCTCTAGACACAGGCTAACACATTACTGAACCAAACCAACACAACCAATCCCATGTACCACATAAGTATAACACAAGTACAACACAAGTACAACTCAACATGGTTACATTGCTTCCAGATATAAAACAGAACAAGTATGTTAAGAGAACCATACACACATAATCAAATACCAACTATTGTCCTAGACAGAGTGTCATCGCACAGCTGGTCATGGGATATCCTCTGGGAATCTTCATAGGCTCCGGCCCCCAATATGGGTTATCCTGGTGGCCTCAACTGAATCTCGGCCCCCATACTCACTCATGCAGAATCAAATACCTCTCGTAAAGACAAGATAGATGACCTTGCCATTCCAGGCCTTCCCACTCATCCCAAGCCTAATGAGCACTTGTGTCTGTGAGTGAGGCAAAATTATCTTGATTAGTGTGAAATACTGCCTAATCTTCTAAGTACATTTTTTTAGTTATCACTTGATTAAACACCTTTGAAGGTTACCCAGTTTACCTCTTTGGACTTTTGCCCCTATAGAAGCCACTCTTCTACTTGACAACATACCAAACAAAACCAATCACCAAGGAAACCCAAATGCATACAAAATCGATATACAACCACTCCAACTCTAGGAGGAAACATAAAATGAAACTCACTCCAAACACTGGAGGAAACAAATCACATAACAAAGCCACTCCTTCAAGGAGAAACAAAACCCATAATTCACTCCTTCCACAGGAGGCACAAAACATCCCCATTCACGGAAACCGGGTAATAACATTGACATAACCTCATGCACTACCCAAGGGAATTAACAAATAGTTGACCTCACAAAATGACAATCCCCAACCTCTAGGGTCCTCTGGAAGACATACATATTAAAGACACTTAACCCATTTCCCCAAACATGAACACAAAGGAATTAATCACATAAAGCAATCGCGAGGAAATAAACTAATTTTGGATATATTAAATCCACTTCCCTTAATATAACTCAGTAGTTTATTTTCTTAATGAAACTAATTTAATACACCTCTCTTAGACAAAGGAAGACATTTAAACCAAAATATTTAATTCCCTAATTGCTTTTAAATAATAATAAAATAAACATTTACTTCATCAATTCAAAACAGGTTGACAACATGATTCGACAACCCACATATTTAAAACCCTATCTAGAAGACTTAACAACCCTTTCTAATTAATTTCCCCCAAAGCGATAACAGAAGGAATTACATTTAAACAAGCAATTTAATCAGAATTAAATCTACTTCGAATTTTCTAAATCCACTTCTTAATTAACATTTAGTATTTTATTGCCTTAAAAAAAAACTGAATTGATTAACGACTCCTTTGGACAAAGATGAAATTTTAAATCCAATATCACATTCTCTAATTGTTATCAATAATTATAAAAATATACGTTTATTTCAACCATTCAGAAAATAACATTTTTTTAAAATAAATAAATGTTTTCTCTTCTCGACATAATCATTTCCAAAACAATTGACTTATCCTAAACAACAAATTATTTAAAATCAAATATATACTACTCCATCCGATATATTATTCTAAAATAAACTCAATAATTTGACCAAGAATACCATATTCTCATTTTCTCAATTAAACTTAAATCATGCCCTCAAGTAATCATTATTTTAGTATATGTATATATATTCAAATATATATATATACACTTATATCAAAATTAATAACACAACTATAAATATATATTAATATATGTATACATATTATATATATCCTCACAAGATATATATTTATTTACTTATGCATATATACTCTATATATATCATATATATATTTAATTATTTTTATTTTTATATATACATTAATATCTTAATACTATATAATATATTATTAAAATATTAATATATAAATATACATATTATATATTAATATTTTAATATTATATTAAAATATATTTTAATTGATTTAATGAAAAAAAACCAAAGGCGACCAGGTTTAGGGCACGCATTTTTGGGAAACATGCGGGCTTTAGGGTTTGGGGTTCGGGTGCGGCTTGCACAGTTGGCCATGGGCGACGGTTGTGCTAACACAGCTGACCCATGGTTGGGCACGGTTGTGGTAACACAGCCGACCCTTACCAAGGGTGGCGGATGTGTTAACACAGTCACCCCACCCAATGGGCAGCGGTTGTGTTAACACAGTCGCCCCCAGCTTGGTGGCGGCAGCGATGGACGGGAGGTGTGGGGGTCGTGTTGGGCATGGCTCCCCCCACATGCCTCCCATAGGGGTGCGGTAGGGGTGATCCCCTAACCCCCCACAACAAAAAGAAAAAATAGAAATGCAAATCCGCGATTTGGCTAGGGGTCAAATTTTTAACACCAATTTTTGACAATAACCCTAATATCATAAATATATAATATAAATATATATATGCATATATATATATACATATATATATGCATATATATGCATATATATATATATACATATATATATATATGCATATATATATATATATATATATATATACATATATATATGCATATATATATGCATATGTATATGCATATATATATGCATATGTATATATATTATATATTATCAAAAAGGAATTTTCAGAACAAATTGGGAAAACCATTCATAAAATAACCATTTTCAATCAAGAACATCATTTTTTTTTAGGAAATCAAATAGAAACAGAGGTTTTCAATTTTGAAGCAAGATTTAACATGGGTATTTCTTGCAAACAACAAATAGAGTTTAAACATTTTCAAACAACATAATAAAACTGTAAAACCTTTCAAAATGAAAAACTAATTGAAAGAACCTGGTTTCAAAAGCTTGATAACTGATAATGGAGCAAAGCCTTCTCAATTTAAATATCCTTCCCAGCAGTCCAATTCAGCTTCACCAGAAAGCACCAAATCCAAAACCCACAACCAGCAATAATCTTCTTCCCTTCTCTATTTTTCCAAATTTTCATCCTCTCTCAAAATTTTATGAAAATTCCAAATAATAGCCAAAAAGGAAAAATATCTATTCAACCACCATAATCAATTTTCAGAAACAAAACAAAAAATATCCCAATTTTCAATTTGCATTTTTCTAATTTTCAAAAAAACAATGAAATTTAAAATCTTTTTCAAAATATCTCTTTTTACCTTTTCAATTTCCACTTTCACACAAAATATCTATAAATTTCAAAATGCATAACTTAATTTTATTCAACATAATTAATTTAATTAATCAATAAAATAATTCTAATCCAAGATTAAATCATTTTATTAATTAAATTAAATTAATTAATAAATTAAACAACATTTCTAACGTTATAACCAGATTAATTTAATCAACAACTTAAATACATAAGTCATTTATTTACCTTTTTCTAACTTGCAATTTAAATAAAATCAAGGCAAATAGCACAATATTAACGCAACCGAACCAGACTAAAACCCGACGACACACTATGACTAAGGTGATGACTTGGCACGAAAAACATAGCTACTATCTCCCAATCGAATACCATTGCGCAATGGACATGCTCAAACCTGTTAAACCAAGTGGAGTCGATGTTCTGTACCGGTCAACCTGCGAACAAAGAGTAGTGGAACTTGTGCAAGAGCTTAGGGTTCTATTTGATCAATGGTGAATATGGAAAGGACTAAATTCATGGAATGTATGCAACTTGGAACTTAGGCACGATATGATCTTGATATATGCAACCTGGGTTGTACATGTATGCAAGAACTAGGTGAAATGATATATATGTATACAACCTGACTATGTGATGTGGGCGATAGATAAAAATGGATTTCTTTTGAGACCTATGAAGAGTAGTGGAACTTGTGCAAGAGCTTAGGGTTCTATTTGATCAATGATGAATATCGAAAGGACTAAATTCATGGAATGTATGCAACTTGGAACTTAGGCACGATGTGATCTTGATATATGCAACCTGGGTTGTACATGTATGCAAGAACTAGGTGAAATGATATATATGTATACAAGGACTATGTGATGTGGGCGATAGATAAAAAATGGATTGGTTTTGAGACCTATGAAGAGTAGTGGAACTTGTGCAAGAGCTTAGGGTTCTATTTGATCAATGGTGAATATGGAAAGGACTAAATTCATGGAATGTATGCAACTTGGAACTTAGGCATGATATGATCTTGATATATGCAACCTAGGTTGTACATGTATGCAAGAACTAGGTGAGATTATATATATGTATACAAGGACTATGTGATGTGGGCGATAGATAAAAAATGGATTGGTTTTGAGACCTATGAAGAGTAGTGGAACTTGTGCAAGAGCTTAGGGTTCTATTTGATCAATGGTGAATATGGAAAGGACTAAATTCATGGAATGTATGCAACTTGGAACTTAGGCACGATATGATCTTGATATATGCAACCTGGGTTGTACATGTATGCAAGAACTAGGTGAAATGATATATATGTATACAAGGACTATGTGATGTGGGTGATAGATAAAAAATGGATTGGTTTTGAGACCTATGAAGAGTAGTGGAACTTGTGCAAGAGCTTAGGGTTCTATTTGAGCAATGATGAATATGGAAAGGACTGAATTCATGGAATGTATGCAACTTGGAACTTAGGCATGATATGATCTTGATATATGCAACCTGGGTTGTACATGTATGCAAGAACTAGGTGAAATGATATATATGTATACAAGGACTATGTAATGTGGGCGATAGATAAAAACTGGATTGGTTTTGAGACCTATGAAGAGTAGTGGAACTTGTGCAAGAGCTTAGGGTTCTATTTGATCAATGATGAATAAGGAAAAGACTAAATTCATGGAATTTATGCAACTTGGAACTTAGGCACGATATGATCTTGATATATGCAACTTGGGTTGTACATGTATGCAAGAACTAGGTAAAATGATATATATGTATACAAGGACTATGTGATGTGATCAAATTAAGAGGTGTCGAAATGAGAACAAAATTGATATTTTATAGAAAATGCAATTTTGGATGGACGAATGAGATTGAAGATGACAAAATGACAAGGTGAGATTTTCACACTAGACAAAATTTCAAGCAGATTGCAAGGAATTTATTTCAGTTTGACTGTGTTGATTCAAATTTGGAGGATGATGTTCATTTGTTCACGTTGTCTGAAAATAGTTGGCAAACACGTGGTGTTGTAAAGAATGAAAATCAACCACATAGAAGACATTTACAAAAAAAATCCTAAGGCTGCAAGGACAATATTCTTATGGATCCCACAAACTGCATATCCTTAGCGAATGAATTTCAGAAGTTTGGCCCCACGGGCTCCCCCTTACAGTACACTCACTTCTCAGGGCAACCAAGCTTCCAATCTCCATGAAACTCCCATGGTAGATTGATCATTTCTACTAAGAACTGCGTAAGTGCAGGTGCCTTGGCAACGACCGTTGCTACACCAAAGAATAGAAGGTTTGTGGTTTTCTAAAACAAAGGATTTATTTCGGGCACCCATTCAAAAGGCCACGCGAGAGGCATTATCATCCCAGTCTACAGAGGTTAGGCTCTACAGGTTTCGACACACCACAAGGGTACTGGGGAGTCAACTGTTGGTCCATAGGAAGTTCTGTAATGCTAAGTTTTCCTTAACATTCGAATTTATATACTGGTTGGGCATCACTTGGCTTTAGCGCGTTCCCAGTTTGAGTCGCTTTGGGGTGAGTACTTTTTCCCACCAAAGCAAGCCCAAGATCTAAGGCTTAACAAAACCGAACCAAAATATTCATAGTTCAATCGATCTTTGTTTAAAAACAAAGAGAGAGCACATGAATATTTCAGATCACACTCGCATGGTGTTCTTTTTAAACCAAAATCAAAATGTGAACAAACAGAGAATGCACAAGGTTCATTTTATCCATTTGTAGTGTTTGTCAAGCAAAGGGATTATTTTTAACCGTTTGTAGTGTTTTCTATCTAAGAGTTAATTTTAAACCCAATGAAAAACAAAGTGTGTTGTTCTTTTTAACCCATATGCATTTGCATGTATGTTCTTTTTTAACCAATGCGTGTAAAATGCAAGTTGAAAAGAAAAAAAAACAATTAAAATAACATTTAGCTAATTCCAGCTGGACACATGCTAAAACAAGAATTTGAGGGGTTTATTTTATGCATTTCATTCAACGTTAAATTTACCGTGCATAATTTATTTCAACTTAGAGATGAGTGTTTGGAGGTGTCAACATATTCAAATTTTAGATTATAATTTAAAAAATGATTCAACATTTAAATGAAAATAAAAGTGATTTAATTTTGAACTCAAATTGCTAACAAATTAAAGAAACTTGCCCCTCTCATCTTATAGATAAATGATTCATTAAATTAAAATTACCCCAAATCAATAAAAATACACTTTATAGTACACAATAATTTTATCAGGTATTGCATGAAGAAAATAACACACATTACTCATGACTATTTTTCATCAAAAATATGAGTGTGTTACAACATGAACTATTATATTTTCATGTTTTAATGCAATTAAATTTATGCATGCTAGTAACTAAGTTTTAGACTTGTTACTATAAGTTCTATAATTCAATCATGTTATATAACATATAAGAATGTTATGGTTTCCATAAAAAATAGCATGTTATTAGATAGTGTGGTAAGTCTATGGGCCTCTTTGTACCTAAGTAGATAGTCAAGATCTAGTAAATTTAAATATTTTATTTTTCTTAGATAAGGTACATCCATTACGAGTGATCGTTAGGATTTGTGTCTCAACCTTCAATCCCTATCTATTAATACTGAACAAAATCTAATTTTCAAGTTATAAAACAACAAATATATATATATATATATATATATATATATATATATATATATATATATATGTGCATACAAGGACTATGTGATGTGATCTATGTATGCAAGAGTATGAATATGTAAGGACTTGAATGCAATGAAAATGGTATCCAATATGATGTGATAAATTAAGAATCCAAGAGGTCTAATGCAACTCTAGGTCCACATTTGGTTACAATGCAAGGATTGACTTTTGATATGAAGGATAAACACAAGGGACCAATTACCAAGAGAGGGTATGTAGGAGATGATGGACTCCAAAAGGATTTTCCTAGATGAGCAAGGATAACCCGACATGTTTCCTAACTTGAAAGTCTATGATAAACCTTAAGTGATGTGGGTGATAGATAGCAAATGGGTTAATTTTGAGACCTATGAAGAGTAGTGTCCAGCTTGTGCAAGAGCTAAGGGTTCTATTTGATCAATGATGAATATGCAAAGAACTCAATTCATGGAATGTATGCAACTTGGAACTTAGGTGATATGATCTTGATATATGCAAGGGGTTGTACATGCAAGAACTAGGTGAAATGATATATATGTACATACAAGGACTATGCACAATGTGATCTATGTATGCAAGAGTAGGAATATGTAAGGACTAGAATGCTAAAAAATTAAAGAAACTTGCCCCTCCCATCTTATAGATAAATGACTCATTAAATTAAAATTACCCCAAATCAATAAAAATACACTTTATAGTACACAATAATTTTATTAGGTATTACATGAAGAAAATAACACGTGCATTACTCATGACTATTTTTTATCAAAAATATGAGTGTACATTACAACATGTGATAGTTTGAACTATTATATTTTCATGTTGATCCATCTTCTCAATTTTATTTCTTTTATATATCTAAGGGATACACTTATTGCTATAGATTATATATATTTTTTATGTTGTACTCGTCTTAGAACTTCTAGATGCACATAAGATAAGAGCATAACCATATTAATCTAATGTCTTTTTATTTGATTATTTGTGGAGGTAAAAATACCAAATTAGGGATTTGACAATATAATTGGTAAGATAACCAAAATTCACCCCTTTCCCTTTGTGGCACTAGCTACATGTATTCTTGGAAATCTCTGAAGTCATATGGAGGTTTTGTGTATTTTCCTATCTATCATAATTATATTATCTTAGAGCTCAGTTTAAATAATGTTATGACCATTTTATATCATTTAATTTATTTTAACAAATTTATCATGTTATTCTACTAAAGTTTCTTGTTATTGGTTGTGTATTTTATTCTTATTTTATAGATTTTCAAATTTTGTATAAATTGGTATGTTTATGTACAACAAAAATCTATGTAGACATATAGACCTTAATGTAGTCATGCTACCATCTAGGAAACATGATGTAATTTTTATTATCTTCTATTGATTCATAATTCTAGATTCCTATCATGATGAGATATCTATTTCTCAACTCTTATTCTAGGTTTTTCTTTGTTTATAATTAAATTCCATTTTTAATATTTTGTTTAATAAAAACATAGTACTTTTTTTTAATAGGAAAAATAAGCTTGCATAGTTTATATAGGTGAAACCAATTTAGATTTAAGACCATTTACACTTGTTGATTTATCTATTTTGGATAGTATTTTTGTGTTATTAATCTTAAATCTAGGAATAAAGTTAGTTAAAACTTTCAACTTTTTATTTAGGTTATCAAATTCAATACATTTTTCTTTTTACTATCAATATATGTTTATTTCTTTATGAATTATTTCACTCTTATAAAGAATATTCTAATTCTATGTTAGATTATGTGTTAGAAAATTTAGAAAATATTATTTTAGATACATACTTCTACATTATATGTTCTTCGAATATAAACTTATTTAGTTAATGTATGATTTATGTGTATATTCATCGTACTTCTTGTTAAATCTATCCTAATCCAAAAATAGTTATTGTTAACTAATATGATTCTATTTATTATAATTTACTTATATTTTTTACTAATTTTTGTGTGTTTGTGGGGTGTTTGAGTTATCCCCACCTTCTCAACTAATTATCACTATTTAGGTTTTTTATATGAGTTTAAAAATTCTCTTTTGTTGAATTATCTTGTGTCATCTTCTTTAATCCAATTTGGTTATACATAATAATTTCCCTACTATTCATTTTCATGTACTAATACAAAGGGAGATACTACTTGATAGAGGGAGAAATATTGGTGAAAAATGGTGTTTCTACCATATCTATATAATTGATGATGCACAATTGGATGAAATAAATATAAGGATTTAAAAGACATACACATAGATATCTATGCAAAATTGGGTGCTACAAAAAAATACAAATAAAAAGAATATATTGTAGATCAAAACTAGTAAAACATCTAGTATAAAGATTCATAAAATCTAGTGATAATTTGCAGATTTTAGTTTTATAGAACTCATTGATGATATGCATTTGAGTTTTCATTTTCAAAAAATTGAAATGAAGAACATTCGATTTTCTTATATATCAATTATTGGATGCATTTTTCCTTGTTGCTAGATAAAACATATGATAAAATCACTATTGTAAGTAAATAAATTTACCCATATTTGACGAAAAAGAGAATAAATAAACACGTACCTTGTTCTTTCTATGATAATTTGTCAAGTTTTGTTTGTGTCTATTTTCTTCTTTATCTTTTGAAAAAATTTGTTGAGCTTTGTTTTTTCTTTTTGATTTTTGTCCCATTTTCTTCTTCAAAACACAAATGTTTGATTTAAGCTAACAACAAATTCTCCTACAAAATGCAAAAAATATGTCACAAGAATTGAAAAAACTTATATTAATCAAAACAAATGCAACAATAAGAAATAAAATATGAAATATTTTCAAAAAATCCAACATTTTTTCACCTGTGATTTGTCTATTTCAGTTGACATGTTTGAAAGCACGAGGGTCGCCTGGAAAACGCCGTTTACCAGAGGAGCTCGGAAAAATGCACAAAAACCCTGGAAAAGTTTTTTGACTTTCGTATGTATACTGGAGGGGTTCAATCGAACCAATTCAGGGGGTTCGGCCGAACCCCATTAAGAGGTTTGGCTGAACACCCTTTTTCCCCTAGCTTCTCAAAAAATAGATTTTTTTTGTAAAAAATTATCATTCGAAGATCAATTTGAAATTGAAAATGCAGAAAAATTCACAAACCCAGCTAGATAATGATAGTCCTTGGAATGAGCTATCCGTCGAATATAATTTTAATATGATTTTCTTTTATTATGTATTTTATTTTTTAGTTTTATTAAACATAGGTTTTTCACTGAAAATCAAAATCTTTGGTCTGCACATGTGGAAAAATAACAGATTATCAAAATAAAATTTTAAAAAATATTGTTGAGGCTGGATATTGATTTCCTTGATCCATTAAAATAAAAAATTGAATTCTGATTCATATAGAAAAAGTTATGTTTTATACAGTCCGCATATGTCAGAATTGCAACTGGTTTGACTTTGAAACTTGATTAAGGAAAAATTATTCAATAAAAAACTATGAGACCAAATGCAAATGCTAGATATCATAGTTACAAATCTAAATTCGAAAAAAATAGAATTTTATCCTTCATACAAAAAAAGTTATGTTGTATATGGTGAGCTTCACTTTTTTAAAATGCTGATTTCTGAAAAAAAAACTAGTTTTCATAGGAGATGGAAAAAAAAGTGCAATCTGATTCCAAAAAAATTGAAAAAAATATCTTTAGAATCTACAGACAAAATGTGATGAGACTCTAGTTTGCATCATTTTCAAATTCCTCACGGTTTAGCCGCTACAAGAGCCCGAAAGTGAAGATTTAGTTAAAAATAATAATTGCAGTGTCTAGTTTGCCCAAAAATTGTAAGCCACTATTGTGGGATCACCCGTATAAGAATTATACATCTTGGAAACAACTAGGAGTCCCCTAGACGTTGTGAGCACACCCCGACATCTTCAAAATCCTAACGAAATCTTGGAGACAGAGACAGTGGTGGTGGGATTGTGATGTCGGTGGTGGGCTGGTGGGGGGATGTCCACCCAAGTCCCCATCTAGAAAACATGAGGCTTTTTGGGGGAACCCCATGGAACACCAGTATAGAAATATAAAACTAAATGATTTGATGGTCAGAGGGTTTACCTGGAAATAATTTTCACCCATAATGCCTAGATGATAACCTTTAACAAAAGGTGTGGATTATTTCTATGCATACACAAACAAAATAAATCATACATAGACACAAGAAATCAAACATCTAAACGAAAACCCTATATTGGCATTCCTATTTCCACATGGTTATGTTTGCCTGGAAAGGATCGTATTATTTCTATGCATACACAGACACAAGAAATCAAACATCTAAACGAAAACCCTATATTGGCATTCCTATTTCCACATGGTTATGTTTTCCTTTCTTTTTCAAATCATTAGTTTAATAATTTGAAATTAGACAATTGCATGGCATAAATAATAAGAGAAGAATATGAAGAATTTTTTGAATAATGACAAAGACCGTAGCCTTCAAATAAGGACTTAATAATATCCTCACCTACAATTGAAGCATTTTGTACATACTACAGACCATTCTTGTCAGATTGTCTTCTCTAAACTCTATCAGATGACGTTTTGGCCTTACAATTCACAACTCTGGAGTGCGTATTGGCAAAAAACAACTATGCATATTGCATAATGATTGCTCTTCAAATTAGGAGGGGAAGCTCCCTCTTTTGCTGATATGCATGAAAAAGTAAATGATCTAAATCCTATCTTTTTGACTTAGCTGGAAGAGGCACAAGGTTAAGAAAACCAAGAACATTGCAACTAAGGTTTTTCTCTGGTTTTGCATATCTTAACTACAACTAACTAAATGCTTTTAATCTATCATTTTCCTCAAGAGAAACAAAGCATGAGAACTTAGGAGCAGGGAATATTTGGACGATAATATTTAAGTTAGGATTCCCAAGGAGGAGAAAACTCCTATCCAAGGTGTAGGCTAAAAGAAAGGTTATTGGTAACATCAAATGACAATATCCACTTCTAAATTCCCAAGGAGGAGACAACTCCTATCCGAGGTGTAGATATGAAACAAAGATTATCAATCACAACAAAGCAAGATAAACCTACTTCTAAATTCTTGAGGAGATGACTCCTATCCAAGGTGTAGATATGAAACATGTTTATTAATCATAAATATAACCCAAGACGACAAATTGTATGGACCTATCACATAGATAAATTATCAACCAGCATTATATTGAACAAAGATGAACCATTACAAGTGAACCAAAAGGTGGCTCAACAATTTGTTTATTACTAATAAATCTCAAGGTGAACCAATACTGAACATAGGAATATTGTCGACAACACAACAACTCTCTATCTCAATGAAAAGTTTTTGAAGTTGAACAAATACACAAATAGCAATACTATAGGAAAGAGTTGGCTTAGCATGTACGCTATCAAGCAAAACTTAATTAGAAATGAGAAAGGGTTCTCTTATTTATAGATGAGCAAGGGTGCTCTTATTTATAGATGAGCAAGGGTGTAGGGAACCCTAAAATCACCTTGAGTTAACATGAGTCTTGCAAGCATGCAAGATTTTATTGCTAAACCTAAATAAATGAAACTATAGAGTTAACTGGAAAGCTACCATCAGCTAACTAAAACAAAACTAAACTAAATGGACATGTGCAACATGCACGCCCTTATTGAAATTAAAGTTAACTGATAACTAACATCAGTCAACTGGATCCTAACTGAAATTCCATCCTCTTGCGAAGATATCCATGAAGATGAGATAGGCGTGCATGAGATCATCAATTAGAACTCAAGATTGATGTTGAGTTGACTGTTGGTTCTGACTCTATCCTCAAAAATAACTGCAAGAACTAACTAGTTGTCTACTCCAAGCCATCACGGGATATCACCTCATCCAAGAACTTGTCAATTGTCTCATCTTCTAGAAATTTGACACTATCCAGGATGATAGATTGTCTGCTCAACTCCTTCTCTCCACCCTTGATCATTATCTAGCACCTTCAATTGGATTGCTCCTTTGCTTCACTCGAGGTTTTGACTGTGATGTAGAAGGCAGTGAAGAAATCACCTCTAGCGGATCCATAGTTGAAACTGCCTTTCGCCTCCTCTTTTTGTAACCCGATTGAGCAAAGTAATTAGGATGGCAATCTCGTCCTTGAACTCTCCATGCCCAACCTTCTTTAGAAAGTTGGTTTTTTATTCTTTTAGTCATATTTGAGCAACTTTTCTTTGAGATATTTCTTTGTCTCCCTCCCATATCTTGATGCAATCTTCCATGACTATGGTAAAATTGCGTGAGTGAGGTGGAATCGCAAAGCACTTTTCAATGTCCCTCGACTTGAGGCTGCAAATGACTCTCCCATTAGCTTATCTGATTTTTCTTGTGGATGAGTCGTAATGCTTAATGCAAGCAATCACAAACTCGAGATAAAAAATCGTGATAGAAATAGGTGTTGATGCCAACAACCCAGAACACTCAATATTTTTTATTGTCATGTTATCGGTGCCTTCCAACGTGCTCAAATTGACCACTGGATATATGTGACCCAAGTCTCTATCAACAGTTTTTAAAAAGTCGTGAACCAAGCCTCATTTGGCCTTGTAATCTATGGGGTTGAATCATATTTTGAAATTTTGGATTTTTGACTATAAAGTCAGGTAAATCCCGGACAACTTTCAAAAAAAGCTGAAAAATGGCTCTAGGATAGGCTAAAAATCGCCAGTTGAGGTAAATTTTTTTTTTTGAAATGTGGGTTTTGTAGAGAATTGAATTCTAAGCAAACCCAGATCGTCAAAAATTCAAAAAAATGAGTTTTGGCAAGGCATGCAAAAGGTTTTTAGTCGAGAATTGCATGGTTGTAGGGGCTCTAGGGGCAATTTTCCCAAGAAAAACTAAAACATGGGTTTTGTAGGCAATGGAATTCTAAGCCAACCTAGATGATTCGATTTTGAAAAAAAAAGGATTTTTTGACCCACATGCAAATGAATCTTTGAAAAAAACACAATATTTCAGAATGTGAAGCAACAAGACAATTTTCTCAAAAAAATCTAAGAGATGGGTTTTCTTGCTGATGCTGAAATATGTGAACCCAGATGATTTGATTTTGAAAATTTCGTTGTTTAATTTGACATGCAAGAGAAAACCTAAGACACGAATAAAAAAAATTTAGAGATAAAAATAGAAGTTTATTATTTTGTCTCTGAAAAAATTGCCTATGCTTGAATTGGATTTGATGAAGTCTACATGCAATCAAAAAATGAATTCTGCAAAATGTATCTTCTAAACAATTTAGACCTGGCACTGCGAAGAACACTGAAATATGACACTTGTAGCACCTTTAGATCTTTATTTGCTCAAGAAAGATGTGTTTTCTCTCACCTGTGATGAAAAATAATGGACGCCTATGCCTTAATAAATAAAATTTATCAAGAAAGGCATCATAAATGCATGCCATTGCCTTAAAATGGTGCTAGCCTTCTGATTGGGCCTCAAAATAGTTAATCGGTTGATAAATAAGCCCTAATTAGGGCGCCACCTCCAAACTCTTCACTTAACTTTACATACAAAAATAAATCACCCAATTGCAAGCAAAAATAAAGTCTAGTTGAAGTCGACTTGAGAATTTTAACTAAAGACTTAATTTCAGTTAACAGCCTCCACCTTTATAGGGTGCCACTTCTCTTGAGTTCAAAAATAACTTTGACTTTAGGCATCACTTTCCAGATAGTCAATTTCTTGAAAATTTGAATTCACAAATGTCACTGAAGTCCATGTTCGATCCCTGATTTTGATTGACTGACATGCCAAATAGACTGGCTAACAGTTTCATTGAAGAGCAGGATCAAAATTGACAAGAAAATCCTTGAAGCTGCAAACCCTAATTCTGACATCTGAGGCTTCAAAATTAAGGGCGTGTCTGGCCTTCAGGGACGCTTTTGGCTTTAGACAATTTTTTTCATGCATTTTCATCATTTTGAAGGTGATTCCGAGCTTACTTCATCTCGCGTTTCTCGACAACTAACAAAACTTCAGAACTAGCTGATAGGGTCATTGCGGAGTTGGTTGAATTCTGAACAAGAGCTCTTGGAGAACACTTTTCTTAAAAACATCATCTGGCAGCTGAAAAAAATGGGTGCCCCTAGCCTCCAGGGGTACTTTTCTTCCTAGAGATTGCCATTTTTGCAACTGGCCAAAAATCCACTTAACCTCCAGTTGCAGGCTATAGGTTGTTGTCAAGTCTTCTGACCCAACTAAGGTATGCAAAAAAAAGTTGGAAGCGTCACAGACAGGATGAGTATTTGAGATGACCAAAAAGACTGTATTTGAGGCCCCAAAACCTTGGGTGCCCCTGGCCTCCAAGGGCACCTTTTTTTTTTTTGACATTTTTTACCATGATTAAAACCTTATGTTTGACTCTTGATTCTGACAGTTCAACAAATCGGATTCATCCGCTGGTGAAATCATTGCAAACATAGACCGAGTCTGAGACAAACATCCTGGGTGTCATTTGATCAAAAACCTCCATCTAGTGCTTCAAAAATCTGGGTGCCCTTGGCCTCAAGGGGCATTTTTCATGTAGTGTCCCTCCAATTGCTATTGTTTGTTTCAGTTTGTTTATGTTCAGTTGCTAGTCATTTTAGTTGTTTTTGATATTATGCTACTTTATTTCAGTTACGACACATATACTATGTTAGGTTTTATACTTTACTGATGATACATTAGATACATTGTGATCATCTAATTATGTTCGTGTAGCGACATTATGATAGACATTATGTGTGTTATGGTTTCATGTCGTTTTTGAGATTTAGTGTGTTTATGATGTTGTATCTAATGTTGTTTATTATATATTGTTGCATGTTAGTCTTGGTGAAGGAGACAATGTAGCATTACTTACTCGTGAGTACCCTACTACTCTGTGACTCTCTTTCATGGTGTGATTGTTGATGTATGTAGATATGTTTGACAGTGTTGTTTTATGCAGTTTGCAAGTATTGAACACCGACTCCACTTGCTTTGTCAGGTTTGAGCGCGTCATGACAAAACAGGTATCCTTTAAAGGACGAGTATCTATTTGTCACCCATTATTGTTCGCCATTTGTTTCCATTGTGTCGTTTGTGTTTCATCATGATTGGAAATTAATTGATTAATTAGTTGAATGGTGTATTTGATAAGTTATTTGATTTAGTGTAATTTAATTGAAATGTTAAATTAAGTTATTTATGTTTAGATAATTTTATTATAAAGTTTGATTATTTTTTTAAAAGGATTGATTAAATTAAATGAATTAAGTGGGATATTTAATTAAATGTAATTGTTGATATTATTGTGTAAACTTAAACAAATGAAAAGTAGATATTATTGAATAATTTGTGTTCAACAGATTGTAAATAAATATTTGAAAATTTGAACTTGCAGTCAAAAAGAGTTATCTGGTGCAACTGATTATTTAGAAATGTTTGTTCAATTATGGTTGCATGCTGACAGTTAGTTACGTTCTATGATTGGAGTTAATTGGAAAGGTAATAAAAATCTTTGTTTATGAAAAATTGTGCACGACAATTGGATTGGGTTTTTCGGATAAGTTTTCATGACAATTTTTGGGGAAAAGCTTCTTCGCTTCTACTCTGTGTTTTTGGTTGAAATTTTTAAAGACAGCGAATTCGAAGGAATTGTGCATTTTAGAAACAATAGAGTTTTTGGAATTTATGATTCTTGCTTCATTCTACGCCGGAATTTGAGATTATTATCTAGGTTTTCTTCTTTGTTTTGCATTTTTTGGAATAAAAATTTATGATTGTCCTTGTGGTATGTGATTTTCCTTCATCTACTATTCCTTATAGTTTAGACAATTCATATGTGTGTACATGTGCATATGACAATATGTGATGTCGATTGTTTCAAATAGAAAGAAGCCACTGAAAAGTTTCAATTTGTTTCTTTCAGAATTGAAAGTAAGATGGTATTCATACATCTTTCATAGTATACTATCTGATTCCTAATTTATAAATAAAGGTTGGGAATTGAAGTTTAAGAAGCATGTATTGTAAGGAGATAGGAGGGTGATTAGGCCCACAATTGGTCTATATTGTATTTCTACAAGTTGTAGGATAATGAAGTTAATCTTTTCGAAGAGAAATGGTGCTTTAGGGTTCTAGACTTCTAGTCATTTATATTTAAGTATACTTATATATTTTGTGGGTCATTTTAAATATAGACTTTGAAATGTTGCAATTTTGAATACTTGTAAATTATAACACAATTTCCCTTGCAACAATCTTGGAGATGAATTTAGATGTAGTGTGACAATTAGAGCATACTCAGAAGTTCTTAACAACTCTAATTGTTGTGCCAAGGGACCATGTTTAACAATCCAAATGCTATTGCTAACTCCTCACTATGGTGGCAAATAAATAATTTTTTTCCCTCTCTTTCACAACGTAAGTAAATGTCTTGAATCTGGTTAATACCCTGCTGCCTTCATTTGCCAAGCCCATTCTGCAATTTGTGCGCCTCTTTGTTTATGGATGTTTTTAGTGTCTCATACCGTCGCCTCTTCTTGTTCTTCACTGAGCATACTAAATGTGTGGGTTCAAATCTATATAACGATATATATGTGTATATATATCAACTGTACATTTGTAAATATGTGTCTTTGTATTGCGTTATAAACTCCTGCATGCGTATCATTGCATTCGGTTTACTGTGAGACCAATCTCATAAGGTTAGAATGTATGTTAAATAGCATTCAAACTCTTCAAGACCAGTGTACTTAATTCATTCCATCCTTTGACTCGTGTATTCAATGAAATGAGATATGGGATAATCGATACCCAACCCTTCTTTCTATTTCAATCTTGGTATCGATGAATCTTCAGTGAGTATTAGGTTCAGCTTTATGCTTTATAAACTTGACTTACCTATCTTATAAGTCTTATGTTGGCATTTGGTATGTAGATTGTTTGAGTATGAATTACCACGGAGACGCCCATTAACCTTTGCATACAATAGCCACATGCTTCTTGCCTTGGATTCTTCATTGTATCATTGTATGTTACCCATCTTAAGGTTGGTGGGAGGCAGGCCTAGAATTTGATGGCCACCCCTGCCTGTCATATGGAAATTTTATGACGGTTTGTTCATTTAAATGCCTGTCACTTTACGTTTTATGAAAAAAATTAACTGTCAAAAAATATTTAATTTATATTATTTTATATAAAATCTTTTATATTAAAACATTATTAATTTTATTAATCATACATATTAAATCAATATATTAGTAATCTATGAAATATTATTTTATAAAATAATTATGCACTCAATTAGTAAAATCAATTGCATATAATAAATTTTATTGATAAATGAAAAAATTGTATAAATAAATAAAATTTACATTTTGACAATGCATAGATTATTAGTTTAAGAATAATTATATTACACAATATGATTGTTTTTTTCATATATTTATTCTCTAATTTGTAAAATTGTATTACTATTTTATTGATTGATTCCTAAAATTATAAAATTGGAGTGAACATTTAATTTAATATTTAATTAGAATAGATTGAATATAAACTAATTTATTGATTTCATATGTGCAAATATCATAAATTCATCCATCAATTTGAACTCTTTTATTTGAGTTAATTTATTTTATATTACAAATTGATTTTATTTTTCATATATATTTTAAATTCAATTATTTAAAAACACATTTAAATATAAATATCAATTTCAAATCTAGCAAAAAATAACTATATAAAATTAAAAATAGTTCAATCCCCAAATTGATCTATATAAAAACATAGATGTTGTTGTATTATCTTGAAAAGAATCAAAGCTCACAAATCACTTGTAAAAAAAATCACCTGAAAAAAAACATGAATGAATTATTTGTAAGAGACATAAAATTTGCTCACCTATAAAACCAAAGGCATATTATCTTCAAAAGAATCATCTATCTAAAAACATGAATCATTTGTAAAAGACATAAAATTTGGTCACCAATAAAACCAAAGGCAGTATTGTCTTCAAAAGAATCAAAGTTGAATCCCTGTAAACAAAATGTTATAAAATAAATGCTTTTGAGAAAACAATGAACGAAAATTTGTGTTATGTTATTATTCATATGGATATCTATATATATTAAAAAAAAATGTAAAATTAGAAAATATTTATAATTAGAAATAAATGTAAAAATCTTAAATTTACTATGACAATTAATAAGAAGTTTCTAAAATCATGTAGAAAATAAATCTTGTTAAAATAAATCATATCTATTAATATAAAACAATGATAACTATTAGTAAAAATGTCAAAATCTTTAAAAAATTAGAAAAAACTATATTTAATTTTGAAAAGATTCATTTTTGAAAGATTTTGAATTAATAAATATATTTATAATAAATCATATATATTAATATAAAGTAAAATTAGAAAGGATTATTCCAATTTTAAACTAATTTATATTTTTCTCATAAACATTATATTAAATCTGAGAGTATTTAGTTTGCGTAGTGGGCAGCATGCATATACTGTCAGCGGCATCTCACTCTTATTCCGTTCGCTGATTTTTAGGACACATCAAAATTAGTAAAAGAGAAAGCATGTGAAATCTGCCAATGTTGTAACATATGTAAATCGGCCAATTAGAACATAAGGAAATCGGTCGTCAAGGCATATCGGCATACATCCAAATAAATAAAATAGTGATCATTAAAAGATATTCGGTTATATAAGGTATTCAATAAATTCTAGTGGAGTATATATATATATATATATACACTTTTGTATATGATTTAAATTTAATAATGTTGTTTCTACTATTAGTTTATTATGGTTAAAAAATATATGTTAGGGAGTTTCAAATATGGAAGGATTTGATGTATTTGTAAATAAATAATTATAGTGAGGAAAACATTAGAAATATAAGGTTGAAATAATTGTGGTTAGAATAAATGAAAGATTAGTCTTAATGGATTCTATTCTTATTTATTGATCAATTTCTGAATTAATCAAGGTGGAATGTTAAGTCACTATATTTATTAGTCGTTAATTACAATAAAATTTGTTATAATGATTTACAATTTGGTTATGATAAATAAATATGTCTATGTACTAAGGTGATAGATAAGAGTAATGGGTATTTGCAACTTTTGATTATAGACAAGTAGATTGGAGAACTATATAAGTAAAAGAATAGTTACATGGAGTGATGAAAGAAAAGTAATGATTGCATGATCAGTTTGTTCGAATATGCCAAATATGTTATTAAGTGATCCATTGTTTGATGTAAGTGTAGTATTGAACAAATCAATTCTAATGTATACATGGGTACATATATATATAGTATATATATAGATTTATATACATATATATATAAATTAGAATTGATTGGATTTTATAATATATTTGGTTAATGAATATAAAGTATGTATATTATTCTTATATAAAGGATGATCATAGATTTATCTTATTAAATTGAAAACAATAAATTAGACATTATATTATGTCAATTGTATTATCTTTTGCAAACTTTAAGTTCACGATGATTTGAAGGATATATATGTTAAAAAACTATATATATATTTGTCAATGATTAAAAGTGTATTGTGGTGTTATTGGGTTTTAATATCTTCCAGAAGCTAGGGAAATTAATTTGTATTGCAAAGGGTATAATGCTTGTATATTTTTGATCATTTGTAATGACTTGATTTAGGACTTAGCCATGCATCATATGTTATCACATTGAAGGTATTTGAAATTCATATGGTCTTGTCATGATTGTGATGGCTATATTCATGGTTTTGCTTTATGTGCATGATGGTTATCCTATTTATTTGTCAGTAAGTTATGTAATTGTATGTAGGAAGAGTGACTTGAGATAGGGGTCGAAACCCTAAAAGGTAACCAGGGTAACCTATCGAGAGTTGATAATCTAGTGAAAACCTTAATTCAATGTATTAAGGGTTGGGTAGTGTTCATTAATTAATTCAAATAATTGATTTCCTCGCCTAATACCTTAGTGCTTGTATAGATTAAGGGTAGGTTGAAATGGCCTGGAATGGCATGATCATCTACGTTGTCTTCTCAAAAAGTAGTTTGATTCCACATGAGCTTGTTTAGGGGTTGGGAATCGATAGAGATTGTCAGGGTAACTTGGTATGAGGGTTGGTAATCTAGGAAGATTCACCAAGGTAACCTAAAGTAAATTGTGTGATGACACTCTTATCCTAATACATGTTATGTGGTCTCTTGTGTAGCGTTACCGTTTGTTATGTTGTTGCCTCTGGGAGCTTGTTTGTAATCATGTGGTTTAGATATCATTATGTCTTGATGTGTATGTTGAGCCACGTGATGTTAATATTTTGTCTTCATGTTTGTCTGTCTTTGTGGACCTGATATTATCTCCTAGCACGAGGGGGTGGACTTATGAGTACCATATGGTTGGGAGGAACATGCTCTATCCTCCATTGGGTCCCCTTGCAGGTGATGCAGTACATGATGATATTGTTCTTATGATAGGTTCCTAATTATACTTTGTTCATGGAGTTGGGCGTTGAGCGTGCTCATGAACAAGATTGAAAGATGTGTTGTGACCATCATCTATATTATAATATTATTATGATGTATCGATATTTATCATTATCTCGCTTGATGTAACATGAACATGTAACTTAACTTTGTTATGATTATGTAATTGGATTGTTCATCATTGATATGATCTATCTTTATGTTGTTTCTATGTTTTAATGTTGAGATGTTCTTACTTGTGTATTTTTACGTAGCATTTTCACGAAACCCTGAGAACGTGTGTGTAGATGTTTACTTTGTACTCATGTTGTAATCGAATGTTTAAAAAAACTTTGTTCGATTAATTAGTTACTTTGTGTGTTGTTCTCTGGGTTCCATGGCGGGGCATTACAACTTGGTATCAGATCACAAGGTTCTATCACTGGATACTCTAGTTCTTGTGAGCCCATTAGGTTGTCCCCAATGTTAGACTTTGTAGTTTATTTTTTCCAGTTATGTTTTGCTTCTTGAAACTGAGACTTGTCTTTGGTTTCGTGTAGGACCATGCCTAGATGTCGTGGTAGGGATCATGGACGAGGCCAAGGTGATGGCCGTATGGATAATCACCAGGATACTCCTCCTCAAATTTCTCATGAGAGTGAGCATGTTGAGTAGCAGGATCCTCAGATTTATCAGGTAGATAACCCGTGGTTGGTTAGGAAAAGGAAAATTTGGATTACATATCAGAGGAGGAACAAAATCAACCCAAGGAATTTTGTGAGTATTAAGAGTGAATTGATAGCTCCTAAGAAAATTTATGTGCCAACTCTTAGTTATAGGCTCATTTCCTCTGACTTTAGTGATCAGGAGGAACCTATCACAGGAAGTGATAGTGATTCTGAATCACTCTTAGGCTAAACTTGTCATTGGCAGTCATGGTTGTCTTGTAAACAATGTTGTTTGTTACTGTATTGCTTTCTCTAGACCGATGCTCACTATGATAGGTTAAGTAGTTTGAGACTTTTTTGGTGGATGTTTCACCCATTTTTTGGTATGGATGATAATCTATTTGACTGGGATGATCGTGACTTTCTTTACTGGTGCTCGGGTTATGATGATTTATGGAGTTTGATTGTTAAGTAATTTGAATTGAAATTGGTTATGTTTATTATGTGGACCCATGCTTGTTTGCAGGCTTCCAGGTGTAAGCCTTATCCTAGGGGGGGAGGATGTAGTGTCCCTCCAGCTGTTACTGTTTGTTTGTTTATGTTCGGTTGCTAGTTGTTTTAGCTATTTTTGGATATTATGCTACTTTATTTCAGTTATGACACAAATACTATGCTAGTTTTTGTACTTTGTTGATGATACATTAGATACATTGTGATCATCTGATTATGTTCATGTAGCAAAATTATGATAGACATTATGTGTGTTATGGTTTCATGTTGTTTGTGAGCTTTAGTGTGTTTATGATGTATTGTTGCATGTTAGTCTTGGTGAAGGAGACAATGTAGCATTACTTACTCGTGAGTACCCTAATACTCTACGACTCTCTTTCATGGTGTGATTGTTGATGTATGTAGATATGTTTGACAGTGTTGTTTTATGCAGTTTGTGGGTATTGAACATCGACTCCACCTGCTTTGTCAGGTTTGATTGTGCCATGACCCAATGGAAACACGTTGTTTCAGAGATAATGGCAGGACCTTCTTTAGCCACTGTTCTTTTATAGGATGAGTATCTATTTGTCACCCGTTGTTCATCGTTCGTTTCCGTCATGTCGTTTGTGTTTCGTCATGATTGAAAATTAATTGATTAATTAGTTAAATGGTGTATTTGATAAGTTATTTGATTTAGTGTAATTTAATTGAAATGTTAAATTAAATTATTTATATTTTGATAATTTTATTATAAAGTTTGATTATTGTTTTAAAATGATTGATTAAATTAAATTAATTAAATGGGATATTTAATTAAATTTAATTGTGCAAACTTAAATAAATGAAAAGTATATATTATTGAATAGTTTGTGTTCAACAAATTGTAAATAAATATCTAACAATTTGAACTTGCATTCAGAAAGAGTTATTTGGTGCAATTGATTAATAAGAATTGTTTGTTCAATTTTGGTTGCATGTTGATAGTTAGTTACGTTCTATGATTGGAGTTAATTGGAAAGGTAATAAAAATATTTGTTTATGAAAAATTGTGCACGACAATTGGATTGGTTTTTCTGGAAAAAATTTCACGACAATTTTTGGGGAAAATCTTCTTTGCTTCTGTAGGAGTTGAGAAAATACAACACCACAAATCCCGAAGATCACTTGCATGCAAATAACCTGTCACAAAAGAAGAGATGGAGACAAACAAGCAAGGGTTCTCTGAAAACTGAAAATGTATATATCAAAGAGAATGAGAGAATGAATTGATATAAAATATAATGGGATCAATCCTTATAAAAAGGAGATCATGCAAACCCTAATAAAACCCTAATAGGAAAATATTTAATAATTAATATAATTATTAAATGTCACTTTATGCAAACTAACGTGAAATCTTAAGAAGGGAATAAAGGTAACTTAATCAACATAATTAAGTTAAAACCTTTACTCTAACACCCCCCCTTAAGATGAGCAATAGTGCAGCTACAAACAAATGCAAGAAACCAAAGGTAACTACAATGCAAGAAGGCAAACATGGGTCCCGGTAACTAGGCTAGATCAGGTACCCAAATACAACCAAATCTCTGTAAAATGGAGAAATAGAGAAAACCTCATGGGAAAAAGCTCTACTCCAAAAAGAGATGTAGAAAGCCAAGAAGAAGAACATCACTGAAGCAGAAGAAGCTACAAACAACTGTCGAAAGATGACTGCTATGGTGCTGAAGAACCTCCGCTGAAGATAAGATGATCAAGAACAAGAAGACAACAATCTACATGAGTGGCCCATATGACACTACTCGAATCAGATGGCAAACAAAGGCAAACACCTGGAATGAAGATACAAATGGCACAAGAACCAATAGTTTGAAACACTAATCAACTGAGAATGGAAGATCCCTTCCAAGGCAAAACCAAGGAAGCATAAGCATGAACAGTATAATACCCCCCCATAATGTTGAACTGGGAGAGCCTGACAGATCCACTGAAATGATGTGAAACACCCTGTAGTGCATGAAGGAGAAGAAACAACATCTGAAAGTGCACAAGAAAGCACCTGCAACTGAAAAAGTGGTGTGCAAAACAAAGCACACATGCATGAGGCTGGAATCATATGGATCCACTATTGTCATGGAGGGACACTCACCAGACAAAGATGTGATGGAAAAACAAAGGCAAACTACACAACCCCTCATGGCACTTTATAATAACAATGCGAGTACGAAATATGGCACAACCTTATGTGCAAAATCCCCAAAAATACATGTACAATAGTGGCACTTTATCTCAGTGTGTTTACATAAAAGATATTGCTTACAAATGATGCTCAAAATGTACAAAGTTGAAAATACTTGAAGAACGACCACAAAATTGGCTGTAGAATGCACAACAGAAGAAAGAAGTGATGAAACCCACACCACTGGAAAGATGAGAAAATCAGCTTTCCGACGATATCTCGTTTGCCAAAAACGATATCGTATGCCCAAGTTACGGCCTCTGGAAGAAAACAGCTCCAAAGAGGAAAAAAGTCAGCACTGGAATAAATTTGACGGTCATACGGCCGTCACAGCAAAATCTAGGCTTAAATTTGACGGCCAAACGGTCGTCACCATAAAATCATAACTAGGCTTATTTAGAAAAAAAAAAATTATATTAAAAAAAGATGTGATTTTTTTATTAAAAAAAAGTTTGTTTTTTCACATAAAAAAACAAACAAAAAACAACTTTTCCAGGGTTTTTGTGCATTTTTCCGAGCTCCTCTAGTAAACAGCGTTTTCCAGGCGACCCTCGTGCTTTCAAACGTGTCAACTGAAAAAGACAAATCACAGGTGAAAAAATGTTGGATTTTTTGAAAATGTTTCATATTTTATTTCTTATTGTTGCATTTGTTTTTATTAATATAAGTTTTTTCAATTCTTGCGACAGATTTTTTGCATTTTGTAGGAGAATTTGTTGTTAGCTTAAATCAAACATTTGTGTTTTGAAGAAGAAAATGGGACAAAAAGCAAAAAGAAAAAACAAAGCTCAACGAAAATTTTCAAAAGATAAAGAAGAAAATAGACGCAAACAAAACTTGACAAATTATCATAGAAAGAAAAAGGTACGTGTTTATTTATTCTCTTTTTCGTCAAATATGGGTAAATTTATTTACTTACAATATTGGTTTTATCATATGTTTTATCTAGCAATAAGGAAAAATGCATCCAATAATTGATATATAAGAAAATCGAATGTTCTTCATTTCAATTTTTTGAAAATGAAAACTCAAATGCATATCATCAATGAGTTCTATAAAACTAAAATCTGCAAATTATCACTAGATTTTATGAATCTTTATACTAGATGTTTTACTAGTTTTGATCTACAATATATTCTTTTTATTTGTATTTTTTTGTAGCACCCAATTTTGCATAGATATCTATGTGTATGTCTTTTAAATCCTTATATTTATTTCATCCAATTGTGCATCATCAATTATATAGATATGGTAGAAACAACATTTTTCACCAATATTTCTCCCTCTATCAAGTAGTATCTCCCTTTGTATCAATAAATGAAAATGAATAGTAGGGAAATTATTATGTATAACCAAATTGGATTAAAGAAGATGACACAAGATAATTCAACAAAAGAGAATTTTTAAACTCATATAAAAAACCTAAATAGTGATAATTAGTTGAAAAGGTGGGGATAACTCAAACACCCCACAAACACACAAAAATTAGTAAAAAAATAAGTAAATTATAATAAATAGAATCATATTAGTTAACAATAACTATTTTTGGATTAGGATAGATTTAACAAGAAGTACGATGAATATACACATAAAGCATACATTAACTAAATGAGTTTATATGCGAAGAACATATAATTAGAAGTATGTATCTAAAATAATATTTTCTAAATTTTCTAACACATAATCTAACATAGAATTAGAATATTTTTTATAAGAGTGAAATAATTCATAAAGAAATAAACATATATTGATAGTAAAAAGAAAAATGTATTGAATTTGATAACCTAAATAAAAAGTTGAAAGTTTTAACTAACTTTATTCCTAGATTTAAGATTAATAACACAAAAATACTATCCAAAATAGATAAATCAACAAGTGTAAATGGTCTTAAATCTAAATTGGTTTCACCTATATAAACTATGCAAGCTTATTTTTTCTATTAAAAAAAAGTACTATGTTTTTATTAAACAAAATATTAAAAATGGGATTTAATTATAAACAAAGAAAAACCTAGAATGAGAGTTGAGAAATAGATATCTCATCATGATAGGAATCTAAAATTATGAATCAATAGAAGATAATAAAAATTACATCATGTTTCCTAGATGGTAGCATGACTACATTAAGGTCTGTATGTCTACATAGATTTTTGTTGTACATAAAAAATACCAATTTATACAAAATTTGAAAATCTATAAAATAAGAATAAAATACACAACCAATAACAAGAAACTTTAGTAGAATAACATGATAAATTTGTTAAAATAAATTAAATGATATAAAATGGTCATAATGTTATTTAAACTGAGCTCCAAGATAATATAATTATGATAGATAGGAAAAGACACAAAACCTCCATATGAAGAGATTTCCAAGAATACATGTAGCTAGTGCCACAAAGGGAAAGGGGTGAATTTTGGTTATCTTACCAATTATATTGTCAAATCCCTAATTTGGTATTTTTACCTCCACAAATAATCAAATAAAAAGACATTAGATTAATATGGTTACGCTCTTATCTTATGTACATCTAGAAGTTCTAAGACGAGTACAACATAAAAAATATATATAATCTATAGCAATAAGTGTATCCCTTAGATATATAAAAGAAATAAAATTGAGAAGATGGATCAACATGAAAATATAATAGTTCAAACTATCACATGTTGTAATGTGCACTCATATTTTTGATGAAAAATAGTCATGAGTAATGCACGTGTTATTTTCTTCATGTAATACCTGATAAAAATATTGTGTACTATAAAGTGTATTTTTATTGATTCGGGGTAATTTTAATTTAATGACTCATTTATCTATAAGATGGGAGGGGCAAGTTTCTTTAATTTTTTAGCATTCTAGTCCTTACATTTTCCTACTCTTGCATACATAGATCACATCATGCATAGTCCTTGTATGTACATATATATATCATTTCACCTAGTTCTTGCATGTACAACCCCTTGCATATATCAAGATCATATCACCAAAGTTCCAAGTTGCATACATTCCATGAATTTAGTCCTTTGCATATTCATCATTGATCAAATAGAACCCTTAGCTCTTGCACAAGCTGGACACTACTCTTCATAGGTCTCAAAATCAACCCATTTGCTATCTATCACCCACATCACTTAAGGTTTATCATAGAATTTCAAGTTAGGAAACATGTCGGGTTATCCTTTCTCGTCTAGGAAAATCCTTTTGGAGTCCATCATCTCCTACATACCCTCTCTTGGTAATTGGTTCGTTGTGTTTATCCATCATATCACAAGTCAATCCTTGCATCGTAACCAAATTTGGACCTAGAGTTGCATTTGACTTCTTGGATTCTTAATTTATCACATCATATTGGATACCATTTTCATTGCATTCTACTCCTTACATATTCCTACTCTTGCATACATAGATCACATCACATAGTCCTTGTATGTACATATATATATATATATATATATATATATATATATATATATATATATATATATATATATATATATATTTGTTGATTTTGTTCAGTATTAATAGATAGGGATTGAAGGTTGAGACACAAATCCTAACGATCACTCGTAATGGGTACCTTATCTAAGAAAAATAAAATATTTAAATTTACTAGATCTTGACTATCTACTTAGGTACAAAGAGGCTCATAGACTTACCACACTATCTAATAACATGCTATTTTTTATGGAAACCATAACATTCTTATATGTTATATAACATGATTGAATTATAGAACTTATAGTAACAAGTCTAAAACTTAGTTACTAGCATGCATAAATTTAATTGCATTAAAACATGAAAATATAATAGTTCAAGCTATCATGTTGTAACACACTCATATTTTTGATGAAAAATAGTCATGAGTAATGTGTGTTATTTTCTTCATGTAATACCTGATAAAATTATTGTGTACTATAAAGTGTATTTTTATTGATTTGGGGTAATTTTAATTTAATGAATCATTTATCTATAAGATGAGAGGGGCAAGTTTCTTTAATTTGTTAGCAATTTGAGTTCAAAATTAAATCACTTTTATTTTCATTTAAATGTTGAATCATTTTTTTAATTATAATCTAAAATTTGAATCTGTTGACACCTCCAAACACTCATCTCTAAGTTGAAATAAATTATGCATGGTAAATTTAATGTTGAATGAAATGCATAAAATAAACCCCTCAAATTCTTGTTTTAGCATGTGTCCAGCTGGAATTAGCTAAATGTTATTTTAATTGTTTTTTTTTTCTTTTCAACTCGCATTTTACACGCATTGGTTAAAAAAGAACATACATGCAAATGCATATGGGTTAAAAAGAAAAACAAACTTTGTTTTTCATTGGGTTTAAAATTAGCTCTTAGATAGAAAACACTACAAACGGTTAAAAATAACCCCTTTGCTTGACAAACACTACAAATGGATAAAATGAACCTTGTGCATTCTCTGTTTGTTCACATTTTGATTTTGGTTTAAAAAGAACACCATGCGAGTGTGCTCTGAAATATTCATGTGCTCTCTCTTTGTTTTTAAACAAAGACCGATTGAACTATGAATATTTTGGTTCGCTTTTGTTAAGCCTTAGATCTTGGGCCTACTTTGGTGGGAAAAAGTACTCACCCCAAAGCGACTCCAACGGGAACGCGCTAAAGCCAAGTGACGCCCAACCAGTATATAAATTCAAATGTTAAGGAAAACTTAGCATTACAGAACTTCCTGTGGACCAGCAATTGACTCCCCAGTACCCTTGTGGTTCGTCGAAACCTGTAGAGCCTAACCTCTGCAGACTGGGATGATAATGCCTCTCGTGTGGCCCTCTAAATGGGTGCCCAAAATAAATCCTTTGTTTTAGAAAACCACATACCTTCTATTCTTTGGTGTAGCAACGGTCGTTGCCAAGGCAGCCGCACCTACGTAGTTCTTAGTAGAAATGATCAATCTGCCATGGGAGTTTCATGGAGATTGGAAGCCTTGTTGCCTTGAGAAGTGAGTGCATTGTAAGGGGAAGCCCGTTGGGCCAAGCTTCTGAAATTCATTCGCTAAGGATATGCGGTTCGTGGGATCCATAAGAATATTGTCCTTGCAACCTTAGGATTTTTTTGTATAATGTCTTCTATGTGGTTGATTTTCATTCTTTACAACACCACGTGTTTGCCAACTATTTTCAGACAACATGAACAAATGAACATCATCCTCCAAATTTGAATCAACACAACCAAACTGAAATAAATTCCTTGCAATCTGCTTGAAATTTTTTCTAGTGTGAAAATCTCACCTTGTCATTTTGTCATCTTCAATCTCATTCGTCCATCCAAAATTGTATTTTCTATAAAATATCAATTTTGTTCTCATTTCGACACCTCTTAATTTGATCACATCACATAGTCCTTGTATACATATATATCATTTTACCTAGTTCTTGCATACATGTACAACCCAGGTTGCATATATCAAGATCATATCGTGCCTAAGTTCCAAGTTGCATACATTTCATGAATTTAGTCTTTTCCATATTCATCATTGATCAAATAGAACCCTAAGCTCTTGCACAAGTTCCACTACTCTTCATAGGTCTCAAAACCAATCCATTTTTTATCTATCGCCCACATCACATAGTCCTTGTATACATATATATCATTTCACCTAGTTCTTGCATACATGTACAACCCAGGTTGCATATATCAAGATCATATCGTGCCTAAGTTCCAAGTTGCATACATTCCATGAATTTACTCCTTTCCATATTCATCATTGATCAAATAGAACCCTAAGCTCTTGCACAAATTCCACTACTCTTCATAGGTCTCAAAACCAATCCATTTTTTATCTATCGCCCACATCACTTAATGTTTATCATGGACTTTCAAGTTAGGGAACATAGGTACATTATCCTTGCTCGTCTAGGAAAATCCTTTTGGTGTCCATCATCTCCTACATACCCTCTCTTGATCATTGGTCCCTTGTGTTTATCCATCATAACACAAGTCAAGCCTTGCATCGTAACCAATTTGGACCTAGAGTTGCATTTGACCTCTTGCATTCTTAGCTTATCACATCATATATCATACCATTTTCATATATCCCATCTTAGAATCATATCCTTTTCAAATGCATTATTTCCATGGAATTCTTAAGTTCAAGAATCTTTAATTTCATTTGATTTCATATGTTCAACTCCACTTGTATATCATCATCTCTCACTTTCTTTGCACAATATTTTGTGACATGTACAAATGGCTAAACAAGCAAGAAGTTCTCAAGCAGAAGTCGAGCCCAATCTAGATATTGGACCAAATGAATCAGATGAAGAACACATGGACCTTGAAGATAGGGAGGAGGTCCGAGTTCAAACAATGCATGTTGGAGAGGGGTCGGGATCACTTCCTTCTACACTAATGGATGAGCATATAAAAGTAGCTGAAACAGTGGGGAAACAAATTTCTTATAGAAATTTAGATCATTTACTTGAAATGGATATGGAGAAACTGAAATGTTATGCCGACCAACCTAAAAATAAAATTAAGAGGTCAATAAATAAATCTGTAAATAGAATAATCCATGATCATTTCAATCATCTTGAAACACTTGAAAAAACCCAATTGTTATCGTGTTTACTTCTTCATGATGAGCTGAAAGAGTCATTACAATTGATGGGTGTATATTTTGCATTGAATAAAAGGAAACACATGAGACTGCAAAAAGATATTGTTGAAAATGTTAAAAAAGGTTTAGATTCCATTGGGAAAATATCTCAATCAGTGGATAAGGCCATTGCAAGAAAGGTGATTTTGACATCTGTTTTAAATAAAGAAATATTCAGAAAAAGAAAAATGTCAGCACTTTCCACTAAATTTGGTTATAGTAGAACCACACTAATAAAATATGAGAAAAAGAGAAAGGTTTTAGATGATAGTTCTGAAGGCAATTGGGCAATTATGTGTAGAGCTCCCCATTCTGACAGGATTGAAGATGTTGTTAGGAACTTGATCTCAAGTTTTTAGAATGATCAGACTCGTCTGTCATCAAATACTAGAGATGTTATGAGGTACAGGATTGGACTTGGTATTTATGAAGAACATATTAAACATTGGCTAGACATAACACAACTTGAGATGTATATGAACTTTTATAATATGTATCCTCATATAAAGATTGTGCAAACAATGTTTGAAAGGTTAAAGCCATATTATGTGAAGATAAACAAGTTTTTTGAAATTTGTTGTTGTCGTTATCACATTGAATTTGATCTCTACTATCAGGTGTTTTGAAAGATGGGAGAAGAAAGATATGGTTTTCAAAAGGCACCTCCTAAACAAGTAAGTTTGTTCATAAAGGATTTATTATGTGATCGTGAAAATGGACCTCAAATAAAATGCATAAAAGGACTCTGTGAAACATGTGAAAATTTGGCTAACTTTCCTTCAATAAATGAAAATGCTGACCTGATTCAAACAGTAAATTGCAAGAGTTACAAGTATGTAAATTTTCAAACAAATTTTGGGAAAGAATCCACAAGGTTAAACTATGTAGAAGAGGAGATACCTATTGGGAAATTTATGGAAGATTTTCAAAAATTGATACAACCATACATACAACATTCATTTTACGCTAAGTGGCAAGCACATCAATTTCAAACATTAAGAGATACTTTCCCACTTGGAACAATTCTATCAGTAGTTGACTTTGCAAAAAATTACTCTTTTGTACATCAAAAAGAGATTCAATCAGAATATTACTTTTCAAAGCAAGTCACTATTATGGTTCATGTGTGTTATCGACATGCACAATTGAAATTGGATGGTGTTGAGAGTACAGATGAACAATGAGCCATCAAGAAAGAATATCACTTTTATATTAGTGATGATAAAGAGCATGACACACTTTTTGTACAACATTGTTTTACAAAATGTTTTTTTGAGAATTTGAGAAGCAGGGGTGTAAAATTTGAAAAACATTTCGTATGGTCAGATGGATGTGTGGCA
Source organism: Sequoiadendron giganteum (assembly GCA_007115665.2). NCBI lineage: Eukaryota > Viridiplantae > Streptophyta > Pinopsida > Cupressales > Cupressaceae > Sequoiadendron > Sequoiadendron giganteum. Next base: position 558,979,025 of record CM021103.1, read on the forward strand.
CAATTCAAATCATCATGGCCATTTTATACACTTTCTAGATATCATAAAATTTACAACATACCACATGTTTGGAGTTTCTTTGAGAGTGGGCATGGAAAGGGTGAGCATGATGGCGCATGAGCTTGCATCAAACGTGCTTTAAGAAAACATCAAATGAGTTATTCAAAAGATCATATAGACGATGCACATGATGTTGTTGAATGGTGCAAGAAACACTTGGCATCAAATGAGGTCGGCACATCTTCAAGAACAAACCGAAACATTCCACATAGAGTGTTTTGGGAGATATCGGGTATGTATAAATTACATTTAAAATAAATAAATTTATTTAAATTTAAAATTTACACATATATATATATACACATGTTCAAGTTCACATAAGTTTGTTGCAATTACATTTATCTAGGTGTGGATAGAAGATCGATGCATGGATGCAAGAGGGTAGAAAAACAAGATCTTTGCATTGTGTTATGAGTTCATATAGTCACCCTAGATGGACATTATACACGAGGGATTACTCTTGTTTATGCACTGAGTGCATTGTGGGAAACTCTCATGCATGCAACAATGAAGAACTTGAATACGTTAGTAAATTGGATATGGTACCACTATTCATTTCAGACACATACGATGAAAGATTTCAATACATTCCTTTGATTTCAATTGATTATGACCATACTTCAGGATTGGTTAGAAAAGGTACATGTGTAAGTTTTCAATAATTTAAATATTATATAAATTTAATGATCTTTAACTTGTCTAGAGACAATTCTAATTTTTTTAGAATTTTATTGTGTAAATTTGGTGTACAGGAGATGTTTTTGCAGTTATAGCAGAGCCTGAAAACATAGAAGGTGTTAGCTATTATTTATTGCATTGCACAAAAGAGAGGAATAAGCTAACACGACCTGAAACAAATGATGGAATGTTATTTCCCATAAGTGAGTTTGAATTTAAAAGTATATATATACATTGTGTACATGTGTACATTACCTTAAAAACATTAAATATATATTGTACAAACCTTGAGCACGCAAATGTTGTACACATGCACATGTATTACCTCAGGTTCATGTTTACCGTGCAGGTTTTGTTGTTGTGCAAGGGATATATCTAAGACAAGTCAAAGTTGTTCAACATGGGATTCATTTTGCAGACTATCAAGTTGAGAACAAGGTATATCAATATAGTCACCTTATAATTGCTACTGCCCTACATCTTCATGCAGTTCCACATGCACGCGGACGAAAAAAATGGAGACTAGATAGTGATGACCATCAAAAAAATTTACATGTTATTCAAGAGCGGGTTGAACCAGAATGTTTGAGTTAGATTATCTCCATGATTTTCAAGTTCACTTGTACATGTACATACATGTTCAAGACGGGAACTTATAGTAACTTGTTTGAACTCTGGATTATTTTAGTTACTTATAATATATGTTGATGACAAGTGTTTTAAATTTGGTTGGACACAAATTAGGGGTTGAAATACATTGAGAACCTTAAATTGAGTAGATATTTCCAATTATATATTTGTTCCATGGAATTCAAGTACTTGTTATGTACATAATGTGCAAACCTTGTCATAAAAAAATTCATTCGAAGAGTGATGGTGGGAGTAGAAGAAAATTTAGTGTTAGTTTCAATGATCCCCCAAATCTAGCATGTTTATTTATTTATATCTTCAATATAATGTTATATTTATGTATATAGTTGTATATATTTAATCAAGATGGTTAATATTATAGTTAATTAATTTCTCTATTGAAATGTAACATGTTAAATATTATTGCAAGTATCTATATTTAAATAATTTTTTAATTTAAATTATGAACTTTATTGAATCATTGCATCATATTGGAGATTATTGTCAAGTCATAACATGGACACATGATTTCATCTTCCTATTTCCTATTAGGTATATTCCTAGGACAAAACCCTATATTTATATAGATCAATTTGAGGCTTCTCTTGTGAAAAATATATATTTATCTAGATATATATTAATAGGGAAGAGGGCTTTGATCATTTATAACAGCTTGCATGTTAGTGATGATAAGAATAGGAATTTGAAACTCTTTAAGAAAGATACCAATTTTTTACCATAGTTCTTATTCATGTCACTAAATACTAGTTTTTTACCATAGTTCTTATTCATGTTCCCTAAATACTAGTTTAAATGAATCAAGTGGTAATCAAACAAGTTATTACATTGTGGAGTTTGTTGTTATTTAATGTATAGATATGCAACATATTTAGTAATTTTAGAATTTTGTTACAAGTCAAAAAGATAATAGAGGTGTAATTTGAATTGAATTTTCTTAATGTTTCAAAGAATAAAATTTATTTGTTTATTTGTTCTTACTTTCTATCAAGATTTTAATTTCATCATTTTTATCAAATTTTAAAACTAGAATAACATTTCCCTAAAATTAATAAATTATAGGCTCAAGTAAATACACTCATTTATAAAATATCATTAGTTTACTTGAGCTTGGGAGTCATTTATTTTATAATTTTTTACTGCTTACTATAATTTATTCAACATGGGCATGCGTGTGCAAAATATTTATTGTGATCAACATGAATGAACTTAATTATAAAGTGGCATTCGTTTCCTAAAATTCTACTCTAGAGAGATCAAATGAATATATCATATAAGGAAATGTAAGTTGTAAGAGATCATCAAATAAGCAAATGTATGTATATTGAATATAAGCGAATGTATACATATATCATATAAACATGTAAACATATCAATATTGATCAATGTATAAACATGTAACATGTTATAAGAAAAGTTCCAAATGTATGTATATCATAAAAGCAAATGTAAGTTAGAGATCATCAAATGTGGAATACTAAAGATCATCATATAAGGAAATGTCGAATACTAAAAATCATCATATATAGCAAATGTAAGTTAGAGATAATCAAATGTCAAATACTAGAAAGATCATCATATAAGCAAATACATCTAATATGTAGGGCCTAATATGAATGTCGACTCCTAGTCGAACGACCATCTGAATGAGAATGGTCCTGCTCTGATGGATGTGTTGAGCCCTGCAAATAAAATGGTGTACAAAATGTGTTAAATACATATAATTTATATTAAATATGTATCTAGATCTATGCATGTACATATACACATGTATGTATAAAAATTTAAAACTCACATGTCCACTAGCATTAGATTCATCCATAGAGTCACGTCGATGTGTACGATCTGGAACAAGGCTAGGAGTGACATTAGGTATGTCCACCTACAAATATATAAATTCATATATATCAGTACATGAATATCTAGTTAAATTAAAACTAAAATTTAAAAATAATTAAAAAGGAATTGAAACATGCACATGCACACATACATGCACATCATCTGATATCGGATGAGTTGAGTCCTTTGAAATAGCCGCCTCCACCATATCAACTATACGGTCAAGCGACGAACCAATATTTGCATCCATCTGATCTATCTCATGTCGTGCCAGAAATGATGAGTGGAGAGGACTATGTAGGTGAGATGGCATCGGTGATAATGAACCAGCACCAACCAACATCTCAGTAAAACCCATAGTCTGTGCAGCTATCGAATGATCAGATGGTGGATCCTGATGTGCACTAGTGCTGGGTTGAGAGTGATGGGATCCTGGAAGTGAACGACCTCCATGTGCCAAACGATCTCTAACATGCTCTATATCGATCCCATAGTCTGATGCAATGAAAGCATATGCCTCCAAGAGTTCCTCAACCAAACAATGCAAAGTCCTAGGTGCCATATCTCCTGTAAGTGCCTCAAGCTCTGTGGGAGTAGGGATGCCTGTTGATGTGAAAGGATCCATGGTGGTCCACTATGTTGAAGATGGCGTGGGTCGAGGACGTCTAGACATCAAATACTACCCTACATGATCAGTAGATATCCTAGTGGTGGAAGCTGCAATGTCACCTACAGTATCAATTGCCTCCTTTTGGGAAGCAACGACAACCTCATCTGCTATGTGGGCTAGAGCTGGGCTGAGAGCAGGAGACCTCTCACCAACCAATACCCTAAACACTAGGGTCGGTCTATCTATTCGACAATAAGTGGGTATGTCAGCAATCCTGCCACGCCCCTGACCAACATATGGTGGAATGTCCAGGTAGTTGACTTTGAGGCCCAAATGGACCTCAGCATACAACTGCTAAACAAAATATAATGGAATCTGGTCATTGTTTGGGTACTGACCATGTGTTGCGAGAAATTGTGGGTAGATCAATGAGGCCATATCACGATCAACACATCTAGTGACCTGGTATCCCCTAACCTTACGTGCACTTTGATAAAATGGAAAACAATTGGTTTTTATCATTTCTTTGGTCACACTATCCTGTATTTGTTTAAGGGGAACCTCACCATGTACTTCTTCCCGCATGCAGGAAAGAATAGCAGCTACTCTATCTGGAGAAAATGCACTTGTCCTCTCAAGTTCATCTCTTAGTTTTTCAAGACTATGCAATATTGACATGCATGGTTCAAAATATATCCCTGGGTTTGCATTTTGCACTAATGAGTCTTTCAATTTATTAATCTCATTAGTGGTATTTGCAAACAAAGATTCTGGAGGTGGAACATCTACATTATCCATGTTATGTATGTATGTGTACCTAAAGGAGCAATGAGACCTTAGTTTAAATAATATATCTAGATATAAGGAATAGAAATCTAAAACAGTTCTAATAATTCATCTACTCATCAATAATATTTCCATACCATTAACACAAAACATGTTCAACATCTATCATAGTTTTTAATAATCAAAACATTCACATTACTAGATTGCACAAAAAACATAATCTAAAATAATTATAGAATTTAAATTTACAAGTGTGCGTGTGCACTCTAGAATAAAATGTGTCATTAAAGACAATTTAAAAAAAATTGATAAAGGTTGCATCTAAGATTTATTTCCTACAACTAGTAATAAAGGGAAAACATTATTACTTAACATTGAAAATAAAAATGTTGAACATGAAAGCGAAAATGTTGCAAAATGTTATGAAACACCTATTGAAAAGAGTAACATCATAGAAAAATAAGAATTCAAATTTGAAATATTTTTGAATAATGTAGAAATGAACCCCGTGATATTAAAATTATACTCCATGATCAAATTGTTGATAATATTAATAAAATTGATAACATGTGCACATAAAAAAATGAAAGTCATTGTATCTCCAAGTTACTTAAGAAGAGAGAGGACCTTTCCGAATAAGAATGATATCCCATATTCATAAATTTCTAATGAGCTTGATAAAATTGTAATAATTCTAGAACCCAAAAATGGTTACTTAAAATTGATGAGAACATAAGATAAAGTCTTAAATGAACCATGAACCATTCAATTTTGAGCTTCAAAAATTTTCAATGAATACTTTTGTAAAATTACTAAAGTTGTAAAAAATAAGACCTTTACAAAATAAATTAAATATTTAGGCAATCAAAATTTCTAATTAAAATAAAATTATTATTAAAATATTTTTTAATTCTCTTAATTCTATTAGGATTACTAGTAAGTAGAAAGATAAAAGAGCTACTTGTAGAGTAATAAAAACCTCAATAGTAAGAAATAAATTAAGTAAGGTTTGATTAATGAGGCAAACTCATCTTCAGTTAAGCATAAATTGTAAAATATTGTGAAAAGCACTAGCAATAAGATCAAGACTAGATAGTCCTATTGAAAATGGTACTTGAGATTTTAATGGTAGGATTCCATGAGTTCATAAAAAGCTAATTAATAACACAAATGATGAAATTGAATGATTTTGGCACTTTAACTCTAGAGTATCACTCAATGTAAAGGATGTTTTAAATAAAAAATTGGTGATCAAGACCACACACCACATATTAAACATTAATTGGAATGTAGCCAAACAAAATTGTGTAAAATTTCTTGAAAAATATATTCATTTAAAAATATCACAAAGGGAATTTGAATAGATTGTAAGCCTTTTTATTGTGCATGCCTCTTAAAATTTCTAATACATATTGTAAATGCGACATGTAGTTTTTATCTACCATGAACTATTATGTAATATTAATTATACTTTGTATACTAACCAAATTTTACAAGAGTGTGGTACAATTAAAATACCAAATTTATCTAAGGACTTATTAGATTTATTTTAATGTGTTAGATACAATGATTGTATTTTTTTGTAAAAATGTGTTTAAATGAGAAGCGTTTACAATGCGGTGGGTTATCAAAGTTTATATCATGTACCCATGATGGAAGAAAAATGATCTGGGAAATAAAATGTTTGAGAAAAAGAGATATGAGATAGTAAAATACAATTTGAAGAGAGGAGGTGAAGATTCTAGATGTGAGTTGGTCACAAGAGAAGCACTACTAATTTTATTTCTGATTTTAAGAATATTTTTTATAAGTATGCAATACATAGCCACTATTCTTGATGGTTAGATCAACAAGTCAAGGTGTGCAAGGATTTTTCCTAATTGGAACTATTATAGATCTATAGTCAATTTTATATAAAATTACACGTTGCAACCACAAAAAGAAGTTGAATCATATTAATATTACAATTCTATTCAGATAAACTATTATTGTTCACATCACATATGGGCGTGCCCCTAATAGTAAAAAATAAAATAAGAAGATAGTTAGGGAGCACAATTTTTACATGTCAGTGATGATCAATATCATTCGTCATAGTATGTACAATATTGTTTTCAATAATTTTTTGAGTTATTACAAGAAAACAATGGTATTATAAAGGTTCAAAAAATCAATATTTGGTCAAATAATTATACTGATTAACCCAATAATGCTTGTGTATTCATATTGGTTTAGTAAAATGCATGCAGAGAAGGTTATACCTTGTATTTGGATTTTTTTTAAAGGTGGGCTACCTTCTTCATGTGGAGGAATTGTGTGAATAATGTCATTATGTGGTTCATTGTACGAAGTTTTCTCTTGATGAGGAATAAATAAATACTTAGTAGAATAGTAACTAATATAATCTGCAAAGTGCATAGTGTGATGTTTTGAAGTTCAATATATTGTAATAAGATTTAGTGGCATGATAAGAGGTGAAGGGATAGAGAGATTTGGAAATGCTAGAGGAATTTTATTGTTAAGTTGTACTATAGCAAGATCCACAAGAATAGGACCCTAGTTGGCAATCTTGTGATCCTCATAACTTAAGTATTAATTCATTTATTGAGCTATTGAAGATATCTAGTTCTCTTTCTTTTCATTTTTTATAGTTGTAGCAAAATTTATTGATTATCTCTATGTTATGGTTCTATTTTTCTCTCTTTCAATGATTTTGATTATGTAAGAACAAAAAATGATTAGAATAAATTCATTAAGACTACTAATCTGGATAATTTCACATATGCTCCACATATGCTCAACATATGCTCCTATAGAAATGGCGACTTTATATATTTTGAAATGTGTTTACTCTATATAATGATGTATGAGTCATTTTCTTAATCTTGGGGGTGTAGTGTATGAGAGTCTAGAATTGGATCCAAGATGGAGATTTTGTGTGATGAGAAGTTCCTTAGATCCTATCATCACGTGAGGTCCACTAAAATAATGTTCTTAGTTTGAACACTATTTTTCTCTCTTTCCAAAACCAAAATATATTGGGAATCATGAAAATAGTGGTGAGTACACTAGAATATCAATCAAGAGAGGGAAGTACATCAATCCCACAATAGTAAGTATGCTCAAAATTTGACTCATAGAATATGATGTCATTATAGATTTCATTATCTAAATTTTTCTCTTTATGAGGAATAAATAGAGAATAATTGGAATAGTGCCTAATGTAATGTACAAAGTACAAATAACTTGATGTTTTGAAGATGGATATCTTAAAATTTTAATTGAATTATTTTTTGTAGAGGATGTGGTGTTGGGTATTTTTCTTGTAACCATCTAGATATTAAGGAAATCTACCATAATGTCCCAGTCTAGGAATAATGTAGGCAATGGGGAAGTAGCCTATATATTTAGACTAAGGGGGAGAAAAATTAGAGTAGATAGAATGACTTGGATAAAGCCCCCTCCTCTTCTTTGAGCCTTACTAAGTTTGGAAGTTTATTTACTAGAGATCTTAAATATAGGAACACAACTAATTTAGTATAAGAGGTCTCTAATTTGGTAGTTAGTTCAAATGATGTGACTCTAGATATAAGCATCCCTATATATATATATATATATTGTGTTTATCACAATAATAATTTACCTAATATTTATATAGTATCATATAATATCCTATACAAATACTCTGTATTGAATAACACTCTCTAGGGATTTAATAGCTTTATATTACTAAATTTATGGATGATGAAATAAAACCTACTTCACTATAATATGACACTAACATATATATTTTTATTTTCTTTCTAAGTGAATAGAATGTCCAACCCTCAACTATCAAATTTATCTTGAATACATGAAACCTTAATGAATTGAATAAAATACTAACATTCAAATCAGTCTAATGCACTTGGATTTATCATTTAGAGCTTACACTCTCAAATTCCCTTTTACCCCAATGATGCACCCTAATTGATAATCCACAATCAATTTAAATTCCCCACATATTATTTTAGAAATTTTTCTCATCCTAGCATGAACTACATAGTGTAACATAATTTTATAGCACGTCTTAGATGCAAACTAATAAATAATTAATATAAAGAACAAAAAACACACACTCAAATATTCCATGAATCCATAAAAAATCTTAAATAAAAATGGAGGTCCATAATACACAATTATAATAAAAGGTTTCTTATATGACCTTAATAAAGGACAAATCATCGAGATGTTGAGATTAATGTATCTATATGACCTTAATTTTTTTATAAAAATATAAAAGGCCAAATGTTTGACTCTAAAAGATAGGAAAAGTATTCAACTAGGTGTTGGGGTTTGTGGGAGTATGAAATAATATACTAGGGAAAAATAAGGTCGAATCCTCTAGCTTTATATATTTTTATTTTTTGGAGAATGAAAAGATGATGTTAGTAGGTATGTCTCAATAGGTAGTTACTCTAAAAATTGAAGATGTTAGCATCGTATACAGATGGCATTATCATGATTTCGACATTGTGAAATAAAAGATGGATAAAAATTTAGACGCATGGAATCAATTCTAGAACTCTAAAACACAAGATTTTTTTTTACTAGTAGAGGATCAAGATAATAGGGATTAGAAAGGGATGGTACTTAAGGATTGGAAAGACTAAATTCCCAATACTACAAGGAGTAAATACAAATAATAAGATTGTGAAGTTGTTGGGGAATGATTGAAATGACATGATGGTTGAGAGATGAAAAAATTGGTGCAAAAATACTTATAGACATTTGGATTAAAATGGATTAGGATTTTTAAGTTTAAAAGGGAGTGGTATGGTAGGATATAACCAAGTCTAAAATCCTAGAAAATATAACACTTGAATACAATAGAGCTAAGAGGGGTCAAAGAATATGGAGACAAGAATGGTTTGAATGGAGGGTCAAGCCAAACACTCTAGAAATAGAAAATATTCTAGGTCACTAAGAAACACTAAGGATTGGATTACAAGCATGACAATCGCAAAAAAATTGAAGTCCAATAGAATCCATACTTAGATAAATTTAACAAAGGTTGAAAGTGGATTATCAAGATTAGTTGAAAGATTATACTTTGAGGATGAAGCCCAACAGACCAATGGAAAAAGAAAAATGGAGATGTTAGAGATGAAATATTGGTATTCAAATCCATCAAAATAACAATATGGTAATTGATAGAAATTCATAAAAATGACCAAGACAACTTCACACATAGGATATTTTTTTAATTTTTAGAAATTGAAGCATCTTGAACTTGTAGGGGACATCACCGAGTAGATATTTGAAAAGAATTTAATAGAGGAAATTATAATAAAAATTCAATAGCCATTCTACCTCTTCCTTACTCAATCACCTTAAGTCTAGATTCCTTCATGATTTATTTGTAATAAGCCTCCTATAATCACATGTAGCTTTTTCATTTTAAGGTGCAAAGATGTATTTTAACTAGTATTTAAATATATATAAGGAATTAATTACTCATAAAATAATTAGTTTTATTAGCATATGAATCATCCTTTGTTATCACATCATCTACATAATATTGGTGTGATCTACCTAGATCAACTTGTGTTATCAGTTTAATTAATTTCTATTCTTTGGCCAACTTCATAGGCATGTTTTATATGTCAAATTATTATAATATAGTGGTCCATTTTTCTCATTTTTTTTCTCTTGATTTATTCTACTAAGAAAGTCCTTTACTACTACATGTCAAAGATGACTACAACTACTTTACTATTGAAAATGTAATTAAAAATTAATCAATACTCACACTAAAGCATAATCTTGCTTCAAATTTGGATAATTTATATTTGCATCTTTGAATGATACACTCATGAAGGCTACATGCCTTTCATTTCCTAGGTTTCTCATTTGAATAAGAATGGTTGTACAATGTGGTCAAATGAAAATGAGTATATGTAGAATAGTTTAGAATAGTTTGGGCTTGTAACCAAAATAGGGGATTCAAAAAATGATTTTTTGATTTATTAAAATGCCTTAGCTTACATTTTCCACTATATTTTTGCATATTTCATCGTCTTTGCATTTAGTGGCCTCATTATCTCTACAAAACGTATTTCAAATTTCTTTATAAAGTTAATCTTACCAAACCAATAATTCAATTCATTATTTCTCGTTGAAGGTTGTGAGAAGATCTTGTTTATGCTTGAATATAAAAATGGATTGTATACCTTCCTTGTTTAACTGTCTTTTCCTTCTTTGTCCATTGGAATTGCATATACAAAAATGGATTGAATACAAAAATTAATTGAATACAAAAATGGATTGTATACTCAACTATTTATATTCTTCTAAGTTCTAGATAATGGATTTGTTGAAAATGCTTTAGAAAATTTCAAACAAATGCAATTCAAGCCATGAATTTTGCACCAAAATGAGCTATGGAATAGTGCAACCAACCTGAGAGGATGTGTTGGAGGGTTCGCTCGAAGGTGAAGTGTTTGCACGCTTATTTTTTCTTCGCCGGTTCACCGCACACACCCTGTTCGTCGGCCACCTCTGTCACTGTTCGCTGCTTGGTGAAAATGACAGGGATGATAGGGTTTTTGTGTTTTAATCTGTATTAAGGGGGTTCGACTGAACCCTAGTTCGGTCGAACCCCTTTATTTTATTATTTCCGCACATAAGTCAATGGGGTTCGCTCAAACATAGGGTTCGGTCGAACCTTGGGGATCGCTCAAACATAAGGTTCGGTCGAACATAGGGTTTGGTCGAACCCTGGGGTTCACCCAAACCAACATAAAGGTTCAAGCGAACACTTTGGTTCGACCGAACCCCTTCACTTTATGTAGAGGGAAAAATCGACTTTTCCCTTCCTCCACAAAAGTGTTCACCACTTATGTGGGTTCACCCATACATATTTTTATAACTATTTTTTCAAGTGTTATATGTATTCCAAAACCCTGTCGCCCTCCCACCACCATCCCCCTATTGCCCCCAAACTTAGACCCCCCCATCCTCGCATCCCTGAAATGTGTCCCCTGCTATCCCCCCGTCCCCATCCTTGAAACCCCATGGAACATTGTTCTATACACACCACTTGCTCTATCTCACATACACACAAAGAGGTGCATATAATGCAACTAAACACTATAATATATACATATAATGTTGCTTTATAGTCTATAAACTACCAGATATATAATGCTTTCATCAATTTTAAGCGAACAATGATGATGCCTTGGCAAGACATTTTTTGAGTAGACATGTTTTTTTAGAGTCTATGAAGATGTTTGAGTAGTTTTAAATACAACAGATTCTAAAAATTCTCTTAAACAACTACATTTTATTGTTGCACTTACGATTGTAACTACCTTTTTTAAATGATTGGTATTTATTTCAAGACTGAGTTTCTTGTTCAAGTTTGAGATTTTATGTGCAATGTTTATCTTTGCATTAAAAAATAGAATTTTGATGAATGGAAATCATGCCATCATTAAAGATAATTCAAAATTAGAGTGGTGTAGAAAAGCAGATGTAATCAAGTGTACATAGATCTGTTGAGGTCTTCCAATACCTACCACTTTTATTAACCTCTCATGTGTTGGAGATAAAATAATCTTAAGGTAGTTGAATGTTATGATAGTTTTAGGCGAGCCCTTTATGGGCTAGGGCCGTGATATTGTAATTTTTGAGGTTATTGAATAGCCAACATGAGGTGCATGGAACTCAGGTCTGGCTGGTATGGTCTCAATGAGTAGCTTTTGTAACGAGTCAATTTATTACATTAACCTATTTCAGTGGTGAAAAATGTTAAGGTGGATTGAATGATAGGATACAATAGGGGTGGAATTCTATATATGGCTAGGATCAAGGTATTATGATGTATATGAGGTTATGGAGTAGCCGACTTGGTCATGAAAGTCAAGTTTATTTGGTTTGGGCTAAGATGCTTTTGTAATGGGTCAATTGGCTAATTCATGAAATAAGTTATATCACTCTTGGATTATGTTAGCCTCAATTTTGAACTTAGCCTATTTTTCAAAAAAAATCATGTTTTGAAAAGTTTGAAAAAGTTAGGATTTCATCCTCGACAAAGTTAGAAAATCTCGACAAAGTTAGTATTTCACCCGAAATCCCAACAAAGTTAGTATTTCACCCAAAATCCCGACAAGGTTAGGATTTCACTCGAAATCTCGACAAAGTTAAGATTTCATTCAAAATCTCGAAAAGGTTAGAAAACTTTTTGAAATCTCAGCAACCACATTTTAGATGCGAAAATGACAGGCATAAGTTTTTTTTTGAATTTTTTATGTTTTTGGAGCTCTGTGGGTTCCTACAATGATTATTGGAGCCATTTAAAGGATGATACAAAATTGGAAATATATGGAGGCATGAATAAAGGTGTTAAATATTGGTCATAAAAATGGAGAATTTTATTAAAGAAGCAATTACGAAGATGGAGATTTTATTTTTATAAATCTTTGTAACTCCCAAATTAAAAGAGTTACAAAAATTGAAAGGTCACTCTTTTCTATTTATTGTAAAACTTAAAATAAGAAGGGGTTTGACATTGTTGATCCCCCTCGCATTGTGATGCATTAGTGAGAATCAATCTTAATAAAACATCAAATTTTGCAGTTTCAAATTATTTTTCTGTGAAGGTTGTTGTCTATTTGTAGTAATTTTGAATTAAATTTTAATATTTGTGAGAAAGTTTGTGAGCTTTGACAAGCATTTGGATATTCCTTTCCTTTGAGAATGTTTTGTTCAATGACATTTAGTTCATTTATTTGTAGGAGATGGTTGGAATTGTATTGAGTCGAGTCAACAACTGTTAGTAGTTTGATCTGTGATATGTGACTCACTACTGATCATTTGCCAGTCTTTTTTATTTCAGCAACAATTTAATTTCAAGCATTTTTTTATGCTTGTATCATGGCTATGAGCAAGTGTTAGTTTGTCTTTCATTCTTTTTGGTTAAAAGCATACCCCGAGTCCACATATTCAAAAAATCCAAAAGTTATATCAGAAGAGGGAGTTGTACCTCAACTAAAATTCAGAGGAAGGTTACCAATACAATGGTAATCTCTCCAACTGTTGTGAATTGATGCGTCCTTCTTGGGCATCATAGTGTCTTTTATATTTGATATTGTGAAGGAAAAGTTTGTTCATTAATAGATTATAAAATAGGTTAACTCTAAGATAATTATATTAAAGGGTATTTATGTAAGCATCTATCATTGTAAATCATCATGGATTATGGTCATTACACTTGATTAGTAAATGTAATGAAAGATAGCATATATTTGAGTAGTAAATGTGCATCTTTGAATCTCTTTGTGAGAGCTTCCTTTTTTAAGGAATGTTGTGTATGATGTAACACTACCCATACAGGTATTTTTACTTCTACTTTGAGTAGATTGAAGATTAGGACATATTTCCCACCACACATCTTGTGTGGATGTGATTATGTTTATATACTGCATTATGTTAGTATATTGAATATTTAGTTCTGAAGGATATACATGTCTTCCTAGCAAGCCATTGCCAAGGAATCGGCCAACATTATTATTCAACAACCAAGAATCTATCTAGCATTAGAAATTTATTTTTAGCGACCATGCTTGCTTCTATTCACAGGCATATTACAAAAAAAACTATATAATATATAAACAAGTGTCACGTAGCGGCTAGTACTTGCCTTTATAGTAGTTTAATTATAGTATTTTAGATTTAATAAAAATAAATGTAAGTTTTTGTTAATATGAATAAAATTAAATGTTAGTTTTGTTAATTATAATATTAACATAATCATTTAAAAATGTCAAATTAATGGTTTTTTATTAAAATTATGTAAATAATATATTAATCATTATAATATAAATTGTAGGATAATGCATGTAGATAGTTACATGCATTTATATTAATATTAATAATTAATAATCTGATTTTGATTACATTATATAAAAATTAATTATCTTATATAAAAAAATTATATTTAAATTTTAAATATTATAAAGATTTAATAAATTAAAAAAATAAAGTCAAATGATAATATAATATAATTAGAAGAAAAAAATTATATAAATATAAAATTTATCTAATAATTATTTTATATAATAATATGCATAATATAATATAAATTTATTATATTATATTAAATAATATTTATTGATTAGATAATATAAATTTAAATATTTTTTTTTTAATTATTTTATATTAAATAAAATATAAAAAAATGTAATGAGTATACAATATAATTATAAGAAAGATTTAAATAATAACTATTTAAGCATAAATTTATATAATACTTTTGTTAAACAATAATATGTATAATATAATCTATTTATGTTCATGAATCTATTTGGATAGATATTTGAATATAGGCATCTCAAAATATTATGAATATACATAAAACTTTAAAACATAACAAAATAAACATATAAACGTGTAATATTTAATATTACGAAAATAATAATTTTTAAAAAAAATTACATAAAAATTAATCAAAAGGTCCATTGACAATAATTAAAATTTTAAATAAATACTGTAAATATTAAATTTTGAGTTGCTCTCTCAAGATTACATGCCAAATCACCAATATCTCATAAAACCAAGAACATGCATTACTAGAGAAAATTTCGTAAACTTTCTTCTTCTTTTGAGTGGAAAATGGTATTTTTGAAAGAAAATAAATATAATTAATGTAGAAAAATATTCCACACAATTTAAAAATCTAAATTACAGATTCGAGGGGAAATTGAAGATTTCGTATTATATTTTTTCTTCATAAGAGTATATTTTAAAGTCAATTTTCAAACCACAAAATGCCATTGGTTAGGAAACAAATTTCACTTAACTCGCCCATACGAATATCTAGTTTTCCCTATGCATTCACTAAGACATCAAAATTTGCATTGTACTTTGAAGAGGTCTTTTGTAATGAATTAAAACACAACATCTTGTCTTTATTATTCAAAATATCTTCTTAAAAATAGGCAAAATGATAGTTCAATTTTCTAAAAAATAGGCAAGATAATAGTTTTGTTTATAAAAAAATAGGCAAAATAATAACACACTTTCACTTTTTCTAAAAATATGTCAATAACACACAAAACTTATTAGCCAATCATAATCACAATAAATATTTTTTATAATTTATAAAATTAAATCTTTAACAAGTTCACTTTATAAAATTGAATTTTATTTTTTTTCAAAAAAAATTATTGTTTTTGATTGGGTGAAAGCTAACTTATTAATAACTAGTTAACTAAGAAAAACAAAACTCATTGCAATAGTATTGCCTTAAGGCAAATACTAATACTAATAATATATAATACAAATATAAATAATAAACAATATAATATAAAGCATGCAATATAAAAAATATATTAGTGTTTATTTATTATTATATATTATATTTGAATTTTACATAATATAAATTATTAAATTTATTTTTAAAATATTTTTATATTTTAAAATATTTTTATATTTTAAATATTATTATATTTTAAATATTATTATTTTTATAAAATATGTTAAATATTTAACACATTTATTATTTAATTATATATAAAATTTAAATCATATTTCTATTATTCTTTATTATATTCAATATAATAAATTATTAAATATAAAATATAAAAAAAAATTGGTATATTATTTACAATAATTTATTAAAAAATTAAAAAGTAAAAATCAAACCCATTAATTAAGCCCCTCTCATAAAAAAATCATTTTATTTAGTAAGGTGTGGATTTCAGTGACCTCTGACAAGAATATAATCAATTGAATGTAATAAAATTAATGGGAAAAATAAAATGGTTGCCGAAAATAATGCACTCGGGAAACAATGACATATCATATATTTCTAATTGTCTTGCGTTGTTTCTTATCGACTTTTAACTTCTTTATTGATATTCAAAATTGCAGAGCACAAAGAACTCTTCAACTTTCATACAAAATGTATATGCCTCTTAACTACTTTTCTTCTAAATTCATTAAAAAAATCCTCTTGTTTATAATTGGCATCATATATATATATTTAGTTGTAATTGATTAATTTAACTTACAATAAATAAAACGCTTATTCTTTAAACATTTCTAGAAAGATAAACACTTTAAAAAGCTTTACAGTCTTTAAAAAATAAACTAAGCATTTGGTTTTGGTGGCATTATATCTTCTATATCCTCTTTGTCCATTGTTGGAGATGAATATGGGGTTGGAGATTATCATTTTTGAGAAGAAACTTGAATTTTAGAAGCACGAAATTCCTTAATGGTTTGTGCAATGTGTTTGTGATTTGGTATGAATATTATTTGTTTGAATATTTCACAAAATCTTGTTATTCTAAATATTTTTTAGTTTGTTTTGAAACATTTAAAGATGAGAAGCACAATGAGCAAGAGCATCATCAACCTCTTTATTAAAGATTTTTTCAGTTGTCATTTTAAAATTCTCCTTGATAGTATCAACATCAATAACTTGAGAATTATCTTTTGTTTGAATATCTGATCTGATGGGACAAACTCAGTTTGTATATCCACCTCTAGTTGATCATAGTATTTTAGAATTTTAGTCTACACTAAAACATCTCATTTAATTGCTAGCATCTTCCATTTTATTTTTTTCAACCATAGTTGGCAAAGGTTCTCTTTGGCATTTGCTATTTTATTTCATCATATATCTTTCAGACTTCCTCAATGAATATAATCCCATTTGCTATTATTTTATTGACCCGACTTTTTGTTTTTTATTAGAATAAGCAAGAAACAAGGGTTCAAACTTTTACAAAGGCTACCAAAATACTAGGCAAGACATGCCCAAGTTGGCTAGAAACAACACAACCAAGAGAGAAAGGAACAATTGCAACCAAGCTGCTAAAAATGACTACAAATGGATGAAATACGTAGGGACCCTTGAAGTCCCACATAGACAATCCCAGGCCTAGAACGAATCATCTTCTCATGCAACACTCAAGCATGAGTTTGGGAAAATGAATTGGAAGACATTTTTTCCTTCTTACAATAGTTCAAGAGACATTATCTTCCAAACTCTTATAACAAGGAGAAGTAGGAGGAGAATCCCATGGAAAGCTCGTTAGTGCATGAAGGGGGGTCAATAAGTTGACACAAAAGGTAACCTTCTACCACATTAGTAATTTGGGGTTGATACAAAGCTAAGGGAAAATCAAGCTATGCGATTGGGGTAGGAGGTTCCCCAATAGGGTTCATAGGGAATGTTAAATTTGCATTAGAAGCTAAGGACTTGTTGTTAGAAACCAAGATCAGAAATGCAAACCAAAAAATACCTTCCACAAGAGAAAATCAGAAAAAAGCAAGAGAAATTTGCATACAGATGTGCAAATGAATAATATTCACGAATTTAAAAAATACAAGAGATGAATTTCTTTATAAAATCAATGTATGCATAACCCTAAAGGTAAAACCTAATTTTGAATTAAAATTAGCTCAACTAAATAAAGCTTAATTATTAATTAAGTAAACTAATTATTACCTAAGTAAACTTAATAAAGTGTAATTAAATAATTAATTACACCAACACCCCCCTTTAAGTGTAGCTTAGGGAGACTAAACAACATGCACCTAATGCTAGGATGAATGCATGAAAGCGTGAATGGGTCTTGGAAAATAGTCCATGTTAGGTACCCATGTACAAATGCAATGCAAACTAGACCAAATGGGGTAAAGGAGAAAACCATGTGGGACAAAACTCCTCCCCAAAATAGGATGCAAAAACAACTAAGTGATGAAAGATGGAGGACTCCATAAGACCCCCCAAGGACACCATCCATCACGAAGATACATGAATAAACCCCTCTAGAAGAGAGGAATAAAGAGACCACATAACCCCCCCCCCCGCCCCCCCATAATGAAGTAGCTCCAAAAAGACTAAAGAAAATGGATCTCCTGAAAGAAGTGAGAGGGAAGAAGCCTCGTGAATGCAATCTCTGAAGGTTAATTAGGCGTAGCCCAAGATGTCTCCACAAAAGCAGGTGTGACCTCAACCAATGAAGAAGTCAAAGTAGGTGAAGACTCGAGAGAAACATCCAAAGATGAATGATCAACTAGGTTTTGTTGCACTGAAATAGAATAAGAAACCACATATGTAGCCATAGAAGTATCAACAACTGCAATAGTAGGTGGAGGAGATGGAATGGATGCGTCAAGAACTGGATCCGAAGTGAGAACGCCAATGTTTAAGAAGCCAAATGTCTCCTTCGAATGATAATTCATACTAGAAGTGTGATGAATAGTTGTAGGAATAAAAGCACCATCAGAAGCAAAATCTGCAAAAGAATACAACTGAGATGAGTGATCCACCACCCCAGTAGCAATAACCTCTCTACTCTCCAAGTCTCTGATGATAACTTAATCAGGTGTGAACTCCATAGATCTCCCATTGCCTCCATGTGTGATCTGATATATGGAAAGATGGTTTTTCATCAAATAAGGAACACACAAGACATCCTAAAAAGTGTTGTCCCTAAAACTAACAGACCCCTTCCTGGTAACACTCATGTATGTATTGTTTCCCATCAAAATAGGAGACATAGTGCAAGGCTCAAAGGAAGTGAACATAGACTCTAAAGATGCCATATGATGAGATGCTCTTGAATCTAGAAGCCATCTAGTTGATCCATGACCTGAATAAGCATAAAGAGCATGTCCCTTCATATCTGATGAAGTATGCAAACCAGTTATGCCCCTGTCAAACTATTGTGAAGAAGAAGAATGAGGGGAAGATGATGATTCATACATTCTATAAGTCAAATCAATCTAATGTTTCTTAAGAAGATTCTTCAGCTCATCAATGTCCTTCTTATATCAACTATGTTCTGAATGTCCTTCCCTCTTGCAATATGCACATGTAACCTTCTCCTTCTTAGATGATTTCTCCTTAGAAGAGGGGGATGAATCTGAAGACTCATTTTTCTGCTCATGAGATTTGGAATCCTTTTGTTATTGTTTCTTGCCTTTGCCATTGGGAGTCTTTTGATCTATGTGCCCCTGAGATGCAATAAGTGTCTGTGATGTAGAAGGTTTCAACTTTCCCATGCTAGCCAACTTAGCTTTCTCTCGAGTGAGAGATGAATCAAAGTCACCAAGAGATGGAATAGTGAATCTAGTACCAAGAGCATCCCCAGTGGCATAGAAGGTAGATACAAAAACTGAATAATTTGGTCCAAGCTTGGAAAGAATGGACAATATCAACTGAGAGTCATGCTTCTGAATACCACATTGTGTCAACTGCAATAGAAGAGACCTGAGTTTTGTGAAGAACTCTTGGATGCTATCAAAATCCCTAAGATTTAAGCCAATAAGCTCATTCTCCAATTGGAATCCTCTCATAGTATCATGCTTCCCAAACAAAGACTCCAAAGTATTCCAAATCTAATGGGGTGTAGTGCAAGACTCAACATGAAAGAGAAGATCAAGAGAAATAGACAAACATAATGTACCACAAGCCTCATCAAACCTATTAAACCACTTTCTCTTTTCAGTAGCACCTATAGGCTCAACTTTTGTACCCATGGTCACTCTGTACAACCTTGTATGCATCAAATGAATCTCCATTTGTTTGTTCCAACCAAAGTAGTTTAATGGAGTAAGGGATGCAATATTATGTGAATCCATGATGAAAAACAACAATATATACTCAATGCAAAAAAAAATCTCTTTGATTTAAAAACAATAGCCTGAATTGTACGTTTCCCAAGAAAATAACCAAGAAAGAAAAAGATAAGATCTGAAAAAAATATCAAGTACCTGGTAAAAAATTCTAGAAAATCAAGTCTAAGATTTGTGAAGAGGACTGATTCATCTTTCCGATGCTGCAAGAATCACAAAAAATCGATACCTAAGTCAAAAGTTATGCTTCTCGGACTGAAAATAGCTAGTTCTGACTTCAAAGGCCTGCAAAATAAAATTGGAGTAAAATATGGAAAATGGACTACACCACTGGATCATGCTCAAAATCAGCTTTCCAATGGTACCTCATTTGCAAAACATGGATTTCATTTACCCATTTTACACCCAATTTACTAAAACTGCTCAAAAAGGTCCAATTAGGCCTGCAAGCAGCCTTGGGGGCTAAAAAAAAATGAGCCCCTGGCCACCTGGGCGGACTAGGGGGTTGACGGCAGGGCTTGGGGCATGGCCTCTGGTCACCCACGTGATTGGGATTGGGCCTAAAAATTAGTGGGGGCCTTGGCGCTTACGCTTGGTCTCGCACAGGACCCTAGGCAACGGATTTAAGCCCTCGACGGTTGCAGAGAGGACGATGGTAGTGAAAGGGGGGCTTCATCACCCTTGGTGGCCACCAGGTGGTGTGGCAGTGGTAGAAGGGTTTTGAACGGGAGGCACAGGCGGGCGTATGAAAAATGCCCCTTTTTAATTTATTTATTTTTGAAATTTTCACCTCGGACTACATGTTGGAGAGGCCGTACGGCTTCCTTGGTAGAAAAAAAATTACCTCTTTTTTCAATTGCTTAGAAATCAACCAAATGATAGGCGTTCCCAGGGTTTTCGGCCACTGTGAATGCGCTGGCAACCTCCGTTTGTGCCCAAAATGCCCCAAAAATTCAGCTACCCCCAGATCTTGCAAAAAAAACATCAGACTTGAAACCCTTGCTGATCTGGAAAATGGTGATGAAAATCAATGAAACAAAAGCCAATCATGACTTTTTCCAACACTTTGAATCCAATGAAAATGCTCAATTTGATCCAAAATGCTCCAAAAATAAGCTCAAGGCATGAAACCCTTGAGGATCCCCGAATGTGCTCTGCAATGAATTTCTCCAAAAAATGAGAAGGGGTTGCAAATCAAGGCTTTGATACCATGTTAGAAACCAAGATCAAAAATGAAAACCATAAAATACCTTCCACAAGAGAAAATCAAAAAAAGCAAGAGCAATTTGCATGAAGATGTGCAAATGAATAATATTCGGGAATTTAGAAAAATACAAGAGATGAATTGCTTTATAAAAGCAATGTATGCATAACCCTAAAGGTAAAACCTAATTTTGAACTAAAATTAGCTCAACTAAATAAAGCTTACTTATTAATTAAGTAAACTTAATAAAGTGTAACTAAATAATTAATTACACCAACACTTGTCATTATCCTAAGAGGAGCCATTCGACAAAAAAATAGGAGCAAGAATACTCAAGTGATCTTTAACATTTTTCCACCAAGTAATAGCGCCCTTAACAACGTGAGAGAGGAAAAATTCTAGCTAGGTGATTGATGAACATGCATTGGCATTTGAAAGGGAGGCCCTCAAAATCAAGAAGTTGAGTCCAAGGCCTATACCCAATCATTAAAATCACATTCTCATGAATCGGCTTGGAGATATCAATTTTCACTAGAATGTGAGAAAAAGTAGAGTGCCCCATGTAGGAAGTGTAATCATTAATCTTCAAGAAGTGACCAGTAGAGTTACTTATGGCCTCATAAAAAGAAACCTCCCAAAATTGAAGGGGTCTAATTCACACCGGATGCACATTTAGTTGCTTACTAAAAGGGTTAATGTAAGTCGACTAGCTTATACAAAAATTGAACACACAAGGAATTAGAAAAATTTAAACTAGGAGTAGAGCAGTTAAGACTTCAACGGGATATCATGGCAAAAAGAGAAGTATATGTGCCAAAACCCAATATATGGTGCACCTACTACAAAATAGGTCACATTAGAAATGAGTGCCCCAAGGAGGTAGGTGAAAAGAAAGCAAATGCATTATGGGTAGACCTATGGATAATACTTACGAAGATAAATTCAATCTATTGTGGTGTTTGCAGAGAGTGGGATGACCATGACACCGAAGATTGTCCATCACAGTTGTTCCAGTTAAGAGAAGACTCTACCACAAGTAATAAAGACAACATATAATGGCATATGTTAAAGCTTTAGCAGAAGGACCACTATACAAACACGATCATGGATATAAAATCCCATCATGGAAAAATAAAAAAAATTATCAATTTTATATAGAAATATCCAAACCAAAACAATTACAGTGACAAAGGCCAATTCAATGGGGACAAATATCGAGGAGGTAGAGGTAGGAGAAGATAAAATGATGCTACAATTTAAATGTAGTAAACTAGGACAGTTTGTGATAGACTATTGGGGGAGACAGAAAGAAACCATGAAGATTTTGCGGTAGCATAGAATATAATATTCAATTGTAACAGAGCCTAGACCTACTACAAAAATATGGCTTCCCTATCAAAAAGTGATGAATTACAAAACTTAAATAAAAATAGAGGGGTAAGATTGTTGTTACCAAATTTTCACCTACGAGCTCAATCAAGAAGAGCCATCTATGTTTCAATATTAATGGTACATTTTTCTTAAAACCTTCTATGCTACATTCAATTATGCAAATGGAACAGCTTTATAGCATTACAAGATTTCAGGAAAAATAAAGCTATTTTATTCATACAAATGAATGAAACATAAGAGATTTTTACAATCTTTTGATGAAAAGAAAATCTTATTGAATGTGAAAATATTCATTATCTCACACAAGTCGTGAGATTAACTTTTGCTTATTCAATGCAAATGAAAAAAAAACAAGCATATACATGAATAAGAAAAGGAAATAAATGAAGGAGCATAGGATGAGGGTAACCAGTCATTGCCTAAATGACTGGTCTGTTCTGGTTTATTGTAGGTTGTCCTGAGTCTTCCTTGTCGGTCGCTCTCGTTCCCTATAAGAGATGAGAAAATAGGTTAGAGCAATGCTCTAAGCAATGGCTGATTGCATTCATCACATGCACATTCACCCCTATTCATGTATATACTGATCATAATCTACAGTGGGTGAATTGCATGCACATTTAGGTGTTCCAGAAAACCAACAAGTCATCATTAATGTAACATAGGCTTTTATTTCTAACATGTATGTTCCTTGTGCAGCTACAGGTGTAGTCATGTCTTCGTTTTACTTAAGTTATAGCATGTGGGGATAAATGTGGCTCCCACAAGGGTTGAGCCTAGGTGCTAACATTCAAGTTTTGACAGAATAAGTTGTTAAGCCTTCCATGACAGTGTGATACTCATCAAGTGTAGTGTCAGCATAACTTACAAATTATACTAACTGCCATGCATAAGAAGCCACAAATTGGAATTCAGGAGAAAGGAAATTATGACAGCACTTAAGGATGGCTACAAGGATAAATGAAATAATTGTGCTCACTACATGGTTACAAGAACCTAATATACAAGCAAGAATTTGTAGAAAAAATTATCAGGAGGAGGAGCTTGGCTTCCATGACTTAGAGTGGCAGTGTCTATTTGAGGATTCCCCAAAATGATACAAATACTGGATTCAGTTGGCAAGACAACATTAAGAAAAAGTAACATGAAATGATACAGTTCATTGTTTTCAATGGGAAATGCTCATTTATCACATCTGCAACTGGAGGAGTGTAATAAAATGATAATGGTATTGATACAACAAGGTACTTAAAATATTATCACAATAGCAGTGATTAGTTGAGGTTGTTCCCCAAACATCCAATCATGCAAAGCATAATACAGGCAGACATTATTCACCAATGACAGAGACAATGAGTTTGGTATTGGTGGTTCATCCTCACAAGTCCACTGAAACATAAGGTCATAATCATTGAGAATCGCTATCTAAGGAAATAGACTCAATAAGTAAGGAAATTCATGAGATAATCATTACTTATGATAATGGCAAATGGCTTCACTTTCTTTCATCGGTCCATAAGTGAAAGTCTCATTTATACTAAGGGGAAACAACAGGGTCAGGTTCAACAACAAGTTAGCACTGTGTGGGATGGTGAAACAGTGAGCATGTAGATTTCAGGAGCAAGGAAATCATCATAGCACTCACGGTACATCAGCTACTGGGAGCATCTCTATAGTTGGTAATACAATCAAAGGAGAAAAAGTGGGTATCCAAAAGGATTTATGGCTGCAGCTCAGAATTGTTGTTTTCATTCATAGGATGCAAATTAAGATTCCAAAAAGGGTACAAGGAGACTCCAAAAAACTCCAGAAATTGCATGAAACTTGCAGGAAGAAACCCTTATGTATCTTTTATGGTGCATTGAATGCGCTTTTGCAAATTAGAGCCCTCGAATTGAGGCTACAGGAGAACAATATCATGACTGTATTTTAAAAACAAGTAATGCATCCACAGAAAAGAGAAATGTGTTAAAGCCCTTGAATTCCTACAAGAGTAAGTATACCCATGGCCTTGAAGTGCAAAGAATGAAGTTTTATCTTCATTTTTTTTCCAGAATGCAAGAGATATGTAGATAAATCAAATGTTCTACACAAAAAACCTCATTTTTCTTTACAAAAAAACAAGAAAATACAAAGTTATGTGCGTGGAGTGCATGAAAGCATCAAAATTAAACACCTACAGTAAGCATGGTCGTGGCTATAAGAAGCATCTATATTTTCTTTTGCAGGAAAAAAGACATATATCTACAAATATCTATATTTTATGATAAACATATGCCATGAATCATGGAGCTGCAAGAGGCCGTGGCCATGAAGAATAGATTTCTTCTATTTGATGCTCAAGAATTACAATAAAGCAATGGGGAAAGTCTTACCTTTAGCTTATTCATTTTTTGTCAGGAAGAAATTCCTCTTTTATGCAAAAATCTGCCATGTCTTCACCAGGAGAAGCTCAGGAGAGTCACAGAGAACACTTGGTCGGCGGCAGAAATCCTTGAATAATTTTCCATTGTTACAAAATGTGAAATGAAAAGGAAGTTTTGAGTTTTTCTTTAAGGTTTCTTACCCTAGCTTTGGCAAATTGATGAAGGCATTTTTACCTTCTCTTTTAATAAAAGTTACATCAAACTAATGTAAGTTGTGGTCCATTTGAGCCTTAGAGGATTTCATAGCCTCTTATGTGATCTTCATTGTATGCTAGGAGTGTAAGTCTTTCAAGACTTAATTTCTTGCATGTTATTTTCTCATATAGGTCGAGCCTTATGTTTGTACTTTATTTATTTTTGCATCAATTTAAAATTGTAAAGCTATTGACTTTAATGATATTGTTATGATTCATTAAGTCAATTTGCTATTAAGTACGAATATGGATAGGTTTGAGGAGTTATGCCTTCACAAGCATCCAGGGGAAGTTAGATCAGTTTGCAAACACATGCCAAGGTTTTAGGAGTTGTTTTTGACTTAGTTATGAGGATTTGAGAGCCTTCAGGGGTGATTTTATTATGCCTTTGTGTTTGACTTGGTCAAACAAGACTTTTTCATGCATATTGATGCCTTTTGGAGTAGATTTGGATGCTAGATTTTGGGGCTTATTGTTTCATCCGACCCCAATTGCTTCTAGTTCCTTCTTTGGTGGAACAACTTAAAGTTTTCTTACTTAATCACCTTTGTAACTCATTTTTGAGTTAGTTCAAATTAGGTTGATTCAGGTGTTAGTGATTTTTGATAGTCCATATGCAGTGTTGGTCATTTTTGTAACTCTGGAGGTACTGAATACAGATTTTTCCCTTGGATTCTATTGGTAATGAATACTTGCCTTTTGTCTCTTTATAGTTCAGTGTATATGAAGTGATTTGATGAAGCCATCAGTGGAAGTGTTATCACTCCCTCCTAGTTTTTGTCTCATGTTTTAACCTTTCTGCAAATAATATGTTCATGCAGGTCATTAATTGAGTATTTTTTGCATTTACTTGCTCATTATGAAGTATACCTTCCCTTGTGTAATTTGTTGCATTCATACCTTGCAAATGAAATATTTATGCAAGAACATATTGAAGAGAATTGTGCATACTTGTTTCTTATCAGTTAAAACCAAGTGTTAGTTTTTTTATTTTCATCATCTCATCTTCAGTCTGTTGTATCACTTCACATTTCATTTCCAGTTTTAGTTTTTATGTTATCCTTCTCCTTTTTTTTTTCCTTACAAAAAATCAGTAGTGTAGAAGGTATTACTAGTTAGGAAGCCAGCCTATCTGGAGGTTCATTTCAAACTTCAGGTGACCCACAGCCTTGAAATGTTCCCATGTTCCTCCAGAGTCTTAAGTTTTAGAACTTAGTCAGGGCGCAACTTTAGGAGACAACAATTACTATAAAAAGTTCCAAAACAAGATGAAGAGGTAGACCAAGGAAGCTACAAAGAAGACAATGTAAAAGACTCCACAAAAGATCCCACTACCCATAATAAAGTAATGATGATAACTCAACAAGGAACCAAAACCATGAATAATCAACATAGCACAACAAAGGAAGAAACCTCCATAGATGATGGGGCATTTCACCCCACTAAGAAAGAACATGATAAGATAGTGGAAGAAACAAAACACACAGTCACAATGCAAAACAATGAAGAGAGACCAACATTTTTCCAAACAAGAAGTTCAAATAGTTAAACAATTAACCAAATAGCTAATCAATCCTATCTATTAGATAAACTACGACAATTTTTAAGTATTGGAATAAAAAATAGAAAGTGCCCCAAACTAGAATGATGAATAAAGAAGAAAAACAGTGGAAAACCTATCCAATCATCATCACAGCAAGCATAAATCATAAAAATATAACTAATTTCATGGTAGATTTAGGAGAAGACATCAATATTATCCCAAAATGGATATTGGGAGCAAATAGGAAAACCAGAATTAGCGCAAACACCATATAACAAGTTTAGCAGATGGAATTAGAATGAAAACATTAAGGACATGTAAGCAAGTGGAAGTTAATGTTAAAGGGATAAAACAAATAGTGGATTTTGAAGTAGTTGTGATTAAAGAAATATTTGACTCATTTAATGCCCTACTAGGACTTAGGTGGTTTGTGAATGCTAATGGGATTGTAGACTCCTGTAGAGAAGAAATATCATTTACAAATATAAATAGAATAGTTCACATTTGTCTAGGGAAAAGTCCTATTAAAACTTACATAGAAGAAATAAACCTAGAGGAATATAATGAAACTGATAATAAAAACCTATACACAGTTTCAAGATTACCAACAGATGAAAACTTAGAAAATCCAAATTTAGATGAGAATTCAACATTGAGAGCACCACATACATCACGAATAGCGAGGAAGTGCTAGATTTTTGGATACAAGAAGAATCAAAACTCCATTCCGAGAGAATTACCAACTTTCATAGAGTATTTATGATCAAGATGTCATCGGAGAATGATCTGCATTCTACCAAATTAATAGGCAATGTACCACACATAAGTTGTGGAAGAATAAGAAACAACACGGATGATATAGCTAAAAATACTCACCATGTAAACCACATTTCATGAGGAATCTCACATGTGAAGTTGCCTAAGTATTCAGGAGTTGGGGACTTGGTAGCATTTATTGTAAGGAATCTAAGGTAGTGGAACAATTTCCTACACTAATCTTGAGAGGAGGATAACGCAAAAATTTACATATATTAATATTTGGAGAAACTTAAATAGAAATAAACATAAATATCATGCATACCACAACATAGTGTTTTATGTGGGGAAAACCCTTTCAAGAGAAAAATTGCACACTCCAAAAGCCGCCCAATATATTATTCAAAAATCACAAAAGATTACAATATACTTGCAGAGCAAGCTTCTCATAGGAGTATCACCAACCAAAGATCCAGAGGCAACACAACCACTATCAAACTCTCAAAATACATCATAATACATAGCCATAATACAATGCCCTCATAAAATAGGGTTGCCTTCTAGGGAAAGTCAAACTAATAAAATATCAATCGTTAGATCTAAGACCTAATGATGAATGGTCTAGATTTACAATAATAAAATTTAAATAAAGTTTTCCTTTTAGGGGTGTTGCCCTTGGACCCCTAACCTGGGGGATGATCCCCCCAAACCCCTTGTGGGCGGAACCCCCTACACCCTTCTATCACTGATGCATCAACAATACCTTATGTAATTGCAAGTTGAGACAAATTTTCCCAACAAATCTCTCACTTGTCAAACACCTTACAAAAGAAACGAGAGGGTGTATAAAAATCATCTCTTAATTGATAGGGGCCAAAAGAGCCATAGTCTCTAAACACCATATAAACTTATCTATGCTCACAGACTTAGTTAAATAATTAACAACATTCATCAAATTATCTACCCTAACCAACTTCACCCTATCGTCTTCAACCATATCTCTAAAAAAATGATACTATACAACAATGTGCTTGGTCATGGCATGAAATGTCAGTTTTTTGGCTAAACATATCACATTTTGACTGTCGCAATAAATTTCCACTTCACCTTGTTTTATTCCAATATATGAACACAATATCTTAAGTGAACTGGCATCTTTACAAGCATGAGTAGTTTCCATATACTCAACTTCAGTAGTGGACAAAGCAACCACAACCTATCACTTACTCATACAACTAATTGCACCACCAAATAAAGTAAACACATAAGCACTGGTGGATTGTCTACTATCAATATCACCTACCCAGTCTAAATCTAGATAACCATGAATATCAAGGAAAATTTCATCTTCAATCATATTACTATGATAACACAAGGAATACATACATCTGGAAATAACTCCCACTATTTGGGAAATGTTTGGTCTAGTATAAACCATAACATACATCAAACTTTCAACTACACTCTGGTAATGCACTCTTCTCATGTCTTCCATCTCTGATGGGGTTGTTGGACAATCTAAAATAGATAACTTTGTTCCAACTTAAAAAGGAACACACAATGGTCTACAATCCTGCATATCAAACCTCTGTAAAATTGAACTGACATACTTACTTTGGCCAAGCCATAACTTTTTGTTTACTCTATCTCTTTTAATTTCCATCCCAAGAATGTGTTTAGCTGCACCAAGATCTTTCATTTCAAATTTAGCAACAAGTTGAGATTTCAGTTCTGAAATCATACCATTCCATCTACTAATAAATAATATATCATCAAAATATAATGCAATAAACAAGAAACAATCACCATAAGTTTTATAATAAAGACAATGATCTAATTTAGAACACTTAAATCCCAAACTCAACACATATGTATCAAATTTATAGTACCACTTCTTAGGACTCTATTTTGGGCCACACAAATATTTCTTCAATTTGCAAACCAATTTAGTTTTATCTTTCACTGCGTAGTGCTTTGGCTGTGTCATATAAATATCCTCATCCAAGTCATCATGAAGGAAAGCAGTTTTCACATTTCTTCATCCATAAAAATCTTCTAGGATTCTGCATCATTCATACCTAATGCCTCTTCTACTGATTTGGGTTCATCCATGTTAGTATTCAAAGTAAAAATACATCTCCAATCATTAGGTGAATACCTTTTAGGTGGTATTTTATGCCTTGTAGACCTACGAACAAGCTAAGTTGGAGGTTCTTCCTCCTTTTCTTAAGATTCGGAGCTAGATGAGCTCTCCTCAACTTCTTGTCTATCCATGGTCCTCGATTGAACTTTCTCAAGTGTAGAAATAAATTAAATCACATCTTCCTGTTTACTTTGTTTTGGTTGCAATGTAACAAAAGAAGGATTAGTTTCTCTAAAAATAACACGTCTACTATATATTATCTTCTATGCAATAGGATCCCAAAGCTTGTATCATTTCACACCATAACTATATCCGATGAAGATGCATTTTACAACCTTGTTCTCCAAATGTTTCCACTTCTCCTTTGGCACATTTGCATATGCCTCACAACCAAAAACTCTAAGATATCTTAATGAAGGCTTGTGACCCGACCATGCCTCTATAGGCATCTTATCAACAAGAGTTGATGTAGGATATTTTTTAATCAAGTAACAAGCAGTGGAAACAACTTCAACCTAAAACCTTTGTTCTAGACCAACACCACTCAACATACTCCTAGCCTTCTCTATTAGTGTCATGTTCATTATTTGTGCAACTCTATTCTGCTATGGAGAATACATAGTTGTATTTTATCTATGAATACCATAATCTTTATAGAATCTATCAAAATCATTAGAAAAAAAATCACCGCCATTATCAATCCTCAAACATTTTATTTTATTTCTAGTCTACAACTCAACCATTACTTTAAATTCTTTAAATCGACTGAAAACTTCATTTTACTCTTTAGAAAGTATACCCATGTCCTACTATAATCATCAATAAGTGAAACATAATATGTGGATTTACCAATTGAAGGAATGTCACAGGACCAGACACATCAAAACGAATAAGATCCAATACACCACAATATTTATGAGAACTTGAGTAAAACCGACCATGATTTAGTTTTCCATAAATGCAATGCTCACGTAAATCAAATTCAAGATTACAATCAGACAACCCTTCAACAAGGTTTTTATTTTTCAAGGTCCTTAGACCCTTTTCTCCAATGTGCTCAAGTCTCTAGTGCCATAACATAGTTTTCTTTGTAGGTAACTTTGATTCAGAAGAAAGAGCACCCTTGGGTATGCAAAATCCATGACCATTTGTTGAAGGTGAAACCCTCACTTCTTTCATAGATTTTATTTTCACAGAATTACTATTGCACTCAATAGTGCATGCTTTAAGCTTATACAATGTGCCATATTTGACACCTCTATAAATCACCATTACACCTCTAACCATCTTGCATCCTACATTAGAAAATACTACCTACACAAGTTGAAAGGGTGGTTGGGAAGTTGTAAAGGAGATTGCCTTTTCCCCTTCCATTTATTCTTTCTATTTGTGTGGAGGAGGGGGTTTTCTCTCTTTTACTTTTTTTATTGTTCTTGAGTTCATGTTTGGTTTTCATTCTTCATTTTTGTGTTCTTTCCATATTTGTGAAGAGGACAAAGCAATGAAAGAGAGTGCTTGGAGATATTTTTCCACAAGTTGGATAGAAAACTTTCTTGGTGAGGTCTAACCTTTTAGTTGTCTATCTTTGTTGATTTTTAATGAGTTTTTTGTCATATTGGTCCTTCTTATTAAAAATATCTATGTGAAATTTGATGTTAAATATCTTGTGTGGCTGCAATTAGTGTGTTGGGGTTTGCATTGGTTGGGTCTTCCACCTTGTTTACTTTAATTTCATTTATACCCTTTTTGTGTGTTAAAATAAAGAAATATGAATGCAAGATGTTACGATGTGAAAACTATATAAAGTGTAAACTTGTCTAAGAACCCTTGTGATTAGTGGTTTTAATGTGTCAAGTTTAGTGATGTGGATGTTATATATTACACTTTGGTTGTGGATCCTTTGTGGAAAGTATTTTGTGGAAGTGCTATGTGACCCTAGCTTGGGGGTGGATTGAATCTCAATTTTATGGTTGGGTGGAGACCCCATTGGCCAATACTATTTTTTCTTCTTTGTGGATATTTGCAGTTCAGGTACATGTGCTAAAAAAGAAAGATTATCTTGAGACTTTCAACATATGGATTTCAATAGAAACATATTGGTCTTGTGAGGGTTTGCAAAGTTATTAAGAACCTATGAATATTTTTTCATTTGTAGTTCAATTATGGTTGAAGGTGTTATACTCTACTTGTTAAAATGGAATAGGGAGGATAAAGGTTAGTTGATTTTATCTTGGAGTATTATAGAATTCAAATGATAAGATTAACTTAGAAAAATCCAATTTTTGATGAGATAATTTTGTGTATAGGAAGTTATTATGTAAATGTTTAATACATAAATTTTCTAACTATGCTTAATTTTATTTGAGTAAATTCTCTAATGTATATTCTAGGGTATTTATGTAGGATTTGATAAATGCAAATCCACAGCTCGCCAAGAACACCTGCATGCAAAATACCTAATGCTGAATGGAGACCAAAGAGACAGAAGCAAGGGTTTGGAAAATCTCAGCGGAGTGAGAGCATAATTGTTATTTCCCAAAAAGAATGATTACAATAATTACAAAAGCGGCATATAAGGTGAGAAACCCTAAAGCCGACGAAAGCTAGGTTTGTGCATTTAATAATTAATAAACATATTAATTATAATGCACCTACAAATGACAAGCTTAAGTAAATAGAATAATAGTTAGCATTAATAATTAAACCAAAGTGATTTAATTATAAAGGCAAATGAACTATTACTCTAACACCCCCCCTTAAGCGAAGCTCAGGAGGAAGCAAACCTAGCACAGCTAAGAAAGCAGGAAAGAAAATGGGTCCCGGCAACAAGGCCAGATCAGGTACCCAACTACAAAGAAATCTCTGTAAAACGGGGAAATAGAGAAAACCCAGTGGGAAAAAACTCTACCCCAAAAAGAGATACAACAACATGTTGAAAAAAACATGAAGGAAGGAAGGCCTCAACAAGACCCCCCAAGGACAACTTCCGTCACCCCAAGCATAGAACGCAACTGAAGATAGCGCGGAGATGCAAAAGGTTTGGTGAAGATGTCAGCAACCTGCGCGTCAGTGGGGATGTACTCCAAAGAGAGAACACCATCCTGAATCTGCTGACGGATGAAATGCATATGAAGCTCAATGTGTTTAGTGCGCTGATGCTCCACCGGGTTGCGGGAAATGTGAATAGCACTCTGATTATCGCACCACAGAACAGTGGGACGATCAGGAGGAAACCCAAACTCAGTCATCAACTGTCGAAGCCACAAAATCTCCTGACTAGCATGCACTGCCGCTCTATACTCAGCCTCTGTAGATGAAAGTGCGCGAGCATTCTGCTTCTTGCACGACCATGTGATAGGACCAGAGCCAAGGCAAAAAACAAAGCCAGAAGTAGACTTCCGATCATCAACATCACCAGCCCAATCTGAGTCAGTGTAGCCAACAATGTGAGGAGCCCCTGATGTGTAATGAATGCCATACATAAGTGTGCCCTGAATGTATCTCAAAATGCGCTTGGCAGCTTGCCAATGACTCTCATGAGGCTCGTGTGAGAACCGAGAGACTAGACCAACTGCAAAGGAGAGATCAGGACGAGTGTGTGTCAGGTACAACAAACTGCCAACCAACTGCCGATACAATGTAGGATCCACTGAAGGTGAAGTGCAAGAGGTAGACAAAGTAACACCCGACTGAAAAGGTGTGGGAGCAGGCTTGCAATCAAGCATATCAAAGCGCTGAAGCATGTCAAGAGCATACTTCTGCTGGTAAACAAAGATCCCAGCAGGGGACTGCACAATCTGCAGACCCAGAAAGAAGTGTAATAGACCCAGGTCTGTCATCTCAAACTGCTCCATCAATGCACGCTGAACATCCTGAATCATAGAAGATGAGCTACCTGTGATGAGAAGATCATCAACATATAGCACAAGGATCAAAACCTCATCCTCAAGACGCTGAATGTAGACTGTAGGATCGGAATGACAGCGTGTGAATCCTGTAGAAAGCAGAAAGGAGTCCATCTTCTCATACCAAGCCCGAGGGGCCTGTTTGAGACCATACAAAGAACGCCGAAGTCTGCAAACCAAGGAGGAATCCTGCACAAATCCCTGAGGCTGCTCCATGTAAATCTCCTCACTAAGATCACCGTGCAAGAAAGCACTCTTCACATCCATCTGATAAATGGGCCATCCCTGAGAAGCCGCGAGGGATAAGACAAGGCGAATAGAGTTCATCTTGGCGACAGGGGCAAATGTCTCAGTGTAATCAATACCCTCAACCTGTGAAAAACCCTTCGCAACAAGACGTGCCTTGTACTTATCAATAGAACCATCAGCAGCAAACTTAGTACGATACAACCACTTGCATCGCACTAACTTTCTTCCCTTAGGAAGAGAACAAAGATCCCAAGTATGATTCTTCATCAAAGAAGAATACTCCTCCTCCATAGCACTGTCCCACTCAGTATGTCCTGTCGCTGCCCCAAATGTCTGAGGATCACCACAAATAGCATGACTCAGAAGACTAGAACCCGCAATATGAGACCGGGTGCGACGGGAAGTGGAAGGGTCACCAGCCAGAGATCCTGCAGCATCAACTGTAACACGAGCCCATCTAGGCATCTGTGGAGGATCCTGTGGTGGAGGTAAATGGGGATCACTAAGATCATCATCCTCATCGTCCTGAAACAAAGTTGGAAGAGAGGAGGGAGTAGTGGTAAGTGAAGTAGACTCTGGAAGCGGGGTATCTACTGTAGGAAGGCGCTCATCAAACTGGACATCCCGTCGAAACAGGACCTCTCTGGAATCAGGGTCAAACAACCTGTATGCCTTAACATCCTCGCAGTAGCCAACAAAAATGAGGTGTCGGCTCTTCCGCTCCATTGCTCTCCTCTGAGCGTCAGGCACAAATGCCCATGCTTCACTACCAAAAACTCGGAATGAAGATATATCAGGCTTGACATGAGACCAAGCCTCCTCAGGAGTCATATGTCGAACTGCCTTGTGAGGCATCCGATTCTGAATATAGTTGGCACAATTGACTGCCTCTGCCCAAAAAGACGAATCCATGGACCTAGACTGTATCATACAATTAGCCATCTCCCGAAGTGTTCTGTTCTTTCTCTCTGCCACACCATTCTGCTGAGGGGTGTAGGGCACTGAAAACTAATGCTGAAGACCATGTTCAGAGCAAAAATCCTTGAAAGTTTGGTTCACATACTCCCCCCCATTATCTGTGCGTATCCGGCGAATAGAAAGACCAGATTGCTTCTCCACAAATGTCTTAAAGACTCGAAATGAGTCAAAGACATCAGACTTGTACACCCATGTGCGCCTGGAGAAGTCATCAATGAAAGTAAGCACATATCTAGCACCTGAAAAAGAAGGAGTAGGAAATGACAGGAGGTCACTATGAATCAACTCCAATGGTGCCAAAGCACGAGTAGCTCGTCCCTGAGGGAAAGGATCCCTATGTTGTTTGCCAAGAACACAACCCTGACAAACCCCATCAGTGCAAGTAATGTGTGGAAGCCCAAGAACAAGTGCTTGTGTGCTCATCTGCTGAAGATATCTGTAATTGACATGGCCCAAACGCTCATGCCAAAGTCTGCTCACTGAATCTGCATGTGCTATAAGACAGGAACCCATGCCAGCAGAAGACTCAAATCCATCAAATCTGTATAGTCGGGATGCAGTGTCAACACTCCCAGTAGCCACAATCATATCAGAATCATGTAAGTCCCGAATAACCACATCATGTGGTGAGAACTCAACTGTCTTACCAGAGCCAGAGTGACAAATCTGATAGATAGACAGTAGGTTCGTCGAAATGTCAGGGACAAAGAGAACATCCTGAAGAGAACCCCCAGCCAATGCAACAGAACCAGAACCCAAAATAGAAAGATGAGATGAGTTCCCAACAACAATCTGTGAAGTAGCACAAGGAGCAAGTGAGGTGACCAATTGCTGAGTGTGAGTCATGTGGTGAGAGGCACCGGAATCAAGAATCCAGGTGGGCCCAGAAGTCATAGCTCGTGCAGTAAGAGCATGACCTTTCCCTGTAGGGGAGGATGTGGACTGAGGAGCTGAAATGTGATGCTCCTGCATGGCTTCCTCTAAAGCCTCCAAACGTTTCCAACACCGAGAAACGGGATGTCCTTCCTTTCCACAAAAGCTACAGGTCTCAACTGATTTCTTCTTAGTCTTGGAGGTAGACTCAGTAGACTTCGAAGAAGATTTACCCTTGGAAGGGTTAGCTGGAGGTTTTGAATCAGTTTTCTGTGCAGGTTTGGAGGAAGACTCATTGCCTGCGGAATCTTTCTTCGGTTTGCTTTTCTATTTTGGTTTCCCCTGTGAAGACTGAGCAACCAATGCTTGGCTAGAAGAGCCAGAAGCATCCATCTGTTGGATCTTTGCCTGTTCCCGTGTCAACCGATCACAGAATGTCTCAAAAGAAGGCATGGTGTGTCTAGCACCCAAAGCATCCATGGTGGAGTAGAAAGTGGAAGAGAAGATCTGATAGGTCCTCGCAACTTTGAGAGTATCAAGAAGATACACTCGTCATCTGTCTTGGTTTTCCCACATCCCTGCAAAACTGAGCGTAGAGACTTGAACTTCATCAAGAAGTCCTCAATGGTGGGAAAGCCGGTAGGTGTCAAAGTAGTCAGCTCTGCATCAAGCTGTAGTGCCCGAAATTCATTGACAGTGCCAAACAAATCTGAAAACTTGCCCCAAATGGCCCTAGGAGTGGTCAAACCATCCAAGTGAAAGAGGAGACTGTCGGAAATGTTCAGTGCAATCAAGCCCATGGCTTCATCCATTTTATTCCTGTGCTGAAGAATCTCAAAAGGACGCTGTAGGACAGGTTGATGTTCATCTAGGCATGACCATAAGCCACGTGACATGAGTAGCCTGGTCATGTGTGCTTTCCAGGTGTGGTAATTGTGCGGTGTTAGCCGGGCCATAGAGGGGTCCGACATTGAGAGAAGAGAAAGACAGAAGTAGAAGGGTCATTTTCTGAAAGTAAATGACAGAAAGCAAAACTACCCCCCCACAATGTATGATTCTAACCCTCGTACAACAATTAAACAAATACTGAAGTATAAAAAATGAGGAAAAAACCTGAACGCCAGATGTAGTGAGAGAGGAAAACAAAGCCTCTACTTTGACGCCAAAAAATAGTGCTCAAACAGCCAAATCAGCAAACAAAACCAGCATGATCACGTCCGGCTCGGAAACACCTTTTCGACGATATTTCGTTTTTCGAAAACGGACACCGTATGCCCAAGATACGGCCAAAAAACCACAGGTACCCCCTAAAATTGAACTCTCTGGAAAAAACCAGTCAGGGGAAATAATTTGACGGCCGTATGGCCGTCACTGGACGTCGGCGGTGGCCAGTGGGCGGCGACGCCGGCCGGCGGAGTGGGTGGCGGCCGAGCGGCTGGGCGGCGGTGGCGGGCGGTGGCAGCTCGACGCAGGGTGGCGCGTAGGCCAGCGGCGGCACGGGCTGGCAGCACCCAAAATTTAGAGAAAAATTGATTTTTTTAAATTTTTTTCGATTTTTGAGCCCGTACGGCCCTGGTAGGCCAAAAAAAATTTGCCTGTGGTCACTGTGGCCAAAATAGTCAAAGTTTATATGAATTTTGACTCTCCCGGACCTTCTGAACGCAATGGTGGAGTCCGTTTTTGCTCAAACGGCTCTAGAAAATAGTGCCTCCTTCAAAGTGACAGAAAAACCCCAGAGAAGCTGTGGCTGTCGTCTTCGAATCTTGGCCTCAAACACCTTCAAACCAGGCAGCGACAAGGTGGCTCTGATACCATGTAGGATTTGATAAATGCAAATCCACAGCTCGCCAAGAACACCTGCATGCAAAATACCTAATGCTGAATGGAGACCAAAGAGACATAAGCAAGGGTTTGGAAAATCTCAGCGGAGTGAGAGCATAATTGTTATTTCCCAAAAAGAATGATTACAATAATTACAAAAGCGGCATATAAGGTGAGAAACCCTAAAGCCGAAGAAAGCTAGGTTTGTGCATTTAATAATTAATAAACATATTAATTATAATGCACCTACAAATGACAAGCTTAAGTAAATAGAATAATAGTTAGCATTAATAATTAAACCAAAGTGATTTAATTATAAAGGCAAATGAACTATTACTCTAACAATTTATGCTATATAAATAATCACTAAGATAGAAAACAATATCAAAGATTCATCTTATCCCACTGTAGAGAAGGGGGATTTGCTACTCACGAGTTCTCTTCATTCAGAGAGCCTCACGGGGTGAACTACCCTAAACTACCTTAAGGAACAACATGAAATTTCTAGAATCAAAAAGAGCAAGTCACAAATATTTTTTGGACAAACCGATAGGCTCTCGGTCAAAGGACGTTAGTGCAGGATACAGACGATAGTGCGGCGCGCTGGTGTCCTAGAGGCGTGCTAGCATCTCATACGAACCAAAAAGTGAGAATGTCACAGAAAAATTTGAATAAATACTTCTACTCTGATTGCTAAGAATGTACAAAATGCAAGAAAGTAATAGAATGTGATGAAGCTGGAATAAAGTGAAATAGAAATGATAAAGAGAGCAAGAGATAGGAAGAAAATGCTCACAACCATGCAAGTGATGAAGCCTCTAGCACGTGAATGTCTGCAATACTTGCGCTCGTAATATCTAGAGAAATTGTTGGGGTTGTATAGGGATTTGCCTCAGTCAAACCCCCGTTTTGGTGTTCCCACCTCCGCAGACAGCCAAATAGAAAGAGAGAAATGAACCAAAATGGATAAAGTGTGTGGTGAAAGAAAAACCCGCTTTAGGAGTAGAACTCGCACGATCAAGTATGAGTGATAAAATCAAACCCTGCTCAAGGAGGAGAACCCGTATCACAAAAGAGGTGATAAAAGCAACCCCCGCTCGAGGAGGAGAACCCGTATCACAATATGTATATGCAATAGATAGAGGATGTGTGAAATCCCAAGATGCTCACAAGCATAGGGGAAGGGAGAGAGATGCAAGAGACAAGAGGGCTATAAAGAGTGTTGCCAAGAGAGCTTAAGAGTGCTTGAAGCTGTTGTAACAAGTTTTGTTGAGTTATGCAAGCAAGGTAACTAGGGATAAATGCAAGAGCAAAGGCTTGAGAGGAGCTAGAAGGACTTAGAGGAAGAAATGGAATTGAAAAGGTAGCCTTAAAAGAGAGAATAGAAGCAAAAAGAAGCTTCCTGAGTCGTTACAAGGCATCTTGAGTCATTACTGGTCACCGAACAAAGGAGGTGACAAGTGGAAAACTTGCACGATGATGGTAATTTGAATGTTGAGATGTTGTAGGACACTAGCATGATGTGCAGACATTTGTGCGATGCGCTAGTGTCTGGACACATCACACTACAAAATGGCACGAATGGGAAAGGCACAAAGTTTGATGCAAAGCAAACACACAAGGGTAGTTGTTGAAAAGGGGTGTTGGAGAATCCTGAGAAGGGAAAAAGGCTAATTTAGGGGCTAAAATGAGCCTACACAAGATGTTAAGGGAGTGGACACTAGAGAGAATACAAGAATGTATGTGAAACTACAAGGGGTGCAATTTTATGACTATACATTTTTCCCCCACTTTAGCGGGCATATAAATCTACACCAATATGCATGCTAAATGAATTCTACTAAACGTAAATAACACCATAATTCCAAAAGGATATTGTAGAGGAAGCAGATAACTCTTCCATTCAAAGAAGAATTCCCCCAGGCTGAAGACCTGCAAAACAAATGCATTAGACAAGAAAAACCTACACCAGACAACAATGTTGGCACACAAAAAACTAAAGGATTTGAGTCAGCAAAGTGAAAGAGACCTTGATGTAAAAGGTTGTCTCAATACTATGTTTCATCCGCAAATTATGAAATAACACCCTTAGAATAATTCTAAAATGAAGAGAGGAAGGGCATATACTCAAGATGAAGAAGAATATAGATCTTCGATCTGGTATACACAAAAGAGAAGAGAGGAGAGAAAAGAATATAAGAGGGAGAAAGGAATGGAAATTCCCAGAGAGGTGGCTCCACTGGTCCTCAGACCCAAGAAGATTTGAACAAAATGACTTCGTATCTCTATGGAACTACAAAGTTGCACAAGGTACACCGAAGGCCCTCAGACCAATGATGGACAAATCCCACAAGATGAAAACATCTTACAAGCCCGCAGACCTGCAAGAAGGTATCCCTCAAGATCTCTCACATGAAGGAAAGCCAAAGAAGTAAGTGCCTCACTGGCCCACAAACCTACAAAGAAGGTATCCTCCAAGATCTCTCACATGAAGGAAACTGAGAAAAGCACCCTACAAGCCCTAGACTTGTAGGGGAGCAACCCCCAAGATCTCTCACATGGAGGAAGCTAAAGGAAGCGCGCTACAAGACCACAAACCTACAGGGAGGTGTCCCCCAAGATCTCTCACATGGAGGAAAGCAAAGGAAGGGGACTTCACAAATTCAAGAAGTGGCTTCACAGGATTACCTACAAAGCGACATGTTTACTCATAGATAAAGCATGTCCAAAAACAAAGCAGCCACACAGGAAATCAAGCGAATAGTCACGCAGTTCGTTGATAAATTGGAAAGTTTTCAAAGGGGTCCCTCAAGAACCCTTCAAAAGAAGAGGGGTCCACTCAAGGGATGCGTTATTTGAAAAGCAAGGTCTAGTCAAGTTGCGCCCAAGCTAGACGTAAAGAAATGAAATAGGTCTAGTCAGGCCACCCCAAGCTAGATGCCATAGAATTATTTTGAGATAAAAACTTGCAAAGGGGGTCCCTCAAGAACCCTTAAAGAGAAAGAGGGTCCACTCAAGGGATGCTACATTTGAAAGATAGAGAGAAGAGAGGGTGTCCTTTAAGAAGGACACACATCTCCAAAACAAGTTATCACTGCCCCCAATATACAGGGGAGGAGAACCATGTGTGATATTTAGAATAGGATAGAGGTCAACCTTGATATCACTTGTCATTTGAAGAAGAGGTAGGTGCATCAAAAAACAAATGAGTGATGGCACCTGAATCATGAAGTTGTTGTATTTTATCCTTCAAGGCCTTACATTCACTAGTTCAGCCTCTACCTCTTTTGCACTTAAATTGTTCTTTATTTTATTTTCAACTTGTTCAGCCTCTACAAGTTGAGTTCTTAAGTATTCAATGATTTTATTGGATTCCTCCAAACTTTTTATCATTTGCTTAATTTTAATTTCATGCTTGGTGACCTTCTTCTTTAATTTCTCATTCTGTTTATATGCATAATGGAGCTCTTCTTCAAGATCTACTTCTTCTTCTTCATTGCATTCTTGGTCAACTTATTCTCCTTCATGTTTGTTATTGTGTCTTCTATGGCCATAAATAGTATTTCTTCTTCATCATTGCTTTGGAATTCATCACTTTGTTCTTCTGAAGAGTTTCTTTCTTTCTTTGAATAAAATCTCTTCTTGTGTTTTCAGAATTTCTTCTTTGAGTTATGCCTAGAATTTTTCTTTCCCTTTTTCTTTGTGTATACTTCCTCTTCATCCTCGCTTGTGTCACTTTCATTTAAGGACATTTAGAAGCATAATGTCCAACTTTTCCATAATTGAAACATTTAAAAGGAAATTTTCCTTTGTACTTTCCACTTCCTTTCTTAAGCTTCCTCATGAAATAGGACTTTGCTACATCACTGCTTGACTTCTCGCTTGATGTATCATGTTTGGTTTTTCCTTTCTTGGATGGTTTGAAGGAAATCACCTTTTTTGGTGTTCTCCCGTCAATCCTCATTTCATAAGTAGCAAGAATCCCATGTAGTTCATCTTTTGTTAGCTTGTCTAGGTTTGTCAATTCTTTTAATGCTGACACCTTAGAATCAAATCTCATAGATAAGGATCTTAATATCTTATCAACAACGAATGCATCATCAGCATCTTCACCAATTCCTCTCATAATATTTACAATTTCATCAACGCGAAGAAAATATGATGTTATGTCTTCATCTTCTTTCATTTTAAGGCTTTCAAACTTCCTTCGATGAGTTTGTAACTTTGCTTTCTTCACTTTGGAATCTCCTTCATAAATATTTTTAAGTTTAACCCATATTTATTTTGCTGATTTGCAACACATGACTTTTGTGAACTCAAAATTTGTTAAATTGCAAAGAAGAGGATGCTTGGCTTTGGCATTATTTTCACTTCTTTTCTTCCCGACTTGATCCGTTGGAGGGGTTGATGGTGGTGTATAACCATCTACTACAAATTTCCAAACATCAAACCTAAGACCATTCAAGTAAGCTTCCATCTTAATACTCCATAATGCATAATTATTCCCATCAAAGATGGGAGCCTTGATTGTATTATTTTTTTCCATGTGTGCTCTTTAGGATCTCCCTCAAGCGGTTAGGCTCTCTTTGAAGGAACCCACTCTAATACCAATTGAAGAGCACAAAAATATACTGAGAGGAGGGGGGTGAATTAGTATATTAACAAATTTTTACCCTCTCAACTTTTATCAACTTCAAACTCTAACACAATATCAACTATGCAATAATATAACACTATGAACAAGTTGACACCAATATTTTACGTGGAAACCCTTATGGGAGAAAACCACGGTACAAATAATGTACTTTATAAATTATATAATTTTTACAATGAATGTAGGCACCAACTTACTTGAATCACCAAATTTCATAATTTATTAGACACCAACTCCTATCTCTGATTTAGTAGGCACCAACCTACAAGGAGCACCAACTCCTAAAGTTCGTAGGCACCAACCCCCACTTTCCAAA
Source organism: Sequoiadendron giganteum (assembly GCA_007115665.2). NCBI lineage: Eukaryota > Viridiplantae > Streptophyta > Pinopsida > Cupressales > Cupressaceae > Sequoiadendron > Sequoiadendron giganteum. Next base: position 559,021,733 of record CM021103.1, read on the forward strand.
CACCAACTTAGAAAAAATAATAACTTCAAGAACAATGTTCCACCTTCAATGTTGCTTCTTCAATGGATGATGAACAATTAAGATCTCCTCTTCAATACCACTCTTCCTCTTGAATTTATCTTCCTTCAATGATCTCCAAATATCTTCATACATTTTCTTTTTCGATTCTTCATACAATGTTGTTTTTAATAAATTGATACAATCACTTATATATATATTCCTTTTAGATATGCTTATACTTCTTTCAAATTTGAATGTTCTTTGTCAAGTTTGCATTCATCAAATATATATATCACCTTTATCCAAATTGTCTATATCCCTTATCAAATATGGATCATGTAGTCTTCACAAATATGCCCATAGAGTCTTCATAAATCTGCTCATACACTCTTCACAATTTCTTCACAAATATATTTCAAATTTCTCCATAAATTTGGTGTATATAATGTATTTGTTCTTCTTTTACTCCACAACACACACTTTTTTTCAAATTTGTTTATTCCTCTTTTCAAATCTACACATGTATATTTATGATTTATCCCTTGTTTTTATGACACAATCATGCTTGTGTATATATGATGTAACTTATTTTCTCCACAGATATCTCATTTTCCACCACAAGACTGTTGGTTTATTAATGATTTATATTTTTCTTTACACACACAAACTCTTCACTCACACACACTCTTTTATTACATCACCATTCACACAATATTATCCTATTATCTTGTCATAAAAGCTTTTCAATTTTTTCCTTTATTCTTCACACATGGGCAATATGTATATTTCAGAATAGGTGTGAAATATTCTTCATAAGGTTCTACCCTATACCTTCCTTTAGATTTGCTCCTTTACTTAGAAATAATTCCTTGAATTCATATATTCAAATGAACTCCTATCTTCTTATTTATATGTCTTCGAATGAGGGTAAAGTGCATACCCTTTTGCAAAGATCACCACTTTTTAGAATAGATACATCTCTTCGAAAGAAATTGTTGCTCTCTAAGAAAATATCGTCTTTTGCAAATAACAATTGTTGCCTTAACAAATGAATTTGTCTTTTAGCAATTTGTCTCATATGGTTTTGTCTTATTCACTTTGTCTTTTAGTGATTTTTTCTTTATACACTAATCACTTTATACTAAATTTCGATCATTTCCTTTTACTCATACACATTTGTATTAGCTTAGTAAATCGTAGCACTCCCTTTTTTGTCCTAATCACAAGTCACACAAATTTTGTCTTATTAGAATTTGTCTTCTAGCGACACATTTTCATAAAGCAATATGAATCAACACTTTCTCATATTTAATTATTTAACAGCAATTGTGCTTTAACAAATAAATTTATTATCTAATATAGAAGCACTGCCTTGTAAAGACTTTCGTCTTTTACCTATTTTTGTCTTTTTCTTATTTCGTCTTCTTCTAATTTGTCTTGTTGTTGTGTTGTATTTTATTATTTTTCCAGATTTAAAGAGAATCTTTGATGTTATTGTCACATCCTTTACTGATGGTATGATTACTGATATTATCTCTTCTTTTAGACTCAATGAATCTGATGTAGAATAGAAGTGTGATGCAAACTGTGACCATGATATCTTTGAATGTAATGATCATAGCTTAGCTTCCTTATCATATATCTAATATCTTCATAGGTTGTATAGTCAATACTTCCCATAGTATCACTTTGTTGCAATATACTTCAATAAAGCATACATCACTACTACATTACACATGATCCCTTAAATCTTACCATGATGTAGAAGAAGTTAGTCCATATACAAAAACTTGGTATTCAAAGAGTTTGTATAACATCGGTATCTTGTAAGCTTCTTCTCATTTCATGATGTTATTTCTTTCAAAAATGTTATCTTATGTTGTGCTAATCTTCTCATTTTACCTTGACTCATCGATGACAATATCCAACAATATTCCTTTGACATTAATGATAGCAAGATTTGTCTTTGTACCTTTGACATCAATGACAATATTTCCAACAATTATGCCACCTTTAACGCAAAGTATTGCATTAATATCAATATCCATCGATTTATTCAAATCGATTTCTATTAATTGATTCATATATATATTCATTAACAATCAAGAACATAAAAATTAACCATTCGATATATGAATGCATATACCCATGTCATTGTTATCCTTCAACAATATCATTTCCGCCAACAATACGCATGTGTATATAAATACACATTTACACATATATATACATATATATACGTATAATTGGATAATATTGATATATATGTTTATACATATATACTTATATATGCAATGTACATTTTCGTTATGTACCTCTCACACATATTAGTATATATATTAAACATATATATCATTACTTTGTTATTTAAACATATATATATTCACTCGCCCACCGATCGATAATTATATATATACCAATGCATATACACATATATGTGCAAGTGATGTGTCCATCCAACATCTTGATGCATACAATGTATTTGTGCATGGTACATAAAGGTATTATTTCTTTCATGTAGACATGTACGTTTACATTTTCTATGCATGAGTATTATTTCCACACACACACACACACACACACACACACATATATATATATATATATATATTCATTTTGTACATATATAATTGTTGACTATTACATGAAGGAGAACTCAAACTCGTGAAAGAGATTCAAACAATTCACAATCAATCAAGAAACCAGAGAATATAACCCAAGTCATAATTCTAATCCATAGATACATCCTAACTCAATCAAGGACGACTACCCAAACATTTCAATATGTCAATATTATGACCAAAAGCGCTTACTTGATTCCCAAGCTACTGTCTTGACTTAACCAACTAAGAGTGAGTGTATGTAAGCTCAGTTAAACTTATTTTAGGGTTACCCAACCAATCACTTCTTCTGAGTGATACTTACCCTCCCTTTTGAAGGTGTGAACCTGTACCTACATCAAAATTGGGACATTTGCAATGGTAGTTAAACGTTCACATAAAATCCACTTTCATCATAAAACATTAGAATATTTATATTGTAATACATATCATTCAAAACATATTCATTCCTTTGAAATCAATAACATCTTATTGCATATTTACATATTCCATTTGCCTAACAACATATCGTAGTCGTGATTAGCATTTATCATCATTTTTACTCTTAATGGTAAAAGTAAATTGGTAATTATGAAATGGGATGTGACATACTTCCCCCCTTGTGAATCAGCATCCTGGATTATTTAAAGCACTTTAACATATAGATAAATTCAAATAAAGGTTTTTCTTACCTTTTCCCAAACATGTAAGAATTATTAAAATAACCTTCCCCTGTAACACCACTCCTTGCAATCTCATCTTTCTTGGACCTTGCATTGAGTGACTCTTGCTAACTCATAGGGAGAACTTGTGTGCTTCACACATAGTTTCTATCTCAAAGAGATTTTGTATTGTAATCACAATACCTCATATGTACATCTCAACTATAATTGTAATTATATACCAAATTACACCTATGTCACAGTGACTAGAAAACACATTCTCATTGGCTAATGAACTTATCCTTAGTGTAACCCAAATAGATAAGGAATGTCAGTGTATTGTACACTACACTGTGGGTCCCTTCATTTTCTTTGGTATTTATACTGTTGGATAACTCAGAAGTTGAGACCGTCCATCACTGAATCAACCATTCTCCTTAAGAATAAAATTGCTTCCTAATTCAAACTTTGTATCAATCAAAAATTTTCCTTTATCCTTTCGATCTTCTATTACATTTGACCACCTTTTTGGTCTAATTTTAACCCTATTTCTTAGCCTATTTCAACTTAATAGAGGTTTGACCGTTCTTTTCATTTAATGGACCAAATTTCAATGATGGAAAATTTGTAAGTATTGTACAAATCCTCCAAGATTTGGTCTATCACTTTTGCCTATTCGGCTATAATAATATATTGAGCATTCATTCAACTGAATTTCTCATAATATGTTCATGGTTTACAAGACCTTGTCATTATTTTCTTGTTCTCAACTGAGATAACCTTCTTAGAAACACTAAGAAATTGCTTCACATAATATATTATTTAGGATCGAAATCCTATTAATCAAAATTTCCAACCAGTGTTGGTTACCTTGGCGAGTCTTCCCACCATAACATTATGTTGGTTCCATCGACATAGAAATATTAAACTATTCCAATGGTCTACCACTTCCACACTAGAATCTCAAGAGAGTATACAAGTCCTACCGATGACAACAATCTATCTTAATTTCTTGGCATATTGGACAATAACTTGCTACATACCTTGCAAAATGATACTCTATCCCCTTCCAAATCATAGTGGTTCCTCATCTGAAAAATAATTTTTCCATTCCAATATCCCAACTATGACATCAATTTCCTCATTTCATTCCTTAATCTCCCAGAACTTTGGGTACATAGGTTCTTTTCCATCCCATATTAGTCTATTCTGACTAAATAAAAACCTATTTTGTGGACTCATGCCACATTTTTATTCTCAGGTAATAATGGTTAGATATCTTGCGAAGATAAATCTCCATCTTAGGACATCCACGCCTTGGATTCCTTTGGTCCTTTGTTCATTTCCAAAGATATAATCCATTTTTTAGCTCAATCTAACTCTCCCGATGAGCATCTATACTTTTACGAGTAACAATTTATGTTCATACATGTTGGTTCTCAAAATATATCAAATTTAATTACATACCTAATTACCAAGCACAAACGTTTCTCCATAACTCAAAATCATGAGTAATTAGATCTTTCCTTACCTATTCCATAGGCAATGATCTTGCCTTACATGATCAAGCAATAGCCTATCATTTCCTAATGCATCAATGATAATATCAATTGATCTTCCAATCAAACATATATAAAAGGTAGCATGTGATAATAGTCCTTTCCCATTGGTCATAATCCTTGAACTTTCATTGTCTTTCTCCAATAATTCCAATACCTTATCCTTGTGGTCATGAAATAAACATCATGACTTACGAAGAAGTCAAAAATTCCTCCAAATCAAAAATACATTGGTGTTATTTGTTGTGTGGGGTACTTTATCTAAGTCAATCTGTTCTCTTTCTTTCCCCCTTAGTATTTTCACAATATTAGTTCTACTCAAAGTTAAACTTTTAGCAACATTTGCTTTCCCAGATTGATTTATCATTCCTTGTTTTTTGGATTTCTATTGCCTTTTCTTGCATTTCTTACCCTCCATGACGTGTCTTTATTCCCGAAGTTGAATTTATCATTAATCTCTAACCTCATAAATTCAACAATTGGATCGTCAATAAAGAGATCTAATGAATAATCAACAACTTTACCAACTAAGAGGCATTTTAATATTTTAATTCCTTTTGTAACATCCAAAAAAAAGTTTAATTTCATTGACAAGTTGGTGATTTCTATTTACACTTCATTCAAGCTATGTACTAACTGAACCTTTGTTGGGCCAATCTGATTTACCTTTTCAAGGTTTTTCCTCACAATCACCTTTCTGAATGACTTTGTCCCAAATCTCGGTAACTTTATTTTCTCATAACCATAAGCACTTCTAAAGTTTATTGGTTTCCTTTTTCACATCTTAATCAAAACTTCAATTTTGATCTTACCAATTTTTCTTGGTGTAACCATGTCCAATTCATTGATTGCTTCCTCTCTGACCATTCTAGTCTCTTTCCTTATTCTAGGGTACTAACTCTTTTGTAAAAATCTTAGCTCTATTCAAAAATAGAGTTTTTCAAGGGTTATCCAACCTCTTGGATACCTCCTTTGTTGATTTAGATTCACAAAATGTTAACTTTCTACATTGATGGAAGTTTTCATTTTATGCCAATAATGCATACTCAAATTCATAGTATTCTTAATCCAAAAATCCTTTATTCTTTGCAACTATAGGTTGCTACTAATAAGGGGGTTATTTCAATTCTTCCCATCCCCTTAGAGTCATATAGCTATTTTTTTGGGTAAAGGTACATGTTGGTTATTCTTCATAACCTGATTGCATAATCTTCCACAATTCGATGTGTTTCATATTGATGTGTTAGTTTAGGAGTTTTCAACTCCAAGGATGATTCTTAACTAGTTCCAAACTTAAACAAGTTTCCTAGAATATTTTATTCCTTTTCATTTCCCTTTGATCTTTCCTCTCGTCATCTTCACATGAGAACTTTTCAACCATTATCTTTTGATAAGGTTTACGTAATACTTATGTAATGAGCCCTTAAACTCTAGAGCTAAACCTAGTAGCTCTGATACCATATGTAACAACCCTAGTGTTCTACTCAGTAAATTTTTTCACCTCAAGTGAATGATCTATGATGCCATAACATATCAATTAAAAAAATCTTTTCATAATGTAAATTACATGGACATTTGAAATAAACACTATCTCCAAGCTTCCATTGTATTTCATTATAATCTCATAAATCTTTCCATACCATAGATTTCATATTGAATAAACTCAAGTTTATCAATCACAATTACCTTCTTCCATATAAATGGGTACATGATACATACATAGCTCCTCTAAGCTTCATTTGGTAATAGATATTTAAACTGGTCCTGATGTCGACGCATTAGTGCATACATTCTAGATGTCTTTGTTCCCTAGTGTGCACGCTCTAATTGTCCCCAATATTGGTGCAAACATCCACAAACTTCAACTGCCAACTGATGAGGAGAAGCATCACTCAAGCACTTTTCTGCCAACCATGAACTAAAATGTGGTTGCTCGCACATCTGCCACATATGACAAGATGGCCCTAACCTTAGACAAAGAGATTGGTTGGTAAAACCCCATAACAAATAGTCTATCTGAGCTTAGTGTTGTGTACTAAAAACCAGAACCTAATCATATGGTAGCTACACCTACAAGTATGAAAATCTTGAACTAGAATTCATTTCAAAGGATCACAGTGAATTTACAGTGCAACTAGTGGAAAATTACACTACTTTGGAAAAATTATTCTCACTCAGTACTTCAAGTGATAGTCTTCATATTCACATACACTACCATAGCTCAGTTTGGATTTTGACCGTTTATATACTAAGCATAGGTACCTTCCATAGGTAATCATTAACCTCAAAAATAGCATATTCTCATTTTTCCAAAACACAATGATATCTCTACCAATAAATCATGAGCATAAGTTACCCCCTTCAATGGATATTCCAATTCCAGGAATAACAAATGGGCTTTTCAAGTCTACAAATTAACTTTGCAAAAACAAGCTATTCTCTTCAATGGACAACCTAGTCCTAGGAATATCTTTATAATCTAAAGTATAGCTTCATAAGCTCCATCTTGTTATAAAATAATTATTCATAAATAACTCACTCCATTCAATAATATATCACGTTAATAAGTGATTCTCATCAAGAGTATAGTCTCATCAATGAATGTCCTCAATTGAAGAATAATCAATAACAAAAAATATTTCCATTCGAGATTGTAATCTCCTTAGTAAAAAGGATTATTCAAAGAGTAGAATCTTGTCAACAATATGACTCTGTATCAAGAGTATAAACAACCAATTGGGTAACAACTCTAACTCAATAGGTAATCCCACATATGGATCCAAACATATAGTATTTCATAAACTCAAGTGATCTACTTAACCACATAGGTGGGTCTCAACCTTGGTATATCCTAATCTTAGGATTAAATCATTAATCAACAATCAGTTGATTGTAGGTTAATCTCAACCTATGAGCTTCAAATAAAGCTCAACTACATAACCCATCCAAGTAGGTTATTCTCAACCTATTGGTTCCAATGGGTAATCAAGTATATACTCCAACCTAATGGGTAACTCTTATCTTAGGGTTTCAATATACTTCTCGACGTAGGGTTTCATTCATTAGTAAATTGATCAAGTGATAATTCAAATATAGATTATTAATATGACGTCTCAACCTATCATAGTTCATACTATCATTGTCGATGTATTGCTAAACCTTATCATTCCTAAGGTTTCCTAGCATCACGAGCTAATAGTGTCAAGTCACTTCGTGATGTTGATACATTTCACCTTATACATGTTGTGTAGACTATCTATATATACAACATTATATGAATTCCCATATAGGGTATACAAGAGTATTAAATCACTCCCTTAAGCTAATCATGATTTCACCAATCTAGTATATAATACTATAGATGAACAATCACTCCTTACTATGGAGTATATAAAACATTCATAAGGAAATCATATCAATAAGAATTTTTCTTGCCTACAATCAAACTAATACAATTTCCAATTTAAACACACAAGGCAATCAATATTTCAGTAAAGAGACAAAACATATAGAGAATAAAATCCCATGCATGTTTAACGCTTATTCCAATTGACCCACTAGATCTCAAGCTTTGCCTCCTCTTAGAATCAAATTTAGCAAAAAGTTATCTCAACTCCTCTCACTAAATTCCTCACAATAACTCAATAAAATAAGTATTCACTCAATGGAAAATATAGCAGAATGGAACAGCGTAATGAAGCAAAGAATAATTGTATGCAAATGAGGTGAAAATGCCTCTTATTTATACCCAAAAACTAGCTTCTACAACCTAGTTTATAAGACTTCTAAAAGATATAAAAAATTCATATCATGATGCCAAGTATCCACACATTTCCTATTTTCAAGCTCGTGATTTAAATAAAGGAATCAGTCAAACTCCTCATAGCTACATGTTACTAAGTTGAATTGGTCTTAGGTAATTCATTCGATACTTACCAAATGAATCAACCCCTCTTTAAATAATTTGTATCATTTTCTTATATAACATGTTGCATTTATCTTATCACCATAATATAGTGTGCAACACTTATTTCACTATGCTCTACTCATTAATATATAAACAGGCTACTTTTAATACCTTTTATGGCAGCCCCTTACCATGCGCTCCATATTTCCAACACTTTACACATGATATAAAGTTATTTAGGTATTGTTACTATGTGTTGAATATTTCATTATGTGTTGGAAATGAATCCTTTTGTTCCACTTAGACAACGCTATCTTTAGTGATTAAGAGCATTTAATATATACATAGTGAAACATTACACTGTTCATACAAGCAGCGTTTAACATTGTTTTTAGACTTTCCTCACTAACATATACGCTATGTATATTTGTGCCACCTCTAATGCAAAGTATTGCATTAATATCAATATCCATCGATTTATTCAAATCGATTTCTATTAATTAATTCACACATATATATATTCATTAACAATCAAGTACATAAAAATTAACCATTTGATATATGAATGCATATACCCATGTCATTGTTATCTTTCAACAATATCATTTTCACCAACAATACACATTTACAGATATATATACATATGTATTTATATATAATTGGATAATATCAATAAATGTTTATACATATATACTTATATATATAATGTGTGTTTTTGTTACATACCTCTCACACACATATTAGTATATATATTAAACATATATATCATTACTTTGTTATTTAAACATATATATATTCACTTGTCCATCGATCGATAATTATATATATACCAATGCATATACACATATATGTGCAAGTGATATGTGTCCATCTGACATCTCGATGCATATGATGTATTCATGCATGGTACATAAAGGTATTCTTTCTTTCGTGTAGACATGCACGTTTACATTTGCTATGCATGAGCATTGTTTCCACATACACACACACACACATATATTCATCCTGTACATATATAGTTGTTGACTATTACATGAAGGAGAACTCAAACTCGTGAAAGAGACTCAGACAATTCACAATCAATCAAGAAACCAGAGAATATAACCCAAGTCATAATTTTGATCCATAGATACATCCTAACTCAACAAAGGACGACTACCCAAACATTTCAATATGTCAAGATTATGACCAAAATCACTTACACGATTCCCAAGCTACTATCTTGACTTAACCAACTAAGAGTGAGTGTGTGTAAGCTCAATTAAACTTGTTTTAGGGTTACCCAATCAATTAGTTCTCTTGATTGACACTTCCCCTCCCTTTCGAAGGTGTGAGCCTATACCTACATCCAGCTTGACACATTTTCAATGGTAGTTAAACGTTTGTATGAAATCCACTTTCACCATAAAATATTAGAATATTCATATTGCAATACATAAAATTCAAAACATATTCATTCCTTTGGAATCAATAACATCTTATTGCATATTTACATATTCCATCTTCCTAACAACATATTTAAGTCATGATTAGCATTATCATCATTTCTACTCTTAATGGTAAAAGTAACTTGGTAATTATGAAATGGGATGTGGTAGTCATTCCACTAATCAATCAAATCAGTTCACTCCCACTTAGTGAGAGTTAACGAAGTAATCAAATCCCTTAATTGATCAATCAATTCTACATGCAAACAATTAACTGAACTCTTATATCCAGTTTTATTCAATTAACTCGCTCATCAATTCCTCCCAAGGATTCTTGACCCTTGATCTTGGTCATCCACCTCTTAATATTGATCATCCATTCAAATCAAAAATATCTATAAAATCAGCCCTCATTCCTCTTTGAAGGCTAACCATGAATTAGCATTTTGTATATGTTCATCTTATTCATTCATATTGAGCTTGAAGCAAAGTAGTACACACATAACTGAGAGCAAAGCAAGACAAAGAAGAAAAATGTAGGTAAATAATGTTTGACACAAGGAAGGTAATGACATTTGTTTTTTAATTAATTTCATTATGTTGAGTGTACTTGATTGATTGAATTGGATTGAGAATTGGTATTGAATTATAGTTTTAGTGGTTACTATAATTAGTTCATTACCCTTTATGATAAATCTCATTTTTCGATCAACAATTACAATATTATTTTATCACCTGGAAGGATGTATGAGAAGAAAAACTCCATAGATCTTGGATCTCTTTATGCCCATTTCAAATTCATGGTTTACGATATTATTTTCCACATAAATTTGATTGCAATTGTGCGTGGAGTGTACCAGATTAGTAAGATTTATGCATGTAATTGAATATAACCTATCTTCCATGAAAATAAGATGTGATCTTAGTTCCATGGGAGATAAGGAAAAGATCATCTTAAGGGGAATTTAGGGGATGAAATACTTACCTAAGAGTTTCATAATATAAGAACTGGGAAATTTGAAGAGAAGTTACAAATCCTAGTGTTCTTGGTGTTTATTCTGAGGTCCATTTTATGAGAGGAAGAATACCATTAGCATTGCAATTGGTTAATCACATATTGGGGATGTACGTCAAACCATAACATGGACATGATCTCATATTCCTATTAGGCATAGCCCTAGGATCAAAACCTATGTTTATATGGATAACTTTGATATTTCTCTTGTGAAAAATATATATGTATATAGATATATATTATTAAGGGAGATGGATTTAACCATTTATCACAACTTGCACATGAAGATCAAATAAATGATGACAAGGCTAGGAAATTGAAACTACTTAAAGAAGGTACCTGTAAAGCTGATAATGGCTCTAGTCATTCCCTTAACACTACTAGATAAACTCCAAAGTATATTATTATAACCAAATCATATGGGATACATGTGATTAAGGTTCTTGGACATGAATCTCTAGATATATATTCCTCAAGTTTTCTAATGTTTACAAATATTGGGTTAGATTCACCTTAAGATAATTCTATTATACCACATGTTTTATCTCACAATATTAAAAAATATGTACAATTTTATTTTATCACTTGGAATGATGTACAAGAAGAAAAAAATCACATAGCTTTGATTCTTCATGCCTATGTCAAATTCATGGTCTATGATATCAATTTCCCACATTAGTTTGATTGCAACTATGTGTGGAGTGCACAAAATTAGTGAGCAAGTGATGGGTCTTAAGAATCCATGAGAATGTATCTTTGTGAATATGGTAAAATAAAACCTATATCTTCCATGAGAATAGGATGTGGTTTTTGTTCCATGGGAGAAATAAAAAATAATTTCAAGAGGAATTTAGAGGATGAAATCCTTACCTAAGAGTTTCATAGTATAGGCACTAGGAAATTTATAGAGAAGTTATATATCACAGTTTTTGTCCATTTTTTGAGAGGGAAAATGGCATACCATTGCAAGTGGTTATGTGGATACCCACATGACTTGATCTTGGGACATTTTGGTGTAGTAAGAGATAAGCCAATAGGGTAAAAGCCATGAAGGTTTTAAGCATTCTAAATTTCCTTACTTATCTAATTAAAGAATAAATAAATTATTGTTCTAAATTGAATTAGTGAAGAAAGTGAGAACATTATATCAAATATAGGATCAACAAATGTTGTCTATATACCTCTATATACCTCTATATCACCATCTTTCCCATAAATGTAGGCAAGGGTAGTAAGAGATAATGAAAAAATATTCTTGAATATTTTTGATGTTGAGGGGAGGAATATTTGGGGGTCTCTTGACTCATTGAATATAATAGCATTTATCATGCACATTGACCAAAATGTGTTCTACCTCCTTCCATTAGCATCTTGACGACAAGTGGCACAATGCCATTGGTCCATCTTTAATCCCACATTCATCCTATTATTCAATCCTCCATCCTTCTTTGTTATAAATAGAGGCTTCCTCTATTGCATTTGATCATCCACAATCCATGCAAGCTTACTATACTTAATTTCATCCACAACTTCATCCATTTTCATCTAGGTTTCATAGTTTTTATCAATCTTATCAAGGTTGTGTCAAATTTGCATCAAGGAATCAAGAATCATCATCAAAGATCATCAAATCACATCAAGGAGTTGGGAAAGGGTCATTTTTCACATCAAAATGGCACCAATTCCCCCATGGGATTGAGAATTTTCTCATTAGAATAGGATTTGATAGCAATCATTGTTGTGTTCTTCATTTTATTTCCCATTTTGATGTTTCAATCTAATTTCATGGGGAATGTTGCTTCTAACTTGCATTTGATCTAATTTTTTGTTTGTTCTTTGTGTTTGTGTAGGTATAGAAACACCATTCACATTTTGGCGTTAGAAGGAGGGCCAATTTGGAGGAATTCATCACATTTTTTTGAAAATTCGGTGTGTTTTTTGAATTTTTTTGTGCTTACAGGAAACTCCGCCGCTATCAGTCTAGCGACGCTATATTGCGCCGCTTCAAATTTTAAAAAGCGTCGTTGGAGTCTTCCCGCACACAAATTGAATTTCAAACGAAATCATTGGTTTTCCAAAATTCAAACTATGCTGCTTGCCAAACAGTGCCGCAATTGCGATCACTGTCTTTGTGCAAAGTGTCGCTCTCAGTCATCAACGGCACTATATTGCGCCACTAACCTTCTCAAACTATGATGCACCTATGGATTGTGCCACTACAGTTGGGTAAAAGGCAGATTATAGTTTATTTTGAACATGTGCTCTTTTCATTTTGGTTATTTTTTACTTCTAACTGGTTTTTAGTCTCTGTTTTGCAGTATTAATCAGTTTTTGCAAGTTGATTTGATCAAAGTGAAGGAAGGAAACAAAGACCAAGAATTCTCTATGTTATCATTATCTCATTGTATCAAGTGTTTTTAAACACTTTAGGGAGAAATTATAATTCCTCTTCTAAGGAATTGCTATATTCTTGCTTTTAGGAATTACTAAATTTCGTTTGGGTTTAAAAAAATAAAATAAAGGGATTAAAAAGAACTATAGGAAAACTCGCTAGATTTTGTTTTGGACTTAACAAATGAACAAACAAATCTCACACTTCAAAATTGGTGCTTAAAAAGAATCCATATCATTGCTTTGTGGTTAAAATGAGCATGTGTCCTTTATGTTTTGTAATATTTTACACAAATTAATCTCATTTAAAAGGGTGTATTCACTTCTCTCGCGCTTCACGACGATCTTGAGAATCAAAATTCATTTTGGTGACATTAAGTTGTATAAAATATTACCTCCATATTTCAATTTGGGCTCTTTAAATTGAACAAAATCTTGCGAGTGTGAGTGGAGTATATTTTGTGTGTCTCTCTTTTTTTCTCAACAAAGATCGATCGAACTATGGATGTACTTTCTCACTTTTGTTTATCCTTAGAGGATGTGCCTGGTGGGAAAAAGTAATCACCCCAAGGAACGACCCAACCGGGAACACGCTAAAGCCAAGCGACTTCCAACTGGTATATAAGTGTGGGTACTTGGGGAAAGTTCAAGTATCTTGAGGATTGTTCCGACAAGAAGGGCGACAATGGTCTCTTGTCGTATGGATGGTCCCCCATGAATGGAATGCCCATATTAAAACCTTTTGTTTAGAAGGCCCAAATCCCTAAATCTATTTGTTGATGCAAGAACGATCGTTTTGAAGCCATCCTACATTTTTACGGCTCTTGGTAGAGATGAGAAGTATGCCATGGTAGTTTCATGGGTACTAATGCTTGGCTGATCCGAGAAGCGAGTGCACTATAAAGGGGGAGCTTGTGTGGTCAAGCATCTAATCATCCGCTAATAGTAGGCATTGCTAGAGAAATCCAAGTGGGAACTCAACAAATATTGTCTCTTCATTATCCGTAGGGTTGTGAATATTCTTGGAATCAAAAACACTTTGCTTGGATCCTAAACATTGGAAAAACAAACATTCAACATGATCATCAAATTTCAAACCCTTTAAGGGAAGGAAATATCTTTGACAAAATCCAAGTGCTATTGCTTGCCCTAGGTATTTTATCCTTACAGACTTCTAATTATTTGTATTATATCTCAATCTGCTCTCTCTAAAGTCAACCTAGGAAACTATTGCCTTAATTTTCTTGATTTCCACATAATGGACCTTGTGGGATGAAAAGAAATTAAGATATTAGACATTTAGTTTGAAACCTAATCAAGAAAGTGTTTGTGGTAAAAATAATCAATCTAAGCAAGATTAAATCAATTGAACCTCACACATGTGCTTGGTATCTTTTGGGTCATATGGTTTTCCATGCAAACATTGGTCTTTTGGTTTGAACTACTCAAAGGGTAAAGCATGTTCTTCAATACCTTGGTCTAGTAAACAAAGTCCTCTTAGGTTTATCTATGATCAAATCAAACACTTCATTCATCCCCCAAATATCAATCAAATCCCATCTCACAAACAACTTTTGGAACCTTGGAAAAAATCATTCATATTAGACTTTTGGTAAATCCTTCAATCAAAATCACTTTGTTTGGCTAAATGAGTATGCATGAATCCTTCCTCACACATTTAGTTGAGTTATCACCTTTGTGGAAAAGTTTACCCCAAGATAACAACCAACATCTTGGGATTTATAAGTCCACTATCCAAATCAAACCCAATCCAAATCAAAATCCAAAATCTTGAAGTTTAGTATTCCTCCAAAGTTCCTAGAAGCTCAAACACCCATATCACTCACCCTTTCATCTTTCATCTCATCATTGGTCCTAAACACCTTAGAGGTTCACTTTTGCAACAAGGTCAAAACACAAGAGGAACATGGAATATAAACTTGATTCATACATAATGAGTGGTCTAAATGAACCAAACTATCAAAGCCTTACAATGCCAATTGATTATCGAAACTCACATTTATACAATCCATACATTGCATCATTATCTCCTACAAACTTCAATGATACAAAAAATGTGAGTATGCCCAATCTGAATTTTGGACCACCTTTCCCTATGGTAGATTTAAATCAAATTCAAAACCTACAAATCTATCAACAAAACAATCAATGCATGATTCTTCAAAAAACAACATTATCCCACCAAATCCATACATGCCAAATGTGAATATACCAAGTGCAAGCCTACCAAACATGAACATTTCAAATCCACTCTTGGTAAGCTTTGGGATAGATATGTTTGCAAATCATACAAATTTTGTTCAAATTCCAAACAATATGTTAACAACTCCATGTGTTAATCCAAGTCAAGGTAACACCATGCAAAATCAAAGTTACCTAATTCCCAACCACAACAATGTTCAATTTCAACCTATAATGCCAAATCTAAACCTCATCCTAAATTAAAACATTTTCCAAAATCAATTTGTCCATGATCCCATATAAACACCACAAGGATGCATTCCAAATCTTCTTGAACAAAAACCAAATCAACTATATCTAAAGTGTCAAGATCAAAATCAAGATCCAATTGCTACACTTAACAAATTAGCTGACTCATTGCACCAAGAGACATCTCCACTCCAAAATCAATACACTCTTCCATTGGTTGAACCAGGTCATCAAAGCATTGGATTGTGTCCCCAACCACATCAAGAACAATATTTCCAATGTCAAAAGGTTGGATATCAAGATCAACAACATCAACAAAAAACCCAATCACCACATCTCCAAGATCAATCACAACAAGAATCACCTCAACAATCACAAATCTCACAAGGTAACAAATGAAAATACACACCACTTGGGGAACCAATTGAATCGTTCATGCAACAGTTGATACAAGAAAATATCATTAAAATTCCCATTTATGAGAATTATCAAGAGCCCCAAGTTAAACCATCAGGGTATAACGAGAAGCACCTTTGTGATTTTCACAAAATAAAGGGACACACAACATCAAATTGTATTTGACTTAAAAAAATCATCCAAGACCTTATTGATAAAAAAATAATAACTATTGGGGACAACGATCAAGATTCAACCACTAGTGATAATAGTGGCAATCTCTCCACCATAACTCTTGAGATTAGTGATCAAGATCAACCCATCAATGAGCACCTTGAAGATGTTTTTACCTCATCCAACGATCAAATCAGCATACATCAAGAGTCATTTTTCAATCATGATCAAAATCCAACAACAATACCCAACAATGATCCAACCCAAGAAATGTTAACATCATTTGATCCTATGGTTGAAAACATTGACAATCTCTCCATCACAATTGTTGAAAAAATGATCAAAATCTATCCATTAATGAGCACCTTGAATATGTTTCCACCTCACCCAACAATCAAATCAACATACATCAAGAGTCACTTTTAGTCATGATCAAAACCCCTCAAACAATTATCTATTTCAAAGAGCATTAGAATTATTTGAACCTATTGACATAATCTACAATCTATCGACCAATGATCATGTTGAAAATGTCTCTAAATCACATAATGAGTTAGAAGAAATATCTCAAGAATTTTTTCCAAAGCATGATCAACATCTTTCACCAAAGTCTAGCAATGGTCCTTTCCAAGACATATTGACATCCTTTGACCTCATGATTACAGATATTGAAGGAATCTTCAACTCAACATTTTATCCAATCCACTCAAAGATCAAGAGGATATTGATCCACTTCCCATGCCTAATGAAGACATCCAAGAACCCTTAGTAAGCAAGCCATCCTTTGAAATTGACCCATTTCAAGAACTTGATCCAAAGTGTGTTGAAAGCAATTCCAAAATTAATCAAGATCAAGAATTCATATCTCCACAATACTACAATGATCTAATGGGAACTCTCCAATCTATACAAGATGTCACAAATGATGATCATATCCATATAGCACATAATCTTCCATCTACCCATTCAAGACAATTTCTTTGGACAGACACATAAATGATCTTCATTCAAAACAAGAGTCTCATACTCTTGATATCATTACCAAGGAACAAGAGTCTCCTACTCTTGACATTTGCACACATGATCAAGATATAGAAAAATCTAGAGACATATCAGAAATGGGTCATGAAGAAGGCTCCTACAGAATTTGTGAATCAGAAACATCCTGTGAAATGAATCATGACTTTTATGTGGACGGTGGATCATCAACACCTCTTGAAGAAGCATTAAACTCAGACATTTCACAAGTTCAAGCCAAAGATATGAATCAGGAAGTTATCCCACTCATGGAGGATCCAATCACTTGTAAATTGATGGCACTCTCAAATTTTGCAAATTTGAGATGCCCATTTCAAATTTTGTGCTTCTGCACTTTCAGGAGTGCACCTGAAGAATCAGTCCTGACTGGCCCACTTTGGAGGCTTATAATTTAAAGCCCGTTGATTATCATGTAAAACCCATTTGCAGACATACTCAGTAGACATATGTGAGTAGGCATGTCAAATTTCAGCTTCCCATGATAAGTTTTGATAGAGTTTCGAAAAGTGAAGCTGAAGGGTTTTGACACTGTTCTGCTGTTTGCAGACTTTGTTTTGCAAAGTTGCTTCTTGTTTGAGTGTCTCAACCTTGCAATTATATATAATGATTTATTGTTGATAGGATGTATATATATATTTCATAGTTACACTGATAGGTGTATACAATGGCATAAGGGGGAGAGTGGGAGGCGTGTAAACAATATTTTTTTATTGTATATCTAGACCTTCAATTATTAGGTTTTATATCTAATGGTGGATATTTTGTTGGCCTATCTTGCCCTCGAATGTAATCCTATTTTATGAGGGTGCTACATTACGGCTGCGGTAGAGAGAGGGGGTGATGTATTTTGAGAGTCTGATAATATTCGTGTTGTCTCTTAATCTTTGAGTGGAGATACTCATGTGAGAAGTTTTCTCTGCAAGTATATTGTAATCTTTGTGATTTACTAAATAATATATTGGGCGGCTTTTGGAGTGTGGGGTTTTTCTCCCGAAAAGGTTTTCCCCACGTAAATCATTATGTCATGGTATGCATGATTTTTGTGTTTATTTCTATTTAAGTTTTTGTAACTATTAAAGATCTATAAATTTTTTGCATTAATCTCCTCTCAAGATTAGTGTAGGAAGTTGTTCTGCTACCTTAGCTTCCTTACAAGTGGTATTAGAGCTTGATCACCTTTGGTTTTAGTTGTGGTTTGTTGGGTTTTTTTTAACTAATCCAGATTTGAGTGGGAGCTTGTGCAGAAGATACTTTGTGATCTTGATGTAGGAATTTTCAGATGGCAAGTTCATCAAGGAGAATAGAGGTCGATAAATTTTTTGGATTTTTTTTTTGAAATGTGGAAGTTGAAGATGGATGATCTATTAATAGATCGAGATATATGGGATGATGTTGATGAGAATGTTTCAAGGCCTGTAGATCCTACTTGGGATACTCAATATGATGTTATGGATAGTAAAGCCAAGGGTCTAATCAGATTATGTTTGGTAGACTTTGTTTTAATTAATGTCCATGAGGAAACCTCTACACAAAAACTATGGAAGAAGCTTGGTGAGATGTATCAGGCCAAATTTTAGTGATCAAGATTTTCTTGAGGAAGAATTTGTATTCCTTGAGAATTGAAGAGGGTGGACAAATCACAGACCACTTGAAAGCATTCAATATGTTGGTGGCTCAATTGGCATCCGTTGGTATCAAAATGGATGAGGAGGAGAAATTATAGATCTTGCTTTGTTCTTTGCCTGATTCATGGGATTTTCTTGTTATGGCTATTGGGAGTACTATTATTTTGAAGACTAAAGATGTGGTGGATTCTTTGATTTTTGAAGAGATGAGGAGGAAGGTATCCATCACTACCAAGGATGCCCTAAATGTTCATGGAAGACTTAAGGAAAAAGGCAAGAAGAATGAAAAGCGTGACAAATCCAAGTCCAAGGGGAGATCTAAATCTCTTGGAAAGTCCAGAGTTACTTGTTGGAACTGCGGTAAGCCTGGACATGTTTGTAAAGAATGCAAAGAAGAAAATAATAAGAAAAATAAGAAATTTGATTCTAATTCTAAGTCTGAGAAGGAAGATGGCAACACATTGATTACAACTTTGGCAACTTGTGCAGGTAATGATGCATGGTTAATTGACTTAGTTGCATCTTTCCATATGACTTTTAATAGAGATTGGTTTTCTGAATATGAAGAATTTGATGGAGATAAGGTGTACTTGGGTAATGATTCTCATTTAGACACTATTGGTCGTGGTAAAGTTAAAATCAAGTTTCTTGATGGTAGAATAAAAAGGATTAATGATGTGTTGCATATCCTCGATTTAGCACAAAGTATGTTATCTGTAAGCAAACTAATAGATTCGAGTGTGCTGGTAGTATTTTACGATGTAGGGTGAAAGATAGTCAGAGGTGCTATGGTGATTGCTAGAGGTGTTAGATATGGCACATTGTATAAGCTTGATGCATGCACTATTGAGTGCAATAGTACTTCTATGGAAGAAGTGAGGGTTTCACCTTCAGCAAATGGTCATGGATTTTGGGTACCCAAGGGTACTCTTTCTTCTCAGACAAAGTTACCTATAGAGAAAACTATGCTATAGCACTAGAGACTTGGCCACATTGGAGAAAAGGGTCTAGAAACCTTGAAAAATAAAAACCTTGTTGAAGGTTTGTCTGATTGTAATCTTGAATTCAATTTTTGTGAGCATTGCATTTATGGAAAATAAAACCATGTTCAATTTTACTCGAGTTCTCATAAATCTTATGGTGTATTGGATCTTATTCATTATGATGTGTTGGGTCTTGTAGATGTTCCTTTGACTGGTAAATCCACACATTATGTTTCATTTATTAATGATTATAGTAGAAGGACATGAGTATATTTTCTAAAGAGTAAATTTGAAGTTTTTAGTAGATTTAAAGAATTTAAAGCAATGGTTGAGTTGCAAACTGGAAAGAAAATAAAATGTTTGAGGACTGATAATGGAGACGAATTTCGCTCTAATGATTTTAATAGATTCTATAAAGATTGTGGTATCCATAGACAAAAGACAACTATGTATTCTCCACAACAGAATGGAGTTGCAAAAAGGATGAACAGGACACTAATGGAGAATTCTAGGAGTATGTTGAGTGGTGTTGGCCTAGAACAAAGGTTTTGGGCTGAATTTGTTGCCACTGCTTGTTACCTGATTAACAGGTCTCCTACATCAACTTTTGTTGATAAGACGCCTATAGAGGCATGGTCGAGTTGCAAGCCTTCATTAAGACATCTTAGAGTTTTTGGTTGCCAGGAATATGCACATGTGCTAAAGGAGAAGCGAACAAAGCTGGAGAACAAGGTTGTGAAATGTATCTTCATCGGATACAATTATGATGTGAAAGGATACAATATTTGGGAACCTATCACACAAAAGGTAATATATAGTAGAATTGTTATTTTTAGAGAAACTAAGCCTTCTTCTATTACATTGTAGCTAGAACAAAGTAAATAGGAAAATATGATTCAATTTCCTTCTACACTTGAGAAAGTTGAATCGAGGCCCAAGGATAGACAAGAAGTTGAGGAGAGCTCATATAGCTCTGGATCTTTAGAATAGGAGGAAGAAACTCCAACTCAACTTGTTCATAGGTCTACAAAGGAATAGGAAACCACCTGAAAGGTATACACTTGGTGATTGGAGATATATTTTTTCTTTGAATACTAACATGGATGAACCCAGATCTGTAGAAGAGGAATTGGGTATGAATGATGTAGAATCTTGGAAGATTGCTATGGATGAAGAAATAATATCTTAAAAAAATAATGATACATGGGATCTTGTACCATTTCTTGAAGGACGTAAACCTGTTGGTTACAAATGGGTGTTCAAGAAAAATATTGGTTCAAATGGAGGTATTGAGAAGTACAAAGCAAGGTTGGTTGCAAAAGGTTACTCTCAAGTTGAGGGTGTTGATTATGGTGAGATATTCTCTCCTATTACAAAAATGAAATCCATTATATTTTTTCTTTCTATTGTCATTGCTTATGATTTAGAGGTTGAGGAAATGGATGTTAAAATTGCTTTCCTTCATGGTGACTCGGAGGAGGATATTTGTATGACACAACCAAAGCACTATGTGGTGATTAAAGGTAAAAGTAAGTTGGTTTGCAAATTGAAGAAATCTTTGTATGGATTAAAACAAAGTCCTAGTATGTGGTACCATAAATTTGATACATATGTGTTGAGTTTGGGATTTGAGCGTTCTAAATCATATCATTGTGTTTATTATAAAATGGATGGTGATTGTTTCCTATTTATTGCATTATATGTTGATGATATGTTATTTATTAGCAAAAGGAAAGGTATGATTTCAGAACTAAAATCTCAACTTGCTGCTAAATTTGAAATGAAAGACCTTGGTGCAGCTAAACACATTCTTAGGATGAAAATTGAAAGAGATAGAGTGAACAAAAAGCTATGGCTTGGTCAAAGCAAGTATGTCAATTCAATTTTATATATATTTAACATGCAAGATTGTAGATCATTGTGTGTTCCCTTTTCTGTTGGAACAAAGTTATCTATTTCATATTGTCCAACATCTCCATCAGAGATGGAAGACATGAGCAGAGTGCCTTACCAGAGTGCAGTTGGAAGTTTGATGTGTGTTATGGTTTGTACTAGACCATACATTTCCCAAGTAGTGGGAGTTCTTTCCAGATATATGTCTAATCCTAGGTTAGTTCATTAGGATATAGTTAAAAGAGTCTTCATATATTTGTGTGGTGCCTCAGCTTATTCCTTATGTTATCATAGTAATGTGACTGAAGATGAGATTTCCTTGATATTCATGGTTATGTGGATTCAGACTGGGTAGGTGATGTTGATAGCAGAAGATCCACTAGTGCTTATGTACTTACTTTATTTGGTGGTACAATTAGTTGGATGAGTAAGCGACAAATTGTGGTTGCTTTGTCCACTACCAAAGCAGAGTATATGGTAGCTACTCATGCTTGTAAAGAATCCATTTGTCTTAAGAGACTATGTTTAGATATTGGAATAAAACAAGGTGTAGTGACAGTTTATTGCGACAGTCGGAGTGTGATATATCTAGCCAAGAACCCAGCCTTTCATGCCAAGACCAAGCACATTGCTATACATTATCATTTTTTAGAGATATGGTCAAAGATGGCAGGGTGAAGTTGGTTAAGGTAGAGACTTTGATGAATGTTGATGATTCTTTAACTAAGCCTGCGAGCACAAAGAAGTTCAGATGGTGTTTAGAGACTATGGGCCTTTCAACCCCTAGCAATTAAGAGACAATGTTTACTCCCTCTCATTGCTCTTGCAAGGTGTTCGACAAGTGGGAGATTTGTTGGGAAAATGTGTCTCAACCTTGCAATTATATAATGATTTATTGTTGATAGGATGTATATGTATTTCCTAGTTACACCAATAGGTTTATACAATGGCATAAGGGGGGAGAGTGGGATGGGTGTAAATAATTTTTTGTTAACGTTTTCAAGAAACTTCTAAAATGACCGACATAGATTAGATAAATGATACATTGTAAATCTAGATCGTTAATTATTGGGTTTTAGATCTAATGGTGAATATTTTGTTGGCTTGTCTTGCCCTAAACTATAATCCTATTTTATGAGGGTGCTACATTATGGCTGCAATAAAGAGAGAAAATGATGCATTTTGAGAGTCTGATAGCATTTGTGTTGTCTCTTGATCTCTGGGTGGTGATACTCTTGTGAGAAGCTTGCTCTGCAAGTATATTGTAATCTTTGTGATTTACCGAATAATATATTGGGTGGATTTTGGAGTGTGGGGTTTTCTCTCGAAAGAGTTTTCCCCACGTAAATCACTGTCATGGTATGCATGATATTTATGTTTATTTATGTTTAAGTTTCTGTAACTATTAAAGATCTGCAATTTTTTTGCATTATTCTCCTCTCAAGATTAGTGTAGGAAGTTGTTTTGCTACCTTAGCTTCCTTACAATATGCACATGCATAAACGATGAGTTTATGCATGCACACATATATGCTTATTATTCACAGTTGTATATGCATATACATTCTATAAGAATATTATAATTACAAGTAAAATTTGTTCAACAAGCAGATTTATTGATCGAATATTTTGGTATTCTTTCTAAAACATAAATTCAGATCTTATCAACTATGTTCCACTAGCATCACAATGAAAAGACAAAATTATCTTTAGAAGAACAACTAAGAATCAGTATTAATCATTATAAATCAACAATTTGAATTACTTGGGAAAAAGGAAAGATAGCATTATTTTCCAACAATTATGTTCTAGAAAAAAATCAAACATTTATTTCTCCATGTCTATTAAGAACATTGTAGTGTCTGCATTTTGGTTCACATAAACTTATCAAGAAAATATTGGGGTCAATCTACATTATCTATGGTATCAACTTAAGATTCTTCACATATTGTTTTTAATGGTGTTGTTAGCCTCATGCCGAGGCATGATTTATCACTTGAAAAGTTACAGAGATATACTACTACTCGAATCTATATGATTCTACACAAGGTTGACTAGCATACACACACATATATGTATGTATCTGTATATATATTTGTGCCATCAAGAAAAGAGAAGGAATTCATAAGCCGTGAGGGTTTTCATATACCCTCAACCTTTAATGGCCGATATAATGTTTTCCATAAAATGATAAAACACATGTAGTAATATTTGCAAAAAAAATCAAGGTAACCACATCACAATAGAACAATAGTATCATTCCCAATCTATACTTTGAATGAAGCATGTTCGTTAATTTCAAATGAAAATAACAGTGTGACGTAGGGATACATTCCCTAATACACATTTACATGCTTAAAGACCGATCTTGATCTACACGGATTTATACTGGGTTCATGACATTCATCCCACTATGCTTGAATAGGATGAGGTTTATCGTCCATCAACCTACAACAAGGTTGGCGATATTATCCGCTCATTATTATGAACATGGGGTAGAATGATATGGATCATTTGAAGTCAAGATTTACTCTTGAATGGTCCATACCATTCGACCCTATAAATTAGTGTACATACATTGTGTTGCGAATGACGGTGTTGTTCAAATGGATATCATGGGTGGTCGACACCAAAAGGGGGTGTTTTCCACCACAAATAACATATCAATGTTCTCAAATTTCAAGGCTAAATAACATGCAGGCTAAAGCTCGAATATAGTCCTTTCAATCGATCATGCTTAGCATGTCGTTACATAGCGAAGATAAAAATGGGGTTTTCTTTTCCCCAGCACAACTTCTAAAATTTCACCAAAAATAAAATGGAACAAGTCATGGTATGAAACACATAAAAATAATAGGGTGCTCGATTGCCAAAAGGCTAAGCTTTTCTCAAGAGAAAATAGAAAAAATGATATACTTTGAAGGAAACATGCTAAGAAGGCATTGTTCTTACCTGTGACTAAAAGATCAGTGCTTTTTCCTATGTCAATGAATCCAGCTATCACCCTTGCTTTTTGTGCTTTTTCTTTCTGTTTCCTTTTCACTAAATCCTCTTCTGATTTTTTCCCGATTAACCAACCTCAAATTCAAATTGCCACTCTCTTTGTCCCTTGATTCCTGCATTCTATTCTTGGAATAGTATTTACTATCCATTCTTCCACCCTCTAGCCACCCACTCCCCTATCGTTGGCATTATCCATCCATTCCAATATGGAATGGGGTCAACATTTGAAGGTGGCTTAGGAAATTAATCATTGTTATTGCTCCTACCATACAATTTTCTTAAGGAGTTTGAATTGAAATAGAAATAAAAGGAAACTTAATATCTAAATTTGGTATAATATAGTTGCATATATATGTATACGGGCATTTGTAATGCATATATATTTATAATCATTTCTCCTATCGGGGATTTATCTTTTTCAAATTATTTTAAAGAACCAAACAAAATAATCATTTTTCTCATGATAGTTAAGTGCGATCAAGTGCATTTTCATTTCCATCATGTAATTAACTTTAGAATAGACAAGGTAAGACAATAGTTCCATGAATTTGTTTCTTCCATTCAAGTTTCCTATTTATTCATTCATGATTCATGCAAGCAAGAATGATATTTTCTATTTACAAGACAAATGCATATGTCATGGTCTAGTGTGGTGTGTGAGATTCTAGATTTTAGTCTTGCTTATTGTTTGTCTTCCGTCTAAGCATCCCTGCCTCAACCAAGTTCTCTTTCTTCAACCTATTCGTACGCACACATATTCTTGCACTTTCCAACTTCATCAGTAACCTTTAACTAATAATCATTATGAAATACTCTTTTAAATTGTAAAATTGCAAGATAATCATTATTTTTTCCAATACTATTTGCATTTATCAAATCCATAAATACTAAGTGATAAATTCCACTTTTTTCAAATATTTCAATTAACTTAACATTATTAAATGCAAGTAATGAAATTGAGATGTGACATCATTCCCCACTAGGAAGAGACATCATCCCGTTGTCTAATCAAACAAAATTGATTCACATAAGTTCATTTCAACATCAAATCATACTATTTTTTTCAAGCCAAAACATCATAACATATAAGTCCAATATCAAGCAACAACATGTAGTAAACCATCAATAGTCTATCTAAGAAAGTAAATGAGGAAAGGATCATTTTATTTCCTATGCATTCTCCCATGTAGCACTGTCCTCAAAGTATTGATCCCATTGGACCTTATATTGAACAATGTCTTTGTTTTTCAACTTGACGTTGCATCTATCTAGAATTATAATGGGCTCCACTAGCACCACTCTTGGATCCTCCACCTATAAAGAATGCTAATCAAGTATATGAGATGCATCTAGGTGGTACAGTTTAATCAGAGAAACATGAAACACATTATGGAGTTGAGCTAGAGCAAGTAGTCGAGCAAGTCGTATGCAATCACGTTGATTGCTTCCAACACATCAAACGAACCCACATATCTCAGAGCCAACTTGGGTTATTTTATAAAGGTAATAGAGCTCTTATGCAGCTTGATTCTTAAAAAGACCTTATCCTCGACTGCAAACTATCTAAAGGTTCTATTTCTATCAGCATAGCTTTTTTGTCTATCTGTCGCCTCCTTCAGTCTACCCTTGATGAGTCTCATTTGCTCTTCCATCTCTTTCAACATTTCAGAACCCACTATGATCCTATCTTCCAACCTATCCCAACTAATGGGAGTACGACACTTTCAGCCATACAAGGCCTCAAAAGGTGTCATTCTTAAGGATGCATGATGGGAATTGTTATAAGAAAATTCTACCACTGGTAGATACTCTTCCCATTTATATTGTTGATCCATATAGTACATCCAAAGGAGATCTTCTACTACCTGATTCACTCACTTAATTTGACAGTTTGTCTAAGGATGATAAGCTAAACTAAAATTTAGCTTTGTCCCCAATGTTACATTCAAGGTTGTCCAGAACCTTGATGTCATCTATGTATCTCTATTGGATATAATGGTCTCTAGCACTCCATGTAAGTGGAAGATCTCTTGGAAAAATTTCTTGGCAAAGGTCAACAATCCATCCTTAAGATTCCTTGTAATAAAATGTTCCACCTTAGTCAACTTATCGACTACTACCAAAATGACATCATGTATGTTCTTTCTTAGAGGTAACCCTTGTACAAATTCCATGCTGAATACTTGTCATTTGTACTCAGGTATATCATGAGGGTAAAGGAGCCCTGCTAGATGCACATTCTCAACCTTAACTCACTAACAGTCCAAGCATCTAGCTATGTATTCCACTACATCCTTCCTGAGTTTTGACCAATAACACAAGGTTTCCAATTTTGCGATCATCCTTGTAACTTCGAGGTGTCCTAAATATGGTGCATTGTGGACTTCTTCTAGGACCTATTTCCTAAGCTCTCCAAATTTTGGAACATACATCCACCTCTAATATCTTAAGATACCATCTGATTCAAACTCATACCCATCGAATTGATGGTTTGATAGATTCTCTTCTAGAGCCTTTTTCACCCTTTCATCCCTGCAAGTGTGGCATCACCTACTATCTCAAATTGGATCTCATAGAGGTCATGGCTACCAAATGTCTTCTTCTACAAAGAGCATATGTCACTCTAGTTTCCTTTCTTTTATATACTTAATTCTGAATTCATACTCACTAAGGAATTCTAGCCATCTCCTCTCCCGTGAATTGAGGTTTGGTTGAGTGAAGATGTATCTCAATCCCAAATGATCCATTTTGAGCTCAAACAAATTTCCCAAAAGATAATTTCTCCACATTTGTAAAGCATGAACTATAGCTGCCAATTCTAGATCATGTGGTGTGAAATTTACTTCATGTTGTTTCAGCTTCCTTAACTCATATGCCACCACTTTCCCATCTTGCATTAACACTTCTCCTACACCATCTCTTGAAGCATCCATGATCACTGAGAATTTACCATTGGGATCTATAATAGTCAATACTGAGGCTATTGTGAGCTTCTCCTTTAGGACTTGGAAGGCTTGTTCACACTTCTCATTCCACTCAAACTTCTTCCCTTTCTTTTGGAGAGATGTTATCGGGTTTTCAGTCTTAGAGAACCCTTGTACATTTTTTTTGTAATATTTGGTAAGGCCCATAAAGCTTCGTACCTCCATCACACTATGAGGCATCAACCACTCCATGATTACTGTTATCTTCTCGGGATCCACAAAGACTCCCCCAGTTGAAATAACGTGGCCTAGGTAGTGCACCTTATCTTGATAAAACGAGCACTTGGATAGCTTTCCAAAAAGATTCTTTTCCCTCAGATGTTGTAAGGCTATCCTCAAGTGTCAATCGTGTTCCTCTACAAACTTGGAATGAACTAGGATGTCATCAATAAATATTAGGAAAAAATCATCCAAATAGTCTTGGAACACAATATTCATAAGATTCATGAAAGTTGTGAGTGCATTGGTCAATCCAAATAGTACAACAGTGAACTTGTATATCCCATATCGAGTTTGGAAAGCAATCTTTGGTATATCTTCTTCCTTTATTATCAACTAATGATAACCAATTCTGAGATCTATTTTTGAGAAGACTATCACTCCCTTCATATGATCAAATAATTCATCTATCCTCGAAAGGGGATATCGATTCTTGATGGTCGCCTTGTTCAACATCCGATAATCAATACACAGATGCAAGGTTCCATCCTTATTTTTTCACAAAGATAATTGGTGCTCCCCAAGGTGATACACTGGGTCTAATAATCCCTTTACAGAATAGCTCCTGTAACTGGGATTTTAATTCATAAAGCTCAGTAGTGGTCATCCTATATGGGGCCTTAGACTGAGGCTTGACTCCAAGCACTATATCGATAGAGAAATAAAATTCTCGCTTTGGAGGCATCTCGATGAGATCTTCGAGAAACGCATCTCTGAATTCTCGAAGGATTAGACATGCACGACATAAATGACACAACCCTTCCTTTGAGCCCTCTTGAGCTACACAACTGAGGGGTAAAAGCACAAAGTTGTGTCACACTTTTGACCAACTAAATAGTTATGAGGAAAACATTTTTGGCCGAAAAAGTTTTGACCAAATAGGTTTCAACTAAAACCACATGGCCTATATGTGGCACATAGAGTTTCGGTCGGATATGTTTCACCCGAATCCAAAAAAAATAAATTCTCTTTATTGCATTGAAATTAGCTTATTTTATATGCATGGTTTTGGTAGAAAGGGTTTCGGTCGAAACCCTTTCTATCGAAACTATCTATGTGGCATCCTAGTTGGCAGCCAACTCAGCTTTTTTCAATTTTTTTTGAAACTTTCAACTTCAACTAAGTATTTCTTCAGTCAGAATGATGTTTTTAAAAAAAAAAAACCTTTTGTAGAGCTCAAAGTGGTGAATCCAAATATGTATTTTTTAAAATATTTTGATTAGTTTTAACATATTTTATTTTTAAAACAATGCAAGTAGGTTGTTAAAGTTAAAAAAGAGGCTGATTATAAATTACAAAAATAGTAAAAAATATTGTTTTTTATTTAAAATATATGGTGCACTAGAGGAGAGAGTCCTCTTCAAAAGGGTATAATTTGTTTTTTTGAAAATAATTAAAAAAATAGACAATAGTTGATGTCTAATGAAAACTATCAAATTTTGAAAAGTTTGACTTTAAAATGTTAGATTACGAGAAAAATATACATCAAAATTTCAATTTTTTTTCTATGCACTAGATATTGACATTACCTATTTAGACAAAAAAAAAAAGAGGAAAATGAAGTTTTTTTCTGTTTGTTTCTTGATGTCAAGTAAATGTCGCTTTTTCTTGAAATTTTCAGCATTCCAAAATCTTCTCTTAAATTGATAAAAAATAATCAAAACAATTTTTTAAAAATATGAAAAATTACAGGATTAAACTTCATCAATTTCCACCTTTCATTAGTTTACATCATTTTGAAATTCAAAACATAAACACCACTTTTATGTGGTTGAAGTTCAGAATTTGTTTTGTTGTTGGTTGATTCCTTTATAAAGTGTGACACAGGTTTGTGCTTTTACCTTGAGATCTACCTAAGTTCCAGGGGTTTTTGTATCCCATGAATCTCAACCGGGTATCCATAGTCATCTAGACAACTCACCATATTATACTTGCAATTTACAATACCTTTGTGCTTAGTTAACTAGTTGATTCCCAAGATTACATCATAAGACCCTAAAGGTGCCACATAAAGGTCAACTTGGGTCAGGAAGTTCTAACTCATTGTAAAAGAAACATGAATCTACTTCTCGCTCTGCTCGATTTCCATACTAAACTGATCATGAGTTTTCCAAGTATCCAGGTCTAGTGGGCAGCTTAGAAATCATTTGAAGATGGATAAAACACTCACTAGCTCAAGTGTCTATCAAAATGGAAATGGTTTGGCCATAGAGCTTACCCATCAATCATATTAGAGAAGCCTAATACTCTGCTTGCCTGTTATCCACTGTCGCATGGATCTTGTGTTGCATACTTTGGTACTGGTTTTCATGATCTTGACTTATAAGGTAAATTAGATGCATAATGGTCTCCCCCACAAGTGTAACATCCATCACGTGGTCCTTTTCAACTTCCAAACTATCCTCTTTTGAGTACCTTCGATTACTGTCAAAGTTGTCATTACCCTTATTAGCCCTTTTATTCCTTCCGCCTCGGTTGCCTTCTTCCTTTTTGAGAGGGTCGCTTTCTCTTCTCAAATTTATTATCTGATGGGACTTATTTCCCTTCTATCCATCACCCTTCCAAAAATTTTTGTTTCTAAATCAAGGCTTGAAGTCTAAACCCTTGCAAAGATTGGAGAACTATTGCAACTTTTGTTCTTGCTTAATGGCCTTCTTAAAAGCTTCTACCATCGTAAGGGTATTATGGAGGTCCACCTCAACTCTAATGTGGGGTCTCACTCCTAATATAAACTTTTGAATATGGAAACACTCATCGGATTGATACTACGACTCATACTTGAGAAATTTGATAAACTTCTCCCAATACTAAACTATTGTCAAGTCACCTTGGGTAAGATTTTGAAATTTAGTCATCTTCTTGTCAAAGAAAAGTTGTGGTAGCCACCTCTTCTTGAAAGAATGGAGGAAAAACTCCCAAGTGATCTCCTTTGGTTGAAGTCTCCTCTTTGCCTTCTCGTTGTCTCACCAAGTAGCTACTTCTCCAAACTATTGATATGCAACCCAAGCAACCTTGGTTTGGTCTGATAGGTTATAGAGCCCAAATTATTTGTCCATCTCTATGATCCAGGCCTCCGCTCCATCGAATTTCAGTGGTGCTACCTTTTTAAGATCTTTCCCTAGTTCTTCCTCAATTCAACCCTGATTAAGATCCCCTTGGCCCCTTTCTCCTTGGTCGGATACCTCATTCCTAAGATTTTGATCTTCCTGCACTCCTTAGACCTCTTGTTACAAATGATCCATTTGGGTTTCTTGCCAGTTTAGGAGTTCCAAGATTTTTTCTAGCCTCTTTCTTGGCCCATTGTCTTGTTCGCTACTACTCGCATCTTGTTTGGTGATCACCATAATGACTCACACTCAATCTGTGCCGCAATCATGTTTAACATGTCTTAACACAAAGTTTTACGTTTAAACTATTGCATCTACACAATACTATGTACACAACATGTAATCTAAAAGAGATATACACGCGCATTCACATCAAAACAAGTCTCCAAGTTTCATGCTCTAGATCAACAACAAAAATACTTCCTTTATTTATATTAAATATGGATTTAGACTGATCCTTATTTACAATTTTTTTCCATACTAAGCAGTTCCCTCATTATCGAAAAGAGGACATTCCTATGGATCCTCATCTAAATTTACATCATGACTCTTGGGTGAGGCAGGATGTGCGTGTAGGCACTCCTCCTCTTTAGTCAATAGAGGTGCATTAGGCCCACATCCTATTGGCCAATCTCTATATGCAGATGGTTTCTTAGTCTTAGGAGTTCGTTTGGACTCCTCTATCTTTTTGCCTCTCTCCAACTTGCATCGTGTGAGGGTGTGTGCTAGAGTTTCATCATCAGGAATCTTAAGTTGGTCCTCGAGTTTGAGATTCTCTTCAATTATGACTTGCTTTCTCGAATCCTCAATGGTTTTTCCCCTCTTTCTCCCTGACTTGGACCTTCCCATTTCCTACAACCAATTCATATATGATTATTCTCTAGGTAACTTAATTCTAGTTAAGGGTCTACTATTCCCTAATCCAATCATTGTGGGCTCATAGGCCTAGGGTTGAACCCTAATGTATGATACCAAATGTAACATGCCCAACTAAATTTCCTCAATAAATTATTAATTGATATTATGAATATAAATTAAAGATATAAATCCCATAGCTATTTTCCAACATAGCAATTTCATGTCCATAAATTAAAAGAGATAACAAATTTGAATAATTTATTTCCAAATATCAATAGTCAATTTACATCTTTGACTTGGCATTCAATCACCACATAGTCAATACAATAATTACAATAATGATACAAGTACATAAAATAGAATTCCATTGATATTCCTCTATGACAACTTGCCTCCACTGGTGGACAAGAACTTGATTGAGGTGCTTTCCACCCAACCATCAAGCAATGCTTCCCCAAAATTCTTCAGTCCATCAAAGAGTACTCGAATCTGCACGAAACACTTAACAAGAGATATAGTTTGCAAGGTGGAATTTGTGGGTGCCTAACTACATGCATTTATATCAACTGTTAGAACATGAAAGTTCCATGTTAGGTAAACAAAATATATAACATAGAGAGGATAAATAATAATAAAATGACTACAAAGCTTGGCCAAGCTCATGCTGCATAAAATGCAACTTAGGTTATATTTGGGAAAGCAAATCTACACTCTCTAGCACCCATTCCCAGAATAAAATCTTATCATAACAAAGGGGTATCCCTCTGTTTTAGACCATCTACTAGCATCATATCCCAGTGTGCTACATTCTATCATAGTAATTTTGAATCATTCCATTTCAGTTTCATCAAATAAGTAATTCATCTAAATATGGTATAGCCATTCATCTATTCATCTTGTAACAATCTTTCCTTATGATTCATATTGCAATTCAACATTGTTCCATTTGTACAGTTCTTTCCATTGTAAATGAAAGTAAAGTCATATTCAAAAGAGAAAAATGAGATGAATAAGAAGGTATACCACATATATGTGCACATGCATAAACAATGAGTTTATGCACGAGCACATATATGCTTATTATTCACAGTTGTATATGCGTATACAATCTATAAGAATATTATTATTACAAGTAAAATTTATTCAACAAGTAGATTCACTGATCGAGTATTTTGGTATTCTTTCTAAAACATAAATTCTGGTCTTATCAAGTACATTCCACTAACATCACAATGAAAAGACAAAATTATCTTCAGAAGCACAACTAAGAATCAATATTAATCATTAGAAGTCAATAGTTTGAATTGCTTGGAAAAAAGGAAAGACATAACATTATTTTCCAACAATTTTGTTCCGGACAGAAATCAAACATTTATTTCTCCATGTCTATTGAGAACATTGTAGTGTATGCATTTTGTTCACATAAACTTATCGAGAAAATATTAGGGTCAATTTGCATTATCTATGCTATCGACTTAAGATTCTTCACATATTATTTTTAATGGTGTTGTTGGCCTCATGTTGGGGCATGATTTATCACTTGAAAAGATACAAAGTATATACTACTACTTGAATCTGTATGATTCTACACATGGTTGATGAGCATACACACACATATATGTCTATATATGTGCCATCGATAAAAGAGAAGGCATTCGTAAATCATGAGGGTTTTCATATACCCTCAGCCTTTAATGGCCGATATACTACTTTCCATAAAACGATAAAACACATGCAATAATATTTGCAAAAAAAGATCAAGGTACCACAGTCACAATATAACGATAGTATCATTCCCAATCTATACTCTGAACAAATATTGTTCGTTCGACTCATATGAAAATAGCAGTGTGACATAGGGATGCATTCCCTAATACACATTTACATGCTTAAAGACCAATCTTCGTCTATACAGATTTATACTGGGTTGATAACATTCATCCCCATTATGTTTAAATAGGATGAGTTTTATCATCCATCAACCAGCAACAAGTTGGTGATATTATCCACCCATTATTATGAACATGGGGCAGAATGATATGGATCATTTAGAGTCGAGATTTACTCTTAGATGGTCCATACCATTTGACCCTATAAATAAGTGTATATACATTGTGCCGCAAACGTGAGTATCGTTCAAATGGATATGATGGGTGGTCGACACCAAAAGGGGGTGTTATCCACCACAAAGAACATATCAACGTTCTTATATTTCAAGGCTAAATAACATGCGGGCTAGAGCCTAAATATAGTCCTTTCAACCGATCATGCTTAGCATGTCGTTACACAACAAAGGACAAAAATGGGGTTTTCTTTTCCCCAACATGGCTTCTAAAATTTCACCGCAAATAAAATGGAACAAGCCACGACATGAAACACATAAAAATAACATGGTGCTCAATTGCCAAAAGACCGAGCTTTGCTTAAGAGAAAATGGAAAAATTGATATACTTTGAAGGAAACATGCCAAGAAGGCATCGTTCTCACCTGCGACTGCAAGACCGATGCTTTTTCCTCTGTCAATGAATTTGGCTATCACCCCTGCTTTTCGTGCTTTTTCTTTCTGCTACCTTTTCTCCCAAATCCTCCTCTACTTTTTTCCCGATTAACCAACCTCATTCAAATTGCCACTCTCTCCGTCCCTTGATTCCTACATTCTATTCTTGGAATGGTATTTACTCTCCATTCTTCCACCATCTAGCCACCCACTTCCTTGTCTTTGGCATTATCCATCCATTCCAATATGGAAAGGGGTCAACATTTGAAGGGGGTTTAGGAAATTAATCACCATTATCGCTCCTACCATACAATTTTCTTAAGGAGTTTGAATTGAAAAAAAGAAAGAAGGAAACTTATTATCTGAATTCAATATAATATAGTTGCATATATATATAAGTGCATTTGTAATGCATATATATGTATTTATAATTATTTCTCCTATTGGGGATTTATCTTTTTAAAATTCTTTTAAAGAGCCAAACGACATAATCATTTTTCTCATGAAAGGTAAGTGTGATCAAGTGCATTTTTGTTTCCATCATGTAATTAGCTTTAGAATAGACAAGGTAAGACAATAGTTCCATGAATTTGTTTTTTCCATTCAAGTTACCTATTTATTCATTCATGATTCACGCAAGCAAGAATGATATTTTCCATTTACAAGACAAATGCACATGTCATAGTCTACTGTGGTGTGTGAGGTTCTAGATTCCAATCTTGCTTACTGTTTGTCTTTCAGTTAAGCATTCTTGCCTCAACCAAGTTCTCATTCTTCAACCTATTCCTACACACACGTTCTTGCACTTGCCAACTTCATCAGTAACCTTTAACCGATAATCATTACAAAACTCTTTTAAATTGTAAAATTGCAAGATAATCATTTTTTTTTCAAATACTATTGCATTTATCAAATCTATAAATACTAAATGATAAATTACACTTTTAAAAAAAAATATTTCAATTAACTTAACATTATTAAATGCAAGCAATGAAATTGAGATGTGACAATCTTGAACCCTAATGGTGAAGGATAAAACCATAGGAGGTGTAAGTTAAGTTGAGTTCACTAATTTATGTCAAGGGAAAATAACACACCTCACATAAATATTCTATGGTAAATAATAAATCACCATAAATAATAATCTTACCTAAGATAAAGAGTTGGGGCTAATAATAGTATCCAAATAAGTGCACAAAGTTTAAATAAATAGGTTTGATGTCAGTATTTTAATGTCAAATGTTGCCAAATAATTCACCAATATGGTAGAAAATCATGACCTATTAGACAAATACCTCACAAATAAGAATGTTACTATTTTATGTTTTGGTTTACTTTTGCAACTACAAAACTAACCTTGATGAGCACTGAACTAAACCAGGTATACACAAACTTGAACTTGGTTTGTGGATTTAAACTTTATCAATATAGATATCAAAAACATGCCCATCTCTTTATTTGTAACTTGTCACTATTTAGGAGTTCAAGAGGCAAGGATAAATTGTTATCCTTTGCAATTGTAATAGAGATTCTCTACATTTTTAATAGATCCTCATTATGATGTTTTTTAGACAACACCTTAGGGTGTAATTTAAAAAAACCATGCTTTACTTGGCTCATAATGACTAGTAGGAAAGGAGGGAAATGTGCCCAATTTGAGAAATTAAATTTATAATTTTAGAATTCATTTCCATGATTTATATAACTAACTTGGGTTAGTTTTCCAATTCGTGGATTTAAAATATTTTTGTTATTAAAGTGCCACTTTGGAGCTACAATATATAAATTAATGGACTTAAGAAGCAAATTATTTATTTGGAGAGAGGGCCCTTGGCTACTCAAAACTTCCTAGGTACCGTTTAATAACCCTTCACACTACGTGAGGTAGTAAAATTTGAGTGTACTCGTTAAATCAAACAAGTTGATCCAAAATTTGTATTATAAGGTCGAGAGAAAAAGAAAGATAAAACTAAACTCTAAACAATTAAAATCTAAACAAGAAGCTACAAAACCTCCCTTGGAATACGTGGAAGGACATGAACATGCAACTTTAGATGCCACATGCCTTCAATCTTATTTCGCTACTTTTTAATAAATTGAATCTACTAATCAAAACTAAGAGACTCTATTATGAACTCTGAAATCATTTTTTTTATATAATAGAAGTCCAAAGAGATATGCATTTTAATTGAAAAATATAATTCTAAAACTTTAATAACCTAGAGTTAGCTTTATAACAAACATAAGAAAGTATTATTTTTTATTTTTTAAATATTATTGGTGTGGGATTGACCAATAATTATGATATGTATATCTCATTAGAAAGAATTTCTATAATTTGTACCTCTTAATTAAAAAACAATAAATATATTATTGATGTGGGATTGACTAATAATTATGACATGTATATCTCATTGGAAAGAATTCCTATAGTTTACTTCCTCAAGACTTCCATAAGAAAAATCTTATTGAAGAACAACTCTAAAGTAAAATATAACAATTCTTTAAGTCAATAAAAAAACAATTCTATGCTTTAATCATTAAAATATATATCTTAAACATCTATAAATGATATGGAAAGATGAGATGTTTATCATCTTAAATAATACATATAATACAAATATCGCGTATATCTCAACATCCTTAAAATATATTTTCATAATCATGATATACATATTTATTTAAAAATAATATTATAATAAAAATAAAGTTGGTGAACTACATATCCATATTACAACTCTAAAAACAATTATTTGCTATTAATCTATACTCTATACTATCAAATCATATCATATAATATAATAATAATCACTGAAACAAAGTGAATAAATCCAAAAAATCATACACCCAAAACGCACTACAAATTCTGAAACACTAATTTTTCTGTTTTTTTTATCTCAATGATATACTTCACATGAATCCCAGTATCATATACCCATTATAATAAAAATTCTCAGCATCATATACCCAAATGGGAGAAGGCAACCGCCTAGGAAGTAGAGGGGTGGGGGTGCGGGTGAGGGGCATGGAGGAAGATATGCTTACCAGTAACAGATAGGTTGGGGCGTTCGGTGTGAGATAGCGGGCGGGCCCCAGTGAAGCTGAAAAGATTGAAGGAAAATCTTTTCTCCTTTGTCGTACAAATTTCATGGTTTTACTCCTTTGCAGTATCCTTTCTCATCCTCTTTCTGTTTTGGTGATAGTAATGTATGTCCAGTCTCGAAAGCAACCAATCGAGTTTTTTTTTTCTCTTTTGCCTCTGGTTAAAAACAAAAGTTGCCCAGCTTAAAAAATGAGTTAGGACACCTGTAAGCTTTTTAAAATAATAATAACAATACTTGGAGGTGCTGTTGCTCATAATTCACCAAATTCCATGTTGCTCCAGTCCAAAGTAGTAGATCCGGGAAAAAAGTTGTGGGATGATTGAGCTTGTGTGGTGGTAAAACAGAGAAGTAGCAATGGCAGACAAGGCAGGCACTTTGGAGGCCATCAACAAAGAAGCCGTAGATTTGGTAAGCATGGATTTTCTTTTCCTGGTGAGCTCTTTGGGCTTCTGTTGGTTACACCAAGTTTGTATGAATGCAGGAAAATATTCCTATCGAGGAAGTCTTTGAGAATCTAAGATGCAGCAGGGAGGGTTTGAGCAGCGAAGCTGCTCAGGAGAGGCTTGGTATATTCGGCTACAACAAGTTAGAAGAGAAAAAGGTATTTAAAGTTGTTGAATCCTAACATACTTTCTAATTTTATTTTGGGACTTAAGCTTTCTCTGGGTGCTTCGGCTTTGTGCAGTAGACCGAATTTATTATACTTTTTTGAGGTTTAAGATTGAAGGACTTCTTTGGGTTATCTGGGTTTTTACAAAATGGATTTCGTTGTAATGGGTGGGTGTCTCTGAAGTTGTTTGGGTTTACGTGGAATCTTTTTATATGTTTATTTTAAATGATTAATTTAACTGGCTGCTGGATTTGTATGATTAACCAGCTACTGTATTTGTATGGATGCTCAGGAAAGCAAATTCCTAAAGTTCTTGGGGTTTATGTGGAATCCTTTATCATGGGTTATGGAAGCAGCAGCCATCATGGCTATTGCCTTGGCAAATGGAGGAGTAAGTGGCTGTCTTTTCACTCTGTTCTCTCTATTTCTAACTAAAAATAGCTGGCCTCGACATTTCAGAGTAAAAATAGTTCTTTTCATTTCAAAGTAAAATAGTTGTTACTGTGTATGGTTATGTCATCGATTTGGTGCTTTTTTAGGGCAAGAGTTCTTGTGATTCTTGGTTTCTACATTTGGCGTTTAGTGGCCCCTTTTATCTTGTGTCTTTGTTGTTTTAAGATCTGCTATTTGAACTAGCATTATATCTTTGTAATCGTAATCAACGCTAGCATCTTTTTATTGTTTTTGTTGTAAATAAATATCTGGTTAATTAGTACAGAATCCATCATGTTTTTCTCAAGTGCAGTTATCAGTTAATATATTTGTCATAAATTAAAATAGTGAACTTATTGTTGGTAGTTTTATAGGGGTGTTTGTTTTGAGACATGCTTTTTTTCAGAGAGGCTTAAGGGTGAATGTTATGAACTCATTAAGTACTTGCTGGGGTATTAACATCTGCTACTCAATCAACTGAACACACTTTTTTTAGGAGTGAGTAGTCTCTTTTGTAAGTTTATTTTGTGACCATTTTGCTTATTTTGTAACCATTTTGCTTCTTTTGTTAAGCATCTGTACTGGTCACCTTGTCTATATACATGTAAAGGAGCTGGTTATTTGTAACACTAATATCACATGCTTTTTTTTAAAAAATGCCTCTAGTATCCAGCATCAGTGAGACTTTTAAGTTTCTTAAGTCTGGTTTATCATCCTGATTGCATCTTTTTGCAGGGCAAGCCACCTGACTGGCAGGATTTTGTAGGTATAATAACATTGCTCTTTATTAACTCCACAATAAGTTTCATCGAAGAAAACAATGCAGGCAATGCTGCTGCAGCATTGATGGCTCGGTTGGCTCCTAAGGCCAAAGTATGTTCACATCCTTCTATGCTGAGAACAAAAGTCCTGATATTTTCTAGTTCTACTGTTGATTCTCTAGTCAAGCATGCAGCTGAATGATTGTAATATTTTAGTTTCATGGTTGCATTTGCATCTGTATCATTTATACGCTTAATCATGTAACTGTTGCACCTTGTATTTAACAGGTTCTCAGAGATGGTCAGTGGCGTGAAGAGGATGCAGCCATACTTGTTCCTGGTGACATAATTAGCATTAAACTTGGAGACATTGTTCCTGCAGATGCTCGTCTTCTTGAGGGAGACCCATTAAAAATTGACCAGGTTTGGGGAAAATGCCTTTTTTTCTCCTTTCACTGAATGCTTATGCTTGAATATTTATATTATATTCCATAGTTTGTGGGAGTAAATATTAAAGTGTTTAGTA
Organism: Sequoiadendron giganteum; assembly: GCA_007115665.2. Classification (NCBI taxonomy): domain Eukaryota; kingdom Viridiplantae; phylum Streptophyta; class Pinopsida; order Cupressales; family Cupressaceae; genus Sequoiadendron; species Sequoiadendron giganteum. The sequence goes on from CM021103.1 coordinate 559,061,954, forward strand.
TTGTTTTGCAAGTCATTTTAAATTATTTTCAGACTGAACAATTTGCAGTCTGCCCTTACTGGCGAGTCGTTGCCCGTAACCAAGGGTCCTGGTGATGGGGTTTATTCTGGATCCACTTGCAAGCAAGGTGAAATTGAAGCTGTTGTCATTGCCACAGGAGTTCATACCTTTTTTGGAAAAGCAGCCCATCTTGTGGACTCTACAAACCAAGTTGGTCATTTCCAAAAGGTTTGTATTTAGAGCAGAGTTAATTTCATTTATTTGTTTATGTATGCCTCTGTTTTCATTCATTTTTCCAAAGTATACATCCCTATACATCCCTAGTGCTGTTGCAATTGTAGCAGTTTGCAACTTGATTATTGTTCTAGGATTCCAGGTTATGGGGGATGATTGTGTTGGTAAATGTTTAAGCTATGTTTCTCATGTATGCCTCTGTTTTCTGTCATTTTTCCAAATTTATGTTACTAGTGCTCTTGCAATTGTAGCAGTTTGCAACTTGATTATTGTTGTAAGATTCAAATGTTATAGTGGATAATTTAGTCGGTAAAATATGTAAGCTATCTTTCTTGTGTTAATGCAATTATTTTACTTGAAATGGGTTACAGGTTCTGACAGCAATTGGGAATTTTTGCATTTGCTCAATTGCTATTGGCATGATAGTTGAGATTATTGTCATGTATCCTATTCAAGATCGCAAATATCGTCCTGGAATTGACAATCTTCTGGTACTTCTAATTGGTGGGATTCCAATAGCAATGCCCACTGTTCTTTCTGTGACAATGGCTATTGGATCTCATCGGCTATCTCAACAGGTTAGTTAAAAATAAAAATAGTGGTGCTTGGGGCAAATCATGTGTAGTGCTTTCTTGGACGGATGGCTCAGAAATTATCATCAGTTTAAGTTTAAATGTAGTTCTCTCTGACAGTTCTTTTTTGGATAGAGGATTCTAAGAAAGATTGCACAATTTCTATTTTGAAATCCCAACTTTGATCCAGTATATGCTGATCCAGGGTGCAATTACCAAACGGATGACAGCTATTGAAGAAATGGCCGGAATGGATGTGCTCTGCAGTGACAAGACAGGAACATTAACTCTTAACAAGCTTACCGTGGATAAAAACCTTATTGAGGTTAGATTAGGCTGTTAATTGCTATTTCTGTAGTAATATCCATCATTTCCTTATTAAGTTTATATTATTAATTTATTTCACACACAGGTGTTTGCCAAAGGAGTTGACAAGGATACAGTTGTCTTGATGGCTGCAAGAGCATCCAGAACAGAAAACCAAGATGCCATTGATGCTGCAATTGTTGGGATGCTTGCTGACCCTAAGGAGGTAAAAGGGTTTATTTTATGCTATGATATTTGTTGTTCATTACAGTTGTGTTGATTATATCATCATACTGATTGCTGCCATTCTGTATTTTGATATCTTCCAACACAAGGCTCGGGCAGGCATTCAAGAAATTCATTTCCTTCCCTTTAATCCCACAGACAAGAGGACTGCTCTTACTTATATTGATGCTGATGGAAAAATGCACCGTGTCAGTAAAGGTGCACCAGAGCAGGTATGGTTTTACATTTCAGGTGATGTTGACATACCAACAAGACGAGCTCTTATATTTACTTCTCAGTAAACGTGTCATGGTTTAATAACTTTTTCCAGATTCTCAACCTTGCACATAACAAGTCAGATATTGAGCGCCGTGTTCATACAGTTATTGACAAGTTTGCTGAACGTGGGCTTCGATCTCTTGCAGTTGCCTATCAGGTTAGTAATACGGTCCTTTATTTTATGTGCTTTTTGCTTGATTCAATGCTCTGAATTCCTCCATTACGAAATCTCTATCTGGATTATTGGATCCATCTGCAGGAAGTTCCAGAGGGCAAGAAGGATAGTCCTGGTGGGCCCTGGCAGTTTATTGGACTGATGCCTCTTTTTGATCCTCCACGTCATGACAGTGCTGAAACAATTCGAAGGGCTCTTAATCTTGGTGTGAATGTGAAAATGATTACAGGTGCGGTTAAGTTATGACGGGCCTTTCGCTCATCTCATTAAGAGAGTAATGGCTCATATCTATGCTATGTTGACTGAGTAGCAGCCATTGCTTTTTAACTACTTGCAAATGTATACCAGGTGATCAATTGGCTATTGGCAAAGAGACAGGGCGTCGGCTGGGTATGGGCACAAACATGTATCCATCATCATCATTGCTGGGGCAGGCTAAGGATGAATCAATTGCAGCTTTACCAGTTGATGATTTAATAGAAAAGGCTGATGGCTTTGCTGGTGTTTTCCCAGGTGAGCAAACATCTTACACTCTTTCAAGTTTCCAGGGGATGGCACCCCCCTTTTCTCTTTTTCTTTTTCAGGCTGGAATGAACATTTGAAATGCTTTAGACTTTCATTAGCCATTAGTATAATGGGCTTGATTCACTGGCTTCTGATTATGGATGCAGAGCATAAGTATGAAATTGTGAAGCGATTACAGGCCCGAAAGCATATATGCGGAATGACTGGTGATGGTGTTAATGATGCACCTGCATTAAAAAAGGCAGATATAGGAATTGCCGTTGCAGATGCAACTGATGCAGCAAGAAGCGCTTCGGACATAGTACTTACAGAGCCAGGTCTCAGTGTTATCATCAGCGCAGTGTTGACAAGTCGTGCAATCTTTCAGAGAATGAAGAATTATACTGTAAGCACCTTCAAATCATAGTGCATGCATGAAAAGCCATAAGGACTTGATTTGTTCTCAATATGTTTTATGGAATATTTATTATTTTATACTAATTTATCTAATATTTGTTTACGTTTGTGATGCAGATATATGCAGTGTCAATCACAATACGTATTGTGGTAAGCAAGCAGACTATTTAGAAAATTGATGACATGGATCATGATACTATTTCCATATTAGAATATTTTCTTGTCATTTTGACTTAACTGATAAAAGGATAAGACCAAAAAACTACTATGCCATAAATCTTGTGATGTTTTTCTGTGTGTTTGCATGTCATATTGCTTGTACATAAATATGCATGTTCTTTTGCATTAATTTAGATATGAAAATACACAATGTCTTTGGCACCTTCATTTGTTTCGGAGTAAGTTTTTCCTTCATTTTTGTTGCTTATTTAAACTATTAGTTGATATGCCATCTACTTGTTTGTCTCTGCTAACCAAAGTAGGAAAATAATAATTTGAAATGAATTTCAACAATAAAATGTAACCATCTGCTTTTTCCTATATGGGGAATCTTCTTTCTTCAACTCCTACCTATTAGTGTTTTAATTTGCACGTTTCAGTGTGACACAAAATGGAATAGCATGTAAGGTAAAACCTGTTTTCAAATTAGGAGGGGAAGCTCTAGCTTTTACAATATATATGACTTAAGGACACAACCTCTAGCTTTTTACAATATATATGACTTAACTCTTGGAATTTTGAATATACATTGGAAACAAAAGAAATTACATTTTGTTCTTGGGTGAAGGCACAAGGGGATTCAGCACTTCTGTTCAAAATGAGAGATTTTTATGTCTTTTTACTTAAAGCAAACAGCCTATAGCAGCTAATGAATGCTCATTTTTTCTGATTAAAAGTAGAGACCAAAAACTATGAGAATTCCACAAGGATTGAATTGATTTGAACAAAAGAAACATAATTTGGTGAAAAGAATTAAGGAATTGTGTACAAAGCCACAATCACTAACTTTGTAGAGACATGCAATGCAAAGTGTGCAAATTCATTAAAGTTATTCTATTTACCTGAGCATACATCCAAAAGATCTCCCATGAGGGGCATTTGAGCAACAATTTCAGCAGCATTTAAGCATAAAATTCCTATTGAAAATATAAGTGCCAAAAGCTAACAAAGACTTCTAAGCTAAGAATAATTTGCTTGCACACAAAGCAAACTCATTCTACAATTTTGTTCACAAATTCTAAACCATAAATTAGGAAATCTTCAAGTAGATTTTTGATAAGGATAACTATCAACTAAGAATAGATCTCCTATAGGTATCTGAAAATGACCAATCTATAAATATTCATTAAAAATCAGTGAACCCCGGGGACGTGTCCCCGCCCCTAGGCCCTAGTGTTCCCGGAATGGGGACGTCCCGAAGACGTGGGGACGGCGTTCCCACGTCTCCGGAGGTGCCACCGTTTTGCTCCCCCGCCGCCGGAGACGCAAAAACGCACCGGCGTCTCCCGCGGCAAACAAACATAAAGGCACGATTTAAAAAAAAAAACACAATTTTATAATATATTTTTGGTTCTATTTGAATCCTAAGGGCATGTGGGGCCCATCTACACTCTTCTATGCTTTCAAAAGCCCCTCCTAACTTCATTTTTATTCACATTTGCATTTCTACTTGTCTGCTACAGCAAGAAGAAGAAGAGTGAAGAGCTGAGGAAAGAGTGATTGGAGGAGTGATTGCAAGTGTCCCCCTATTCCGATGTCCCCCCGTCCCCGACGCCGGTGTAACATAGTTAAAAATAGACATATCAGAATATGTGTATCTTCTAAAAATGATTTATGGCTAAAAATAGCATTGGGCTATAAATAGCTCGGGTTAAAAATAGCCATCTAACGCTCTTGGCAATGATTTTGATGCAGCTCTTTAGTTCTGTCTCAAAAATCTAAAGACTAATTTTGATGTCTTGAATCCAAACTACCCCCCCTTTTGCTGATCTCTACACCAAACCCTAGTTGAAATATGTGTATCTTCTAAAAAATAATTATGGCTAAAAATAGCATGGGCTATAAATAGCTCGGGTTAAAAATAGCCATCTAACGCTCTTGGCAATGATTTTGATGAAGCTCTTTAGTTCTGTCTCAAAAATCTAAAGACTAATTATGATGTCCTGAATCCAAACTACCCCTCCTTGTGCTGATCTCTACACCAAACCCTAGTTGAAATATGCAATCTTGGATACTTTGAAACTCTAGAGCATATGAAAGTATTGCTCTCTAAATATGCCAATATGATGAAGTTATGTATGCTGATATCTTGTTTTTTGGTCGATCAAAACCTGCTAAAACAGTGATTAAATCCTATCCAGCTCTGGATGGCTGTAACAATCGACCGGTTGAATGAAGATGAAGACAGAAAATTCACCTCTGAACTATAGGGTTTCTTTTAGATTGTGAAAATCTGACACTTTATAATGACAATTTGCTCACTGTGATTGCCCTAATCTTGCTAATATATGGTTGAAATGAGAGATTTCATGAACATGTTCAAACTTCCGCCATCAATATTTGAAAATCTGATTTTATCTGAGACTGAAAACTTGCTGAAATGGTGACTAGAAACCCTAGTGATGGCCTTAGGAACAATCACAAGAATAATGAGTATGATGCAACCAAAACCCTAGGCAGCTTTGAAGAATACAAACAGCCGTTTGTTTAATGTTGAATCATTGATAATGACTGAAAAATTGTGTCAAAACCCTAGGCGTCCAGCTGTTATTGAAAACTTGTACTGGCTCCAGAGGAAGAGTGTGCTTAAATGTGGATTTTGATTTTAAACAACCTGAGTTGACCTTCACAATGGCGCACCCCAGGCAATAGGGATATCACTTTTGTCCTTCGAAAATTAGTTTTCAGATTAGTAGGGCGCTTCATTAGTGTTGTTGCAACTTTAGTTTCTTCAAAAATTTGCCTTTCCTCTTATGAGCACTCAATACTGTGGCAACACTTCTACTTAGTGAATAACTTGTTTCCTTTACTGATGGCATGGGCCTTCTATAAACACCTAGAGCTCTTCACTTTTGGAAAGTTTGTCATCCTTCTATGTGGCACATGCCTTTACGTATAGCTGCATCCTTTCAACAACCTAGAACTTGTTATTCTTAATAAAAGTGCACCGGTTCTTTATATTCTTTGCCTATTTTGGCATTTGAAAAATCATCTTCTCTGTTATAGGGCACACCCTCATATGTGATCTGCCATTTGTGTTATTAAACTTCATGTTGTCCTTTTTTATGGTGTGTGCCAATGTATTGACAAGCAGGTTTTAACAAAAAAATATGTACCTCTCTTCTTAGGTATGTGCCTTTGTGTGTGGGTGCAGATTCTCATTGACAACTTGTGTTGACCTTCCATGCACTTGGCTGCCTATTTTCATCAACTTAAAATCTGTTGTACTTCATAATGGTGCACTTCATCAAGTACACTTCCAAGTTTCACTTGAGACTTCTTGTCTACCCTCAATTAGGCATGCTCCACTTCATTGAGAAACATATTTTCATTTTTTGATGATTTTTTGCTCTTTCTCCATTGTTCAAGCTCCAATCTTTCCTTTGCTAGATGCATTGGAAAGCTCTTTTTGCTGGCCCTGCAAAGATGGATACGAGATATGACAAGAACGTGGATGACATGATGAAGCTTAAACCACAACTCAATTGAGAAATGACAAGATTTTGGTTTGAAATTGAAGACAGTATAGAAAATTTCAGCAGTACAACTCTAGCATATTTCAATTGCAAGATTGGTGGTAGGAATAAACACTAGTGACTTTGATCATTCATTCATCACACTCTTTTGTTTGGTTATATCATTCTCTTATGTTTGATTCGAACACGAGAAGGCACTATTGAGGGCAAATGTAGAGTTTTTTTTTGAGATCTTTATTGTTGCAGCTGTAATTCATTGTATGTAAAGCTAGTTTAGTAGTACTAACAACTTATCTTTCAATTGCTGCAATTTAGTTATAAATCTTACACTCCCATGATTGAGTGGTTGAGTTTAATAATCATTATTTCTTTATTGTAAATTTCCCCCCACAAAATAAGTGGAAGCGAGGAATAAAAGCCCCCCATTGAACTAGTGGAAGCGTGGTTACATGGCTGGCTTGCCGCCTTGTTAATTGTAATAATTTCACCCACTGAATAAGTGGAGTATCCCCACTATCTTGTGGATGCTTGTTATTAGTAGATGAATGTACTTTCAGTTCAGATTTGCTGCTAACGATCCTCGAACCATATGCTATCACCTCGCTCACACTAGGATCTTGGTGAACATTCTTGGTGAAGGTTATTTACAAGCTGATTTGGTTCTAGTGCTAACACTAATCAATGGTTTGATGCTGGTTTCAATGTGTTAAAATCAAGAAAAAATTAAGGGGGTACATTATAGTGGTATCAGAGCCTGTTTTCCTGCCATCCTGTGAGTTCAACGCTTCAGAGACAGATGAGTGACAGAGAATTATGTTGCTACACTAGAGGAAACAGAGTTTAGTTTTAGCTTCTTGAGATTGATACTTTTTCAGAGGTTTTGAGAAACCGCGAAACACCAATTGATATCATGGCTGACAAGGGTAAGGGACCAACCAATGAGACAAAAGATGACAGTTACTCTAGAGTAGAAAAGAAGTTTGATGCTATGCTGGATATGATGTCAAGATTACTTGCAAAAATGGATCAACAAGTAACCATAGTCTAGCCAAAGCAAGAGTCAGATTCTAGTGATTCTAATTCGGAACCAAGAGGAAGAATAGTTGGGCAACATGTTGCCAATTCACGAGAATCACTGTCTAGACCTCTCCTTCCTTCTTTTACTCCTAGGGAGGAAGCATTTGCCGACCTTGAAGTCCCCATGGCGGATGAAGTGAGACAGAGCTATATGGAGTATGTTTCTCTTCCATATGAAATCAGAGAGAATCTAACATTTGATCGGTATATGAATCAAAATAAAGGAAGAGGAGGAAAAAAGGATTTTTGAGCTCCTATGGGTCCCAAAATGCACTATCAACAAGCACTTGCCAAAGCCACCTTGGCTCATTATGATGGAAGCGACAAGTGCACAACTTGATCATGGGTCCAAAAGCTGGACAATTACTTATTACTTAGGCCTATGCTAGAAGAAGACACCATCAAATTTGCAATATTGCATTTGGATGGAGCTACACACGAGTGTTGGTAACTCGGTTTGGTCACTCATGGCCATAACCTGATTCATACTAATGAAGAATTTACTAACAAGTTGATTGAAAGATTCGACACCAAGGATCCAAAAATCAAGTTCCGTGAGCTTGCTTAGCTGAAACAACATGGCTCACTAGATTCTTACATTGCAGAGTTTCAAAGACTTTCCATGATGGTGCCCAACATCACTGAGAGGAGGCTTGTTGTGCTGTTTTTTGAAAGTCTTATGGAGCCATTAAAAGGGTGGGTTAAAGCATTTGATCCACCGAGCCTTGAGGAAGCAATAAAAAAAGCTAGAAGTATGAAATTGGCTGCTCCGAGGCCTAAGTTTTCTTCAAAACCCCTTGTTCATAAAAAGGAAAAGAAACATTTCCCTCTTCCATCCAAAAAATTTCCACCCAAGATGGATGAAGAACTGTGTGAGAAGTTAAGAGAAGAGGGGGGTTTGTTACACATGCCGTGAACCATAGTCTAAAGGGCATAAATGCTATGGTAAAGGTCTTTCACATCAAATGGGAGCTTATTTTGATTACGAATCAAAATCTGATTTTGTAGAACAACAATATGATCACGGGTACAGTGATGATGAAAGAGTTCTAGTTGAACTTGAAAGAGGACAAGGAAGTGGAGATACATTTGCTCAATTAACAAGCTTTCAGAAGAATGAGTCTTTTAGGGTTCGTGGTATGCTTGGTGGGCAAAGGATGGTTGCTCTCATTGATACAGGAGCAATGCATAACTTCATTGATGAAGGGTTAGTTGCAAGAAGAGGGCTTAAGATTGAAGAATTTGAAGGATTCAAAGTCATGGTGGCAGATGGTATCACAATCTCTTGCAACCGAAAGATCTCCAATTTGTCCATGCAACTTGGAACCTATGATGTCAAAGATGATTTTTCTGTTGTAGGTATTGGAGAAATTGATGTAGTGCTTGGAATTTAGTGGCTGCGATCTCTTGGAGAGATTACCTTGAACTTGCAAACTATGGAGCTTAAGTTCCAAGCAAATGGAAAAATGGTGGTGTTAAGAGGATTGTCTAATGGAGGTCCTCGGATTGTGTTTTCCAAAAGAATGGAGAAGCTGATTTGGCATGATTAGGTTGATTGGGCAGCTGAATGTTTGATCTTGCCATCCAATCCAGTGGAAGACAAAAGGCACTACCATCTTGATGTTTAGTCTCTGATTACAAAGAGGAGTAAAGTGTTTGGCAGTATACCCCTTGGAAGACCACCAAAAAGAGGGACTGAACATATTATTGAGCTTGAAGATGGGGCTAAACTGGTTGTCACTACTCCCTATCGGTACCCCAAGAAGCAGAAGGATGAAATTGAAAAAGGCATCAAAGAACTTTTGGAGATGGGTCATATCTGTCCAAGCAAAAGCCCTTTTGCTTCAGCTGTAGTTCTTGTGAGAAAGAAAGATGGTACCATGCACATGTGTGTTGATTACCGTGCGTTAAATAAAAAACTATCAAGAATAGATACCCTATTCCCAGAATTGATGAGCTCCATGGTGCAATGTATTTTTCAAAGATTGATCTCAAATCCGGGTACCATCAAATCCTAATGAGGGAGTCAGAGATCGAGAAAACTGCCTTCCGATGTCATTTTGAGCATTATGAATTTCTAGTCATGCCATTTGGTTTGACTAATGCTCCAACAACCTTTCAATCTTGCATGAATAAAATTTTCCAGAAGCAAATGAGGAAATTTGGTTTGATCTTCGATGATATTCTCATCTACAACAAGTCTTGGGAGGAGCATCTTAAGCATTTGGATGAGGTGCTTAATATTCTTGAGTCAGAATGCCTCTACGCCAAAGAGTCAAAGTGTGAGTTTGGATTGACAAAACTACTCTACCTTGGCCATATAAGCTCTAAGGGGGTTAGAGTTGATCCAGACAAAATTAAGGCAATCATGGATTGGCCTCCACCTAAGAATGTGACACATTTGAAGGGGTTCTTAGGACTTTGTGGATTCTATCAAAGGTTTGTCAAAGGGTGTTCTCACATGGCTGCTCCATTGACTGGCCTCACCAAAAAGGGGGATTTACATGGTCTCAAAATGTTCAAGTGGTTTTTGATAAGTTAAAACAAATTATGAGCTCATGTTTCGTGCTGGCCTTACTTGACTTCTCCAAAACCTTTGAGTTGCAGTGTGATGCTTCTGGAGAAGGGATTGGAGCTATTCTGATGCAAGACAAGCACCCCATTGTTTTCAAGAGCAAAAAGTTAAGAGGAGCTGAAAAAACTTATTCAATTTATGACAAAGAAATGCTTAAGATTATGCATGCATTAGCCAAGTTTAGGCAGTCCTTGGTTGGGAGTAAATTCATTGTTAAGACCGATCATAACAGTCAAAAACATTTCATGCATCAAAAAGATTTAAATGAGAGGCAACAAAAATGGATGAGTAAGCTACAAGCTTATGACTTTACATTGAATATGTCAAAGGGAAAGATAACATAGTTGCAGATGCATTGTCAAGAAAACCTCACTTATGTTCCTTGTTTGAGATTTATGCAAATTGGAAAGAGCAGATTTTAGTTGATTATGCTAAAAATCCTTTTGCAACCAACATTGTTGATGGCACTTTGAAGGATGATAGATACAAGTTGGTTGATGTGCTGATCCATTACAAAGATAGAATTTTTTTGGCACCAGATTCTAAGTTAAAAAAGAAGATTCTACAATCATTTCATGACATACCTCTTGCTGGTCACCAAGCTTTCTTCAAGACTTACAAGCAGATCCGTGAAAGATTTTCATGGAAAGGGCTGAAAAATGAAGTTTTGAATTATATAAGAGAATGCCATACATGTCAGGTGAATAAGAATGCGCATGTTTTTCTTGTTGGTTACTTGCAGCTCTTAACCCATTCCAAATCAGAAATGGGAAAGTATTTCTATGGATTTTATAATAGGGTTGCCAAAGGTGCAAGGGAGGGATTGCATCTTTGTTGTGGTTGATAGATTGACCAAGTTCGCTCTTTTCTTGGCCATTACCAACACTTTTACAGCAGTTTAGGTTGCTGATTTGTTCTTCCATGAGGTTTTTTGTCTACATGGGCTTCCAAAGAATATTGTAAGTGATATAGATAGTAAATTTTTGAGCACCTTTTGGCAAAAATTGTTTAAATTGTGTGGTATAGTGCTTACTCCAAGCACTAGTTAGCACCCTCAAACTGCTGGTCAGACAAAGATTGTCAACAAATGGTTAGAGGGTTATCTCAGAAATTGTATCCGGACAGCAAAAAGCGCGGGTGAGATGGCTCCATTTGGGTGAATATTGTTACAATTCATCTTATAATATGTCTATTAGAATGTCTCCCTTCATGGCTTTGTATGGATACGAAGCTCCAAGTTTTGTTGATCTTGTTTTTGGTGATTGTAGAGCTCCATAGGCAAAGGACCAGTTGCAGCAAAGTCAATACATTCTCAAATATTTGAAAGACAATCTCCATCATGCTCAGAATTAGCAGATATTAAATGTTGACCAGTAGCGTTCTGAGCGCTCTTTTGAGGTTGGTGACTTGGTTTATTTGAGGCTCCAACCTTATAGGCAGTTCACTCTCAAGAAGAGTGGAGCTGAAAAACTTAAGTAACGTTTTTATGGGCCTTTCAAGGTCATCAAAAAGATGGGAGAAGTGGCTTATGAGTTGGAATTACCATCAAGCAGCAAGGTGCACAATGTGTTTCATGTTTCCAAACTCAAGAAGGCTCTTGTTCATAATGTTGTTGCATCAACAGATTTGCCTCCATTGGATGAAGAAGGACAACTTATTTTGATTCTTGAGGCAATTATTGATTTCAGAGAATGCTCTTTGAGGAAGAGGTCAATCAAAGAGTATTTGGTTAAATGGAAGAACCTGCCAATAGAGGATGCTACATGGGAGAATGAGCAGATTTTGCAGCATCCTGATTTGCGATTGCTTGGGGACAAGCAATTTTGGGAAGGGTAGATTGTAATGTCCCCTTTTCAGTGATGACCTCATTGTGGACTGATAGCCTATTTTCGAAAATCTGTAGGCTATTCAGATGAGCAAATTAGGATTTCCAATGTTTCCCTGCTTAGCTTGGCTTTTTGTTGTTTTGGAGTGGACTTACTATTTTTGGCATTGGCTACTTTTGGCAAATCTAATTTTGGCAGTAACATCATTAGCAATTTTGTTTAGATCATCATCTTATTCTTGGCAATCTATTAGGTTCAGTTTTGGTGTTGATCTTGGTTATCTCCTTGGATTGAGTTTTATATTAAGTCAATTTTCTTGTTTTTCAGTTGTACCCTTTGCCTAGTCATTGAACTTCAAGTTGTTTTTAAAAAGGGGTCATGAAGGGGTTTGACTATTGAGCAATTAATGTTTATTTTAAAAGCTTATTGATGCAACTTAAAGTGGATGCCTAAAGGGAAGTAATTAATGTTTATTAATTAAAAAATAAAGTGAATAATGTGAAGTGGCGTCCCTTGGAGAGAAGTGAACAGTTTTCTGTTGGAGTTACAAATTGCTTAATTTGCCAATTGAGCCTATTTATTGATGCTTTGAGCCTTTATTCTTATGTTGGATTTTGAAAGTAAAGTTATGCTGTTGGACTAAATCCAAAACCTGGCTAAAGGGAAGCTTAGCAAATCAATCAATCCTTTTGGCCTAAAACTATGGCTTTCTAGGTGGTTATATGAGACTGTACTTCACACAGAGGTGTAGATAGAGCTTCAATTTTTATGTTTTTGAACAGGTTGCTGATGTATAGCTTGTTTTGAGCTGCTGGTTTCTTCATGACTGAAGCGAATTCTCATTGATAGCTTCATCATGGATTTTATTTTTGTTCTGGGTATTTGCTCACGCTGTTCTACTGTGAAGGGCACCCTGTTGTGAGAGTTTTTAGATTTTTTCATTGAGTTTCTGATTTTTGGGAGAAGGTCGACCCTTCTTGGAGGTCGTACCATTCTTCTTGGCTGCTTTGGGATTTGTGCCAACTGTTCTCTGCTGTTTTTGGCTCGATTTCTCTTGGGATTTGGGACGCCTAGCTCTTAGCTGTGAATTGGCTGTGGTTTGAGAGCTTTCTGAGCTGCATTGTTGAAGATACGTCTGTTTTGGTGATTCCTAACCTTGCTGGTCTGATTTTCTGTTTGTACTGTTTCTAATCAGACTTAGTGAAAATTAGAATAATGGTGGTTTGAATTTCATTTCTACATCATTGTGGCATTATAATTGTTAGAGAATTATTACTCTTTAACTTTCAGAGGTTTTTGGAAGCATATCTTTATTGTTGCAGCTGTAATTCATTGTATGTAAAGCTGGTTTAGTAGTACTAACAACTTATCTTTCAATTGTTGCAATTTAGTTATAAATCTTACACTTCCACGATTGAGTGGTTGATTTCAATAATCATTCTTTCTTTATTGTAAATTTCCCCCCATGAAATAAGTGGTAGTGAGGAATAAGTACCCCCCTTTGAACTAGTGGAAGCGTGGTTACATGGCTGGCTTGCTGCCTTGTTAATTGTAATAATCTCACCCACTGAATAAGTGGAGTATCCCCACTGTCTCGTGGATGCCTGCTATTAGCAAATGAATACTTTCAATTCAGATTTGCTGCTAACGATCCTCAAACCATATGCTATCACCTTGTCCACACTGGGATCTTGGTGAGGGTTATTTACAAGCTGACTTGGTTTTGGTGCTAACGCTAATCAATGGTTTGATGTTGGTTTCAATGTGTTAAAAACAAGAAAAAATTAAGGGGGTACATTAAGGCGAGGTGCCTCTTATGGGTAGTTCTTTGGCTTTATATGGTCGTGGGGCTTCATCTACTAAATAGAGGGGTGATGTTGCCCTCTCGCAACATATTTCACTCACTTCTTTAGTGTGGGCTTGTGGTTGCCCTAATCTCGATGTTGATTTAGGTGTCTTTGAGGATGCTACTCGTGAATCCCTACTAGGTGTTTTTGAGTCCATTGTTGGTGGTGTTGGGGTTTCAAGTTACACCCTTTCTCTAGTGCTTGCTGCAACCTCTATTGCCATTCTTAGTGGCATAGTAAGGCTCCTACTATTGGAAGTAGGAAGTCTTTTGCAAGTCTTGCAAGTGTTGATGTTGCTTGCCATTTGGGGGAGAAAATACGACCCATCCCTTGTGCCAAATCCTCCTTGGTGGTGATTTGTGGCCAGGATGCGGTGGAAAATGAGGAGTTATATTAGCCTAGGGGTTTGATGTGTAGATTCTACAATCTTTGGCCTTCTCTGCTTGACCTTCACAAATGGGTCCTAGATTCTTAGAGGCCTCTTGTTGAGGGCAAGATTGATCTCTTCCCTTGTGCAAAAGGTTTATTCATTGCTTCTTTTGCCTCTTCAAAGGACGAAGATTTGGTGCTTGATGGTAAGTTGAGGTCTTGAGGAGAGCACTCTCTCTACATAAAGCGTTGGTCAACTTCCATTAACCCTCTCATAGAGCCTCTAAATGTGTGTTTGGTGCGGGTTAGACATTTGAATCTCCCTTTGTTTTTGGGAGGTTTCATGCTATATGAGGCCATTGGCAATTCAATTGGACGCTTCTTTGAAGGTTGACGATACCACTTCCCACATGGGGTACTCTACTTTTGCTCACTTTTTGGTAGACATTCACAACTCTAAGCCTCTTCATGGGGATGTGGTTTTGGTGTTGGGGGATAAGCTTTGGATTCAACCACTTGACTATGAGGGTCTCCCTTTTAGATGTCGGCAATGCTTTACCATTGATCTCCTAGCTACTAATTGTCCTCTCTCTTGATGTAAGAGTACAATTACTTGGTGGAAGAATGCCAACAAATATCACTTGACTATTCATGATTCACTAGCGGATGGCTCCCCTTAGGATGATGAGTCTTCCCAGGAGAATGACTCCTTATAGCTTTTGGTGCAGTTTTGATGTGACCATGTCCTTTAGCTCCTTTGGACCCCATTGGAGAACCTCTTGATCTCACAATTTGCTTTGCCTTTGGCTTTAGATCAGCTCTAGATTATTCATGTGGTGGAGGGTCACCTTTTACCTTGTAAACCAATTGCTCTTACTCCACACTTTGATGGGCTCTCTATGGGGGGATACCCCCCCTTTGCCCCCCACTTCCACTTGTTTTGAGGACTTGGTGGATATTATCTCTTGGATTGTTCTTAGGAGGAAGAAAGGTCTTCTTAAATATTTATCAGTGGTACATGGGGATGCATCCCTTGGGGTTTTGGCCCTCATACCCATACCGAAGACGTTTCGGGGACAGGGGACGCCTCAGAGATATTTCCCAGGTGTCCCCAAAATGTATTTTTTTTTTCGGGGATGTCTCGGGGATGGCAAGGGGATGGCTGACTGTCCCCAGGATGGTTAGGGGATGCCTAGGCATCCCTTGATCGTCCTGGCCGTTCCCTTTTTTCCAGCCACTTTTTGCATTAAAAAAAAACTCCGAAATTAAATTGATGAATAGTATGCTGGTATGGGTCTGATAAAGCTTTGGAAATGTGCTATACAAGTCTGAAAAGCAAGATAATCACTAAGAAATCACAACCAACTCACTCTCAACTTGCCAATACTGAACATAGGCTGCGAATATCAATTCCAAGTACATTCAAACTTCATCCAAACACCCTTGAAGGAGTATACATCAGTTTGGAAACTGTATTTCATTCATTTGCAGGTCTGTTATGAAACTTCAAATGTATCAAACACAACAGGTCCCACTTATAGATTTCAAATTACTACAAATATACTTGCTGATTTATAATTGATATGCAATGAACAGCCAATATGAAACCCTATGACAGTGATTGCATTCAGATTTGAATAGTTTATGCCCACATACATCAAGTATAAATATTGATATGGCTGGAAATGAATATATTGGACTCTTATATGTAAGTAATCAACAATAATGAAATCCTAAGGTGTCAAATACAGTAAAATTTCAACTTGTAACCCTGTAAAGGCTGATTTTATTTTATTTTGCAAGAACTAGAACAATTACATCGACTGATATACAAATTGGAAACACAATTTCAGACTTAAAACAATTAGAAATTTCACGCATAGTAGATCAATGACCGAAAAGGCTGTTAGTATAGCTATCACACACCCAAGAAACCTTGTGAACATCAAGAATGGCTGCTGGATATGACTGAAACAAAGCTATAACAAAAGCAAAATCCTTCCACCATGTAGATCGCCTAGTATGACAAGGCAGCTGACTGGTATAGGGCTCCAGATGATTGACTGTTTGACTCTATAATGTATATGTCAATATGATTAGTGATTACATTTGCAACTTTATCAATGTTCATTGTTATGATAATCATTCTCATATGAATATCTGAAATTTGAAATTATATATATATATATATATTGCCGTCCCCTGCTGTCCTCAAAATCCTTAAAAAAATTCCCATCCCCAAAATGTGTTCCACCGTCACGCTGCCCCCCCGTACTGGAAACTTGGTGGAACATAGATCTTTATCCCAAATTCGTGCTAGAGTGTTGGGTGAGAGGCCAATTAGAGCAAGGTTTGTTATTGTCTAAGTAGGGTCCTAGCTTTTTTTTTTTTTTTAGTTGTTTTTGGCAGCTTGGTTGCAGTTACACCTCACTTTTCTTGGTCTGGTTGAGTGGTTTGGTTTGTCCCATTGTTCATGGTACATGTTTTGTTTACCTTTTGGCCATGTTGTTATACAAGGGTTTGGGCCCTTTCAATCCTGCTTATCAATATCAAACACAATATTAAACTTAAAACTACGAAAAATAAATTATAAAATTATAGTTCAAATTTTAAAGAAAATCTTTGAAGCAATGAAACAAAGTAGTTACAATCAAAATAGAAAGTAATTTTTTTTGAAGGAATCTGCTACTTGGTTGAGGGTGAATGGAAGGAGAGCAATGGTGACGTGCAAAATCATGTCAACCTCTATTGCAAGCTATGTTGGTCAAAGACAATCCAGGCCACAAATAATTGTTAAATGGTGGTCTCTTTTAACTTTGCCACTCATTGTTGCTTTGATAGCCACTTGCGGCTCTGTTATCTGTCACATTGTGTCTAAAAGGTAAATATTAAAATGTCAAAATGAAACAAAATGCTTTTTGGAATAATAGATCAAGGTTTTCACTCATTCAAAAAAGTGAAAAATCAACTCTGAAAATTGTGCCCAAATTGCATCAGATTTTTTTTGAAAACACCATGTTGATAGTGGATTTGTTGGGATTTAGCTAGAGGCTACTAAGCCTACTATAAATGTTTCTACCTCTAAGATTCCGAACCTTATCTGATTCCACATGGATTCCAGGCAATACCCAATTTCGGGATGAAATGGGCGATTTAGTAAATTAGCAAATTCAAAATACAATATACTAATTCACCATCAGTTTGTCTAAACTTTAATGTCATGATAGATATTTTGAATTTATTCTATATTAAAAATCTGCCCAATTAGAATCGGTGTAGTTACAGGCATGTGGATACGATACACTAGCATGTCAAAGTTTTGGAGGAGGCTTAGGAACATCCATAGAAAAACATATAAAATTCATCAGAATACAAGATATCATACAAATTCTAAACAAAATGACCCTAAATATTACAAATTCAAACTATCAATCTGCTAAATATAGTAATTCGATATCAATTTGTTAAAACTTAAATGTCATAATAAATATTCTTTTTTCATAATTATTATGAATAAATAAACATTTATTTATTTATTTGATAAATAAGGAACATGTGTTATTTATTTAAATAAATAAACATTCACTTATTTAAATAAATTAAAATTGGAAAATAAAATAGAATTAAAAATAAAAATAAAAAAATTAATTAATCAAAAGTGGAAAATAAAAGAGACAGCAGAAAAAAGAAAAGGAATTTAATAGTCATAAGGTTTTTTCGTTTTATGGAGGAGCAGCAGCCAACATGTCCTTGAATGAAACCCCAAGAAGAAATGAAATCAGAAATGCACTCAGCCTTCAAACCGTATCCTTGTTTGCTGTCTTTTTTTCTTCTCATGGTGGGTAAATGTCGCAACATAAACAAAACAATAAGGCTTAGGGCTTTTATGGGGAAAAAAAGTCGAACAAAAACCCTTAGAAAATTGTGTCTGCAGTTCAAAATGCTCGCAATTCACTCTGGAATTGCCATGTTGTTGCTGGAGTCGAACAGATTTGATAGGTGAAAGTTGGGAATGTTTTGGGTGGGAGATATTCGAACCCTAGTCTAATCCATAGGTGATTCAAATCAGGATCTGATTCCAGGATGTTTTGTACCTGGAATTAACCTGTATATTTGCTGATTTAGCAACTTAGCAAATATTGAGTGATTCCTACAGTTCTGATGGTAATCCAAATACCAAAACCCACACACGTGAGTATGTTATAATATCCTTACCTAGATCAATTTTTGGTGTTGATGGCTCTATCAATATAATACCTAATGCTTTATAAATCAATGCCCTCTATGAAGCTCTATCTCTATCCTCTGAACTCTCAAGCATTGCTAGGATGAAGCCTTTTTGTAGGGATCTTTTTTCTACATTTTTTAACAAAATTTCTCTAGCCATATCCACAATTCTTTTGCAGTGGGTTAGTAGCCATAGTTTTTTCGATTAGAAATTTTCTATTTACAAATCTAACTTTTGGTTATATCATTCTGTTCTCAACTATGTTACATGGGGACATGTCCCCCCAGTCCCTGCAGCTGTTTCTGGGACTTTGGGACCGCAAGGGATGTCCCTTGGCTGTCTCCAGTTGCACAAATTTTCTGAAATTCCCTAGGACACCATTCAAAAACCCTGGAACACCTCTTGGATGTTTGGCCATCCCCTGGATGGCTGCGTAAGTCTGAGACATCCCTGCATCCCTGATGGCAAAACAAATTTCCTAATGTATATAAAAAAATCCACTGCATTAATGATCTTAGTCCCCATCCTTGAAACACCATGGAACAGAGGTTCTGAATTACCAGTATTGGGGTTACGTTTTTCCATTTTCCTTTTGCAAATCTTCCATCGGTCTTCTGCTTTGCTCCTGATCAAATAGTGTAGTATATGATTGTGTAATGGAATCCAATTTGCTATCAATGATGGAATTATTAAAAGTTTTCCTCTTTATTTTCCTTTATTGTTTCCAAAACTTTCCAACACCGAGTTTCTTGTCTGATGCATTGAGGTTTTATAGAAATAAACTCGTAATGATAGCAATGAATAGATGATCTTGAGCGAATCCTGAGCATATCATCAAATAGAAGCTAGAATGATACATGGGATCAACTTGTTCCTTTAATAATTGCAAATTGCTAGTCAATTATATACTTAGTGATTAAGGCTGGGGAATGTTGGAGCAAATTGTTCATTTGGCAGGTTTTATGGATTTGTCTTTCTGTTAGCTCCCCTGCTTACAGGGCATGCATATTATGGCCTTGTTCAGATTCATTTTTAATGGGAGCAGTTTCCTTAACCACATTTTGATTTTACCTATCCAAAAAAAAAAGAGTTATACTTGGTGATTGATAAATATAAATTTCATTGGCAGTTGTAAGCCTCTTCTAGGTTTAAAATTTTGAACATTAATGATAAAGAACATAAACTCAATTTCACAGGAAATTTCACAATGTTATTGGTATCACATGTTTATGCATGAAGCCGTTATGTTAGATGTATGGGTCCCAAAAACTTAAAAAATTTAAAATATCAAATAACTTATTAAGTCTTAAGTAATGATTATCACTCTGATATTATACATATCTCATTTTGACATAAATTTCGAAGAAGGCAGAATCTTTCAGACTCGAATCTTATTTGTCAGATTTTGGTGATTGCTCCTCTTTGGGGAGGACTTTTAGTCTTTTTAGATTGTATCCATATTGCTGGCTGGCATCTGTCATTAGGGGACGGATGCTTATTAGCAAGCGGATGCTTACATTTTTTTTTTTTTGATCAGTAACTGCTTTTGACTGGAGCTATGAACCAGTGAGGCCACATTTGGGGGGCCTCATCCCCGTCAATTACACTGTGCGTCATGGGTCTCCAGCAACTGTCCTCAACAACTGTCGATGGGTGAGCCGGCTGTGCATCTAGCTCCTGAACACTTGATCACACCGTGTCTCTTCCTTCCTCCATCTCCCCTCCTTCCTTCGATGCCCCTCCTACCTCCTCTTCTACGTCGCCTCCTCCTTCCTTCCTTCCTTCTTCCTCCTCTCCTCTATCTCCCCTCCCTCCTTCCTCCTGCAACCTCCCTCTTTTTTCCTCTTTCTCCCTACTCCTCTCTTCTCCTCTCCTCTCCTCTCCTCTATCTCCACTCACTCCTTCCTCCCGCAACCTCCTCTCCTCTCCTCTATCTCCACTCCCCCCTTCCTCCCGCAACCTCCTCTCTTCTCCTCTACTCTCCTCTACCTCCACTCCCTCCCCCACAGCTTTCTTTCTTTCCTCTTCTCCACCATCGCACCTTCTCCTCCTCTCCTCCGTGGCCTTCTTTTTCCACGTTTCTGCCACATTGCTGGCCTCCAGCTCCCACGCTTTTTTTCCTGTCCTCCATTCTTTCCTCTACTTCTTTGTCCTTTGTCTCACCGCATGATTCCTGGCCTGCCTTTCTCCCCTTGCAGCCTTCCATTACCTTTCGTGCGCCTATCTCCAGTGTGAACACCCCGACTGCCTTCTGCCAACGATGGGTGATGCACATGGTGAGACTCGAAACCTTGACCACCGTATCAACACGATGTTGCAACTACCGTTGCACTGCGGGGTGATCCTCAAGCGGATGCTTACATTATAAGCCTTGGTTGGAGTTTATTTAAATACCATATTTACAATTTGTAGTGAAAACTGTCTCTCATAAATTACTTTTGTCAGACCTGTAGAATAGATACTTTATGCTTATCATGGGCATTTGATAAACAAAAGCAGAACACACTAGCAAGAGAAGGCTACTACTAGGCATCCTATGCTCATTGTGGGAAACTAACAAACAAAAGCAGAATAAGGCTAGGGAAACTTGTTCCCTAAAAGATACTTGTTTTAAAAAAAAAGATACATGGAGGGACAATTTTTTTATCCATGTTTGCTGGTAAATAATTACTTGGCTAAGGGCAATGAATAGGAGTGTTGAGCCTTTTCAACTCAAGTGGATATAGAACATTCATCGTTGTGTTTTAAGTGGGGGAAGAGGATAATATTTTCTGTCAAATTGTAAATCAGAAGGACCAAGTTAATTGGTCCCATTGGCTAAGGTCTGCAATGGCCAAAATAATGTTTTGGGTAATACTTTGGAAGTCCTCCAAATAAGAATTGATCTCTTTGTCATCGACAAATTCTTTGTATTTGTATTTTCAGAATTGTGAATTTCAGATCAAGTTTGATTAACACTATTGTTTGTTTTGTGCCTGTATAACAGGCTGTTTCAGTACGTATTAAAGAAGTAAGATGTTATGCATACTTTTGTTACATGTCACCATCAGTTAGTTGAAGAAAAATTGCATGGTCTTGGCATTTTGGTAAATATAAAGAATCTGTGTGATAACTATAATTTTGTTTTAGCTCATGCATTTCTGTTAATACACAACGGTGTTGGTCATATGATAAGATTGACTTGGGAGATACATGATTCTTAATACATGCACTGATGTTCTTGTTACCTTGATGATTGTGTGTGCAGATGGGCTTTATGCTTTTGGCTTTAATCTGGAGGTTTGACTTCCCGCCATTTATGGTACTTATAATTGCTATATTGAATGATGGTAAGTATTTAGGCCAAATCTTCTTGTACATATACACTGTGAAATTTTTTGTTTTAAAATGGGTAACAGATTGAGCAAATTTGCAGGTACTATAATGACAATTTCCAAAGATAGGGTTAAACCATCACCTCTACCAGACAGCTGGAAGCTTTCAGAGATTTTTGCTACTGGGGTTATCATTGGCAGTTACCTTGCATTGATGACTGTAATATTTTTCTGGGCTGCTTACAAGACAGATTTCTTCCCGGTATAGATCTTTTGAGTTCCTTTTATTGTTTGGTTTTTTAAGAGGGTTGGTAACATGTTATACTCTTAAAAATCTGTTCTTAACTAATACTAGTGGCCTTCCATGATAAGTTTACTTGCTTTCCAATATATTGATACATTTTTGACATTTCAATGAAAGATTATTTTCCCTCTTATTCATTGGGATTATTACTGTCAACAAGAGTACAAGCTGAGAGCATTACATATTTGTCATTTTGCAGCGAACATTTGGTGTTGAAAGTCTTCATTCTAAAGATCAAGAAGACACAAAAAAACTGAGTGCGGCAGTTTACCTGCAAGTTAGTACCATCAGTCAGGCGCTTATATTTGTGACTCGTTCCCGAAGCTGGTCTTTTGTAGAGCGGCCTGGTCTCTTGCTCGTATTTGCATTTTGTGTTGCCCAATTGGTATTCCTTTCTAATTATTCATTTTTTGTGATTTACTGAGATTGAAGGACTGTGCTATGAGCTGT
Organism: Sequoiadendron giganteum; assembly: GCA_007115665.2. NCBI lineage: Eukaryota > Viridiplantae > Streptophyta > Pinopsida > Cupressales > Cupressaceae > Sequoiadendron > Sequoiadendron giganteum. Next base: position 559,084,351 of record CM021103.1, read on the forward strand.
AGGTAATCTGGTAATCTAATACTTTGATCTTGCAATGCTTTTTTACAGATTGCAACCATAATTGCAGTTTATGCGAACTGGGGATTTGCTGCAATAAAAGGCATGGGCTGGGGTTGGGCTGGTGTTGTGTGGCTTTACAATATAATCTTTTACTTTCCACTTGATATTATAAAATTCTTTATACGATATGCATTGAGTGGGAAGGCCTGGGATCTTGTTATTGAGCAAAGGGTATGCCCTCAAATCCATGATTGCTTGAGAACGCTCTTGTTTTGATGCATCTGGTTGGAAATATTATATATGATAAATAATAGAAATGCTAGTCTGTGAAAGAATGCTGGATTTGACATGAATAGCTTTCATGCGGATATGTTAAAACTAAAAGTCTGTATGATATCAACTATCAAGAGTAGGATATAATATTTTCATGGTAGTAAAGTGAGTTCATATACCAGACTCTTTTTTATTTCAGATTGCATTTACAAGGCAAAAGGATTTTGGAAAAGAGGCACGCGAGCTTAAATGGGCACATGCTCAGAGGACATTGCATGGTTTGCATCCTCCAGATACAAAAATGTTTAATGAGAGAAGCAACTTTACTGATCTTAATCAAATGGCAGAGGAGGCTAAAAGACGTGCTGAGATTGCAAGGTTTCTCTCAACTTCTTTATTGTGTTCCAAATATTTTCACCCAAGTTACATGTTTGCTGATATAGAATCTGCTTGGTTTTATTCAGTATTTGCAAATTCGCTTTTCTAGATAGCATTTGTTTTAAAAAATGGATTAAATCCTGCTTCACATATCTGCATTAATCTCTTGCAGGCTGAGAGAGCTACATACTTTGAAAGGACATGTAGAATCCGTTGTAAGGCTTAAGGGCTTGGATATAGATACAATTCAGCAGGCATATACTGTTTGAATTGATGTATCTTCTTACTGCTAGTTTGCTATGGGAATTCAGACAAACAATTTTATCTTTCGACATTTTCTATAATTTGATTAAAATATTGGTGTTACACACCAGTTAGTGATGTTTCTTGTTAAGAGTTGAAAGGCTGTTAATTTAACAGTAGGCAGAAGACCTTAAGATTTTACAGTCTCTAGAGACATCAAATAGCTGTCTGAGCTGTCAAACTTCTGGAATTCAGATAGGTTTTGTAGAGGTAGAAAATAGGACTTCTAGTCTCATTGGTTTTTAGGTACCAGCTTTGTGTAAAACAAGGTAGGAAGCTGTTGGACACGTGAATGATTTTGGTGGTTGAAGTCTTGACTGCTATGTGGGTCCCCATCACATTGATGACTCAACCCTTGAATGTCTGGTGGCAAGGAAGTTGCAAGACTTCAAAACTTCAACATATTAGCTTGTATCGATCCAATCGAGTTACCCAAATTTATTACATGTCATTTGTTTTGTTTTGGGAACCAATTATACTTCGAAAGAATCCTGTAAAGTTCATCTTGCAATCTTTCAGCTTTTAGTCTTACCGAATTCGTATATAGTTGAGTGCTATTGACATATAGGAAGCTTGAGTGCTATTGACATATAGGAAGCTTAATTTGTTATATACTTTTAGAGTGTCCCTTGACTAAGCACTTACAAATTTTAAGTATGATTTGCATGTTGTGAAGGATTAGTACTATTAGGAGTCTAGTAATTCAAATCTACAAATTTGTTTACCTTTGAAATAATATTTTATTTGTGGCTACATTTCTGTTTTGGTGTGCTCTGTGTAGTTATTGTGTTCATAACTGTTTTATTGAAACAAAGCTGGTTCATGGCAACTGTTATTGTATGCTATTGACATAGTAAGCTTAGTTTTTTGCATACTTTCAGAGTGTCTCTTGACTAAGCATCTTCAATTTTTAAATATGATTTGCATGATGTGAAGGATTATTACGAGTGTCGGAATTCAAATCTACAAATTTCTTTTCTTTTGAAATTATATTTGTTGTGGCTACGCTTTGTTCTGGTGTGCTCTGTTTAGTTAGTGTGGTTATAGCTGTTCTATTGAAACAAAGTTGGTTCAAGGATATTCATGTTCCTTGTCTTTGATTTACCTTGGAAATTTTGGTCTAAGGTGTTATGTATACCCTCATTAACAGCACAGGTATCGGTGCGATGTTTTCAATAGTCTGCTTTTTGTAACTTTGGCCTTCGTCCCAAAATTTATTAATCTTCTTATTCCAAGGAAAATATCCTAGCTCACCAAAATTTATATCCTATTTTTAATTGAACTTGGCTGCATATGAGAGTTTGTGCAGTTCAATTTGGCAGTAATATTACTTGTGACATGTGTTCATCTGAAAACATTTGATACATTTATGCTTCTTCAGATAAGTCTGTGTCTGGTGCACATTTCTTTTATTTGATTCATTGATATAAATTCTCAATAAGAGGAATTTGAAGGTGATCATTGATATTGCATTTTATATAACAAATGATTTACTTACTTTTATTTCCTTTATTAGGGATACGTTGTGTAGGATAGATGGACTCTCATCAGCTTCTTAAAGTAGGAGCTGGTTTGGTTTAAAATCTCAAGGAATGTTAGTAAGACTCTATTATGTATTGATACTGTATAACTCATGATTTTATGTATTTTAATTTAGCACTTTCTTCCGGAATTTTAAAGTTGCCCTTAGGGTTGACAAGAAATAGTTAATAGCATTTATCTCAATTCATGTTCCTACTTGTCCATCTACGCCATTTCCTACTTGTCTATGACTTCTACTAAAGTTCATGCCTGTTAGAATTTGTAGGCATATGCTTGATTTGTTTATTCAGGCATTATTTACTGTTATACTAAATATATAGCATAAGGTTTTACTTACGAATAAATGGTAAATCTTTTGAGGAATTTTGTACATTATTTTTCATTGAGGGATCTTTGGAAAAATGACACTCTTCTTTGTAATGAGTACACCAAATGTCTAATAGATGCATTTAAAATTTAGGTACATGGGGAGCTTGGCTAAATTTTGAGGGTCTCCTGAATATTGGTCTATTATCGAAATTATATTTATAACGTGGTGCAAAATAGGGAGAGAATTGGGTGTCTTGGGAACATATTGAGAAAGAAACATCAAATAAAGTGTAGTCTTTTGAATATTGGTCTATTATCGAAATTATATTTATAATGTTTTGCAAAATAGGGAGAGAATTGGGTGTCTTGGAAACATATTGAGAAAGAAACATCAAATAAAGTGTAAACCTCTACTTTAATAGAACTATATTCAAGTCTAGATAAATTAGATAAATTAGATAGGTGGATTCTTGTTAGATACAAGTAATTTTGGAGATTGGGTACTTTGAGGCTCCATGAAATTGTAGGTTGAAATGCTAGAGGCTCAAATGCCTTTGACAAATGTCTTCTCATGTGGCAATGTTTTAGAATAAAATAAATCTTCACTTTCTTAATCCAAGAAACAAAAATTAGATTTGAAACGTTTACATAGTTTGGAAAAAAAGTGGGTTGCAATGGATTTAGTTGGTTCTTGATGAGGGATGGCTACAAATGTGGAATCCTCAAGTTTCTTTAGGTATGCTTTTATGTCCACCCTAGTAGCATCCTCAACATGATAATGTTAATATTTGATGAGTTAGATAAATGATGATAATGTTCATAAAATGTTAGGAACAAAAATAATGATATCTATATGATTTGAAGGGAGATTTTAATACTATTTTATGAAACTAGTGGAGAAATATGATAGGGGTAGGTAGGATTCGCCATTGTGTGAGTTTAGTAGATTTAGTCTAAAGCTTTTGGAATTGAAAATAGGACATTGTCTAGGTGCCTTGGTGGATTAATTTAGCATCCTTGATGGAATGTGTGTTAATTTGGGATCTAATATTTCCAAAATATATCAAAAATTTGAATTTGAGCCATAAGTGGTAGAAATTACAAAGATTAATGTAGAAAGAACATATACAACACAAATGAAGAACAAAAAGAAACAACTTGGTACACAAGAATACGAGACATAGAATGTTGTAGTGGTGCCCATAAGGTCACATGAAACATGATTAAATAAATAAAGATAAGTCTTCATTAGGAGAAGACTTAAGACAAAATTAAACTAAACAAATATAGATAAGTCTCCCTTGAGAGAAGACTTAAAAGACAAAATTATACACTTCAACACCCCTCTTTAAGGTTAGCCATTGAGTAATTGATATTACCTTACTTTGTGTTATCCCTCCAAAAGGAAGATCCTAAAGTCAAATTTATGCATGAATTAGAGCAATATATCCCTATGAAACCCTTTTTAGAAGATGTTAGAAAGTTGCTCAACATACAAAACATGCCAAAAATCCACATAACCATCCTAAAAAGGATTTCTTGACATATGCAAATGTATTTCTCGACATATGCAAATGTATTTTTCCAATTGATGGTGAATCATCTTAATGGAACTCAAGCTATCATTATAGATGATTATGGGGGGTTTCTAAGGAAAACAAATCGGAAAAGAAAAGTTTGAAGCTACATGATATTGTGTTGCCTCCTTTACACCATGGTATTTAGCTTAAGTAGTAGATAATGAGGTAGAAGCTTGCTTTTTCATCTTCCAACAATAGGGCCAAATTGAAGCAAATTGTAGCTAGAGGTGCCCTTCTAACCATCAAAATCCCTTGCATAGTCAACATCACATCATCCTAAAAGAAGAGCATTGCTTGCTAGGAAATCAATTGTGAACTAAAATGCACATTTGATGTATCAAAAGATATGCTTAACTATCAAAACATGAAAATCATGAGATGTCCAAATGAAACTCAAAACTATACTAACAATAAAGATATTAGTTGAGTATGCATGCGGTAGATGAGATTCCAAATCAAATACTTGTAGATAGTGGGATCAACATATTACTAGTTTATTTTTAGGTTTATGATTTATATCGCTTGAGTTATACTATTCAAAATATTGAACAAAACAATTTAAGTTTTGCATAAGATCATGATTAGATTTTAAGCATTTTTTTTATTAATTAAAAAGGGAAACTAGGGTCTTAGGCTCTTTACACCATAAATAAAAAGATCAAAATGCTACAATAGTAACTAAGAAAGACAAAGACAACACAAAATAAGTGTAGACAAATTGCCTTAGTATTATAAAAACCAAAAGTCCATATTGTAAATGATGCTTGACCCCGTCCTAGCAATCCACACATCCTTAGCCCAAGTATGGAAATTCAAAACTGATTTAGGAAGACCTCTCTTCCTTCTTTGAATGATCATTCTAGAAACATCATTGTCAAACTCATTGGATCGGGGAGAAATAAGAAGGGACCCCTTTGTTGATACCTCCACTTGGGTCACCTCTCTGTGAGGAAAAAAAATGATTAGATATGTCTAGAGCTACACTAAATTTGTATCTAGAGAATAACCAAGGGCCCTCCATAATCTTCCAAGATGGAAAAGGGATTTGATGAGGAAGTTGGGTGATCTTAATCAAAAGAAGGCTCTCAAATTGGGGATACAACAATTGCACTAGCCCCAAGGGGGTCCACCACATAAGGAGCCACCTAGGCCACACCAAGATCTATCACTTCAAGACTAGAAGGCTTAACTTCCTTAGGAACAACTGTCAAATGTTTAGGGAGGGCATCTTACCACCACTTTTTTAAGCCCACATTCTTATGGTGAGTATAAGAACAATTAAAGTCAAGATGTTTGATAGTGAACCACCATCTACATTGAAAGGGGATACCCTCATGATCAATTGACTAGGTCCATAACCTATCCTCCACCATAAGGAACATTTCTCTTGGAAAAACCTTGGAGGTGTCAATGTCTACCAAAAGATAAAGTGATTAGTGTTGGTAGTTTTAATAGAATCCACCTTAAAAAAATAGCTAATAACATTGTCAATAGCCTTAAAGCATGAGTCTTCCTAGAATTAGAGGGGGAGGTTAGCCATTATGACCCGAACATGCATAGTATTTAATGTTTTTGTGTGAGGGTTGAAAGAGGGAAACCACAAATTAAGATAGAGTGAATGCTCAGTCCGCATCCAAAGCCCACCCTTTAGCACCATCTCCCTATCTTTAGAAGACCGAAAGCTCATAATAAAAAACCACTTAGCACAAGGTAATAGCTCTATGGAGCCCTTAGAAAGAGGCTTCTATGACATAGTTACCCATTGATGTAGATCCAAAAGGAGAGGCCAAAACTTGTTAAACCTTCCAATTAAGCCTTGACAAGCATACTTTTTTCATTATCCAACACTTCCTTCCCACAAACCACTATTAGGAGGTTTGAGCATAGGACATGGGTTGAGCTTTAGCAAGCGAAAGAGGGTGAGGAGAGGGGATCCTTGTCCTAGTCATGGTGGTGTAGGAATTGTACCAACTCCACTAGCAACTGGACTAGAACCCTCACCATAGCCCCCATAATATAGACATGGATGTTGTCACAAGTCTTATAATAATCACCATTTTTTTTGGTGGGATGCCATTGCAAGGAGAGTTAAATCTACACAAAATATTGATATTTTAAATATCTACTTAGGTGATAGTTAAATCGTGCATTGGATTTCATTTTAGAGATCCTAGAACGTGGGGGTTTTAACTAGTAAAAGGTTATAAACTCCTTGATTGTTGGTATGGATAAAACCACAACAAATATATTAATGATATTAATTGCATTGATGAAGGCTATATAAATTGAATGAGGAAAATACGAGTATTTCACTACAATGATTATTAGTCATAGATGGGGATCAAAATTGATTCTATCATGCAATAATAACACATGCATTCCATATAAAATTATCAATATATGCATATTGCCATGGTTGGGTAGAAGTAACTCTTTATTTAAAAAAGAGGAATGACTGCTAGGAACATGAATCAATTTGAATGTGTGCAAAATTAGGAGAAAATGGAAATTTTTGAAGGCATTATTTCTTTTAGATGTTTTATTAAGAGGACCAATTTTAGGAAAAAATAATTCATCACCATTTCATATGAGGATTGAGAATTCAAAGAGATGTATACATTAAGAGATGCAACTACACCATGATAGGTATCAATAAATATAAATGATAATAGACATAGATAGAATAGTCTTGTTATTGACATATTTATCATCCTCTGTGAACTCTCAATCTTAGAATATTAGTTAGTCATCTTCGAAGAACCAATTCAATATTATCCATTCAAGTTTCATCATGTTTTGCTACAAAATCAAGTAATATAGATTAGGTGAGGGTCCTTGGAAGGGAGGATTGATGTTTTATTGATCTCACAAAGATTAGCAAATCAAATCTCAAGGAACTACAAATATGGATGGTCAATAAGATCTCCACTATCTTAACAATGGTTAATAGCTTGATCTATCTATAATATGTTATTAAAGCTAAGCAAGTACATAATTTTTTATTGGTCAAGTAGTTTATTGTATAACATTTCAAATATTCTTTATATCAATGAAATGTCCTATGATAACATAATAATCACTGTTAAACTTAAATTCAATGTTTGTTATGAATAATTTTATCCTTTGTATGAATAGTATTAGGTGGGCCTTATAATTAATCCAATCAATATCAATAGATATTGTAGACACCTAAAATCATCCACATCCTAACACCACTTGCTTCTTCCGATTCTATCCCCTTCCAATGTTAACTAAATAAAGCTCATTATTTAATTAACTTGTCCAATCCTCTTCCCTAACATTATTTAAATAAGAGAAACAAATCCTAATATGTTTATGGAGGGCATCCTACCACCACAATTTTAAGTCCACATTCTTATTTAGATCAGAGAAACAAATCCTAAAGGCAAGATGTCTGATAGTGAACCACCATCTACAATGAAAGGGATACCCTCATGATTAATCAAATAGGTCCATAACCTATCCTCCACCATAAGGAACATATCTCTTGGAAAAGCCTTGGAGGTGTCAATGTCCACCAAAAGACAAAGGTAGAGTGACTATTGTTGGTAGTTTTAATAGAATCCACCTTAAAAAAATAGATGATAACATTGTTAGTAGCTTGAAAGCATGAGTCTTCCTAGAATTGGAGGGGGAGGTTAGCCATTATGACCCAAACATGTATTTTATTTAATGTTTTTGTGTGAGGGTGGAAAGAGGGAAACAACAAATTAAGATAGAGTGAATGCTCAGTCCGCATCCAAAGCCCACCCTCTAGCACCATCTCCCTATCTTTAGAAGACAAATCTCACAATGAAAAACCACTTAGCACAAGGTAATAGCTCTATAGAGCCCTTAAAAAGAGGCTTCCATGACATAGTTACCCATTGATGTAGATCTGAAAGGGAAGGCCACAACTTGCTAAACCTTCCATTTAAGCATCGATGGGCATACTTTTTTTCATTATCCAACACTTCCTTCCCACAAATCACTACTAGCAAGCGAAAGAGGGCGAGGAGAGAGGATCCTTGTCCTATTCATGGTGTTGTAGGAATTTGTACCAACTCCACTAGCAACTGGACTAGAACCCTCACCATAGCCCCCACAATATAGACATGGATGTTGTCAAGAGTCTAATAATAATCACCAATTTTTTTGGTGAGATGCCATTGCAAGGAGAATTAAATCTACACAAAATATTGGTATTTTAAATATCTACTTGGGTGACAGTTAAGTCGTGCATTGAATTTCATTTTAGAGATCCTAAAACGTGAGGGTTTTAACTAACAAAAGGTTATAAACTCCTTGATTGTTGGAATGCATAAACGCACAATAACAAAGATTATAATGATATTAATTGCATTGATGAAGGCTACCTCAATTGAATGAGGAAAAGAGGAGTATTTCACTACAATGATTATTAGTCATATAAGATGGCGATCAAAATTGGTTCTATCATGCAATAATAACAAATGCATTCTGTATAAAATTATCAATAAATGATGTGAATGGTTTGTAGTTTTAGGGGGAAAGTGCATATTACCATGGTTGGGTAGAAGTAACTCTCTTTTTAAAAAAGATCAATGACTAAAAGGAACATGAATCAACTTGAATGTGTGCAAAATTGAGCTTTAGCAAGCGAAAGAGGGTGAGGAGAGGGGATCCTTGTCCTAGTCATGGTGGTGTAGGTAATTGTACCATCTCCACTAGCAATTGGACTAGAACCCTCACCATAGCCCTCACAATATAGACATGGATGTTGTTAGGAGTCTTATAATAATCACCAATTTTTTTTGGTGGGATGCCATTGCAAGGAGAGTTAAATCTACACAAAATATTGGTATTTCAAAAATCTACTTGGGTGATAGTTAAATCGTGCATTGAATTTCATTTTAGAGATCCTAAAATGTGAGGGTTTTAACTAGCAAAAGGTTCTAAATTCCTTGATTGTTGGAATGCATAAAACCACAATAACAAAGATATTACTGATATTAATTGCATTGATGAAGGCTACCTAAATTGAATGAGGAAAAGAGGAGTATTTCACTACAATGATTATTAGTCATAGACGGGGATCAAAATTGATTCTATCATGCAATAATAACACATGCATTCCATATAAAATTATCAATAAATGATGTGAATGGTTTGTAGTTTTAGGGGGAAAGTGCATATTGCCATGGTTGGGTATAAGTAACTCTCTATTTAGAAAAGATGAATGACTAATAGGAACATGAATCAATTTGAATGTGTGCAAAATTAGGAGAAAATGGAAAATTTTGAAGGCATTATTTGTTTGGGATGTTTTATTAAGGGGACCACTTTTAGAAAATATAAATTCATCACCATTTCAGATGAGGATTGAGAGTTCAAAGAGATGTATACATTAAGAGATGCAACTACACCATGATAGGCATAAATAAATATAAATGATATTAGACATAGATATAATAGTCTTTTTATTGACATATTTATCATGCTTTGTGAACTCTCAATCTTAGAATATTAGTTAGTCATCTTTAGATAACCAAATCAATATTATGCATTCAATTTTTATCATGTTTTGCTACAAAATCAAGTAATATAGACTAAGTGAGAGTCCTTGGAAGGGAGGATTAATGTTTTATTGATATCACAAAGGTTAGTAAATAAAATATCAAGCAACTACAAATATGGCTAGTCAATAAGATCTCCACTATCTTAACAATGGTTAACAACTTTATCTATCTATAATATGTTATTAAAGGTAAGCAACTGGATACTTTTTCTTGGTCAAGTAGTTTATTGTATAGCATTTCAAATATTCTCTATATCAATGTAATCTCCTATGATAACATAATAATCACTATAAAAATTGCATTTAAAGGTTGTTATGAATAATTCTATCCTTTGTATGAATAGTATTAAGTTCAATTTTATCCAATGGTTATGTTAGTGCTCCAAATTTTTAATTCTATCATGTGTAATTTCACCCAATTGTTATATTGGTCCTCCAAATTATTCCTTATGATTCTAATGGACACACACTAAAAGTTTAACCTCAAGGATATCATTTAGGTTAATATCAATCGAGCCTTATAATTAATCCAACCAATAGCATTAGATATTGTAGATACCTAAAATCATCCACATCCTAACACCACTTGATTCATCCAATTCTATCCCCTTCCAACGTTAACTAAATAAAGCCAATTATTTAAATTAACCTGTACATTCCTCTTCCTAACATTAAATAAATAAGAGCTAAATAAATCCTAAAATGTTTAGGGAGGGCATCTCACCGCCACATTTTTAAGCTCGTATTCTTATGGTGAGTATGAGAAAAATTAAAGGCAAGATGCCCAATAGTGAACCACCATCTACAATGAAAGGGGATACCCTCATGATCAATCAACTATGTAACCTATCCTCCACCATAAGGAACATAGCTCTTGGAAAATCCTTGGAGGTGTCAATGTCCACCAAAAGATAAAGGTAGGTGATTAATGTTGGTAATTTTAATAGAATCCACCTTAAAAAAATAGCTAATAACATTTTCAGTAGCTTCAAAGCACGAGTCTTCCTAGAATTGGAGGGGGAGGTTAGCCATTATGACCCAACAATGCATAGTATTTAATGTTTTTGTGTGAGGGTTTGAAAGAGGGAAACCACAAATTAAGATAGAGTGAATTCTCACTCCACATCCAAAGCCCATCCTCTAGCACCATCTCCCTATCTTTAGAAGATTGAAAGCTCATAATAGAAAACCACTTAGCATAAGGTAATAAATCTATAGAGCCCTTAGAAAGAGGCTTCCATTACATAGTTACCCATTTATGTAGATCTTAAAGGGAAGGCCACAACTTGTTAAACCTTCCAATTAAGCCTGGACGAGCATATAATTTTTCATTATACAACACTTCCTTCCCAAAAACCACTACCATGGGGTTTGAGCGTAGGACATGGGTTGAGCTTTAGCAAGTGAAAGAGGGTGAAGAGAGGGGATCCTTGTCATAGCCATGGTGGTGTAGGAAATTGTACTAAATCCACTAGCAATTGGACCAAAATCCTCACCATAACCCCTACAATATAGAAATTGTTAATTTATGTAGCTTGGATAGGTGTCTCCAAATCCAATATTTTTAATTAATTAATCTCTCTACAGACTTCTAGAAACAAGTTAGTTAGGGTTTGTTAGATTCCAAATAATCTTAGCCATCGATTGAGATTAAATCATGGCCATTGGTTTTTCAATGAGGAGATTAAAAAAAGAGATCAATGGGAATTTGGAGAACACACTTGAGAAAGATTTGTAGTGATAGAAAATAGATTTGCATTGATAGCAAGGGCACAGTGATAGCGTTGGACAACAGTAGTGGGATTTCAATAGGAGAAATTGAGGGAAGAATATCCAGAGAAGAATATTGCCGGAGCTCTGCTAGTAAGAGGCAAGTAGTTTATGTATTCCTTGATTTGTTGAAGTTTAATAAAATTCCTCATTTGTAGAACTGGTTTTCCCTTCAAGGTTTTTCCAGGGACAATTTGTCCAAATTTATTGTGTTTATTGTTTTGCATATTTTTATTCTCTATTCCTATGATTTTATTTGAGAAATTACAGTTATGTTATTTTTCAATATTTGCTGTGAATTAATTTTTTGCAGTCAAATAATCTATATAAGATAGGAGATTAATAATTAGTAACTACAATAGAGTTTTCACATGGTATCAGAGCTGATCTAAGGGCAGAAAAGGCTCAACGCAAGTACAAGAAGGAAAAATCGAGGGTTTATAAAACCTAGCTCGACCTCTTCAAAATTATTTGGATTTTTCTTTTGAAATTCCCTCAACAGGTTTAAGAGATCAAGACAGATTAGATGGGGCCTCAAATTTTGGTGTTTGGAAAGCCAAAATTTCTTTATTGTTGGAAGAGAATGGTATCAAGGAATATGTGACCAATGTTGTAGCTGTACCTATAGATCAAACACAACTCTTAGCATATGAGAAGGAAAATACCAAGGCGAGGAGGCTAATTATTGAAGGTGGTAAGAACCATATAATTCAACATATTGCAAAGTTAGATATAGCGAAGAAGATGTGGGATGTCATTCTAAATTTGTACCAAGGAAGATGCCAGGGCAAGGAGGATAATTATTGATGGTGTTAAGGACCATATATTTCAACATATCACAAAGTTAGATATAGCGAAGAAGATGTGGGACGTCATTCTAAATCTGTACCAGAATGCTACCACTAATCGAAAGCTAATTCTTGGAGAAAAGTTGAGGAATAACCAGATGAATAAGGGAGAAGATGTTACAAGTTACCTCACCAAACTTAGACTTGTCAAGGATGAGTTGACAGCTATTGGAGATAAACCAAATGATGACGAGCTAGTACAAATTGCCCTAAATGGGTTTACTAAGCAGTGGGTTATCTTTGTTCAAGTTATTAATGGATGAGACACCTTACTGAGTTGGGATCAACTATGGATTGAATTCACTCAGGAGGATCTTAGAATAAGTCTTGTCAGTGGAACCAACAATAATAGTCAGAAAAGTGAGACAAAACAAGAAAATGTTTCCCTAGCAGGAAAAGGAAAAGCGAAGAAGGGGTCTAAAAAATGATCAAATCTAAAAAGTGAGAAGAAGGAATTGTCTAAGATCAAATGCTATGGCTGTCACAAGTTTGGCCACTATATCAGCGATTACCCACAAAGAAAGACAAGTGAAAAGAAAGGCAAGAAGCAAACAACAACTTCATCAAATGCAGATGAGCTTTCTAGAAGAATGGAAGATGATTTTGCACTCATAGCTTGTATGGTTAGCTCAACCTCACAAGGTGTTTGGTATATAGATAGTGGGGTGTCATTTTATATGACAGGAGTTAGAGAGTACTTCTCCATTTGTAAGGAGGAGGACATCAAAATCCAGATTTATATGGGGAACATGTCTAAACTCAATCTAGTTGGGAAAGGGATTGTTCTATTTCAAAGGGAGAATGACAAGCTGATTCCTATTCATAATGTGTTGCATGTGCCAGGCTTGGGCATGAATATGATTTCCATATATGTCCTTTAGGATAAAGGCTACAATGTACTCTTTAGAGGGGTGCATGTGTTAGTCAAGCATAAGGATTGGAAATTACCCATAGCTATTGGAGTTAGGAGTGACTGGATTTACAAGTTGCAATTTGATACTCATAAGGCACTCATGAGTAGTAGTAATCCTAGAGATCAAGGAGAGCTATGGCATAGGAGGATGGGCCATATACATCATGGAGCATTTAAGTTTCCTCGTGAGATAGTGATAGGTGTTCCAGAGGTGAGCATAGAGCATGATGATGTATGTAAGGGATGTGTGTTGGGGAAGTTTACAAAAGAAGCATTTCCAAGGAGTGACACCAGATCCAAGGGTGTTCTTGATTTAGTACATTCAAACATATGTGGACCAATTTCGATGAAGTCTCTCAAAGGATACAAGTACTTTGTTATTTTTATTGATGATTTCATCATGAAGAATTGGATATACTTCTTGAAGACCAAGGATGAGGTCTTTAGTTGCTTCCAAGATTTCAAAGCTCTTGTAGAGAATTTGATATGCAGGAAGATAAAGGTTCTTCAATCAAAAAATAGAGACAAGTAAAAAGGGAAAGAGTTCTAGGAGTTCTATACTAGGGAAGGAATCAAGAGAGAATGGACCTTTCCTTACAACTCACAGTAGAATGGGGTTGCTGAGAGGAAGAATTGTTCTATATCGGAGGTAGCAAGGGCTATATTGTATGACTAGGATATGCCATGTTACTTATGGGTAGAGGCATGCAGAACGAAAATTTACATACATAACAAGGTTCCACATATGGAATTGGGCAAGATGACACCAAAGGCGGCGTTCTCAGGGAAGAAGCCAGATGTTAGCCACTTCAAGATATTTGGGAGTTTGGAATTTTGTCACATTTTAGGGCCTACATGTTCTAAGTTAGATTAGACTATAGAAAGAGGGTACCTTGTGGGGTACAATGAGACCTCAAAGGCATATTATATATTTATTCTAGGGGCCAGGAGGATTATAGTTAGGTATAGTGTCAAATTCATGGAGGATAAGGCATTTAGGAGGTCAAGATATTTTCCAACAGATGATCAGAGTGAGTAGCCAACATAAGCTCTAAGGATCATTCAACTGCATCAAGGGTGGCAAAGCACAAGTACAGTTACTAATACAATCATAGGCTCAGGTGTTGAGAGTTTGTAGAGTATGGAGCAATAGATGCATCAAATCCAAGAGATGCATGAAGAAGACATGGAGGTTGATATTTCATCCTCTAGAGTTGGCAACATGAACCAACAGACACATAGGGATACTCAGGAGTTTGTGGGAGCTCCTAGGATGAGAAATAGACAACGAAGACAACCAACCGGGTATAATGACTACACAAAATTAGTTAGTTAGTTGGTAGATATCGAGCCTTCTAGCTATTAGGAGGTTGCACAACAATAGGTTTGGTAAGATGCGATGGTTGAGGAATATACCCCAATAGTGCAAAAAAATGTGTGGGAGGTTGTGCCTAGACCAAAAAATAGGGCAGTGGTTGGATCATGTTGGATCTATAAGATCAATCACGGTGTAGATGGTAGCATCAAGAAATACAAGGCAAGGTTCATGGACAAGGGGTTCTCTCAGAAAGAGGGAATGAACTATGAGGATACATTCACTCCTGTGGCCAGGTATGCTTCTATGTGAGTTGTGATCTCACTTGTAGCACAAATGGGATGGCAGATCCATCAAATGGGTGTCAAGATGACATTTATTAATGGTGAATTGGTATAGGAGGTATACATAGAACAACTAGAGAGCTTTGTAGCACACAACAGTGAAACCCACGTGTGTAGATTGAAGAGAGATTTGTATGGACTCAAGCAGACTCCCAGGGCATGGTATGAGCACATTGATAGATACTTGTAGGGAATGGGCTTCATGAAGAGTGAGGCGGATACTAACCTCTACTACTTGGTGTTTGGGGGTGAGGTTCTCATTCTTGTTCTATATGTGGACGAATTATTTTCAGCAGGTTCACTAGGGCTCATAGAGGAGTGCAAGAGGGACCTTGCAAGAAAGTTCAAGATGAAGGATTTGGGGCTTATGCACTAATTTCTAGTAATGGAGGTGTGGAAGAAAGATGGAGGGATTTTCCTTGGACAAGGGAAATACTACATCAAAATATTGAGGAGGTTCGAGATGGAGGATTGCAGAGCCATGTCTACACCTATGATCACAAATTGGAAGAAGGTAGATTCATCTAGGGAGAAGGATGTAGACCCCACCTTATACAAACAATTGATTGGGTTTCTCATGTATTTGGTCAACACCAGGCTAGATATATCCTTTGCAGTAAAATCTCTTAGTCAATTCATGGTTGAGCTGAAGAGAGTGCATTGGACAATGATGAAGCATGTGTTGTGATATTTGCATGGTACAATCGAGTATGGGATTAGATATACTCGAGGTGATGGTATCGAGTTGATAGGCTATACTGATGCAGATTGGGCATGCAGTACAACATATAGGAAAATAAATTTAGGGTGTTGCTTCAGCTTGGGATTAGGAGTTGTCTCTTGGTACAACAAGAAGTAGAAGTCTGTGGTTCTGAGTTCTACAGAAGTAGAATACATAGCAGCAAGCATGGCGATGTGTGAGGCTATATGGCTTTGGAAGTTGTTGGTAGCCTTGTTTGGTTAGAGGGTTGATACTATGGTGATACATTGTGATAATTAGAGCTGCATTAGTTTGTCTAAGAATTCAATGTTTCATGATAGGTCTTAGCATATAAACATCAGGTATCACTTCATCAGGTATTGTGTACAATGAAGGGTTGTTCAACTACAATATATACCTACAGATCAACATGTAGCAAATATTTTTACAAAGGCATTGGGGTAGGCGAAATTCATCTTCTTTAGAGACAAGTTGGGTGTCATGTAGAACATCTACCTTGCTAAGAGGGAGTTTAAATTTAATCTAGCTTGGACATGTGTCTCCAAACCCAAGATTATTAATTAGTTGACCTCTCTAGAGACTTCTAGAAACTAGTTAGTTAGGGTTTGTTAGAGTCCAAATAATCTTAGCCATCGATTGAGATTAAATCATGGCCATTGGTTTTTCAACGAGGAGATTATAAAAGGGGATCAATAGGAATTTGGAGAACAAACACTTGAGAAAGATTTGCAGTGATATCAAGGGCACAGTGATAGCGTTGGAGACATCAACAGTCAAATTTCAATAGGAGAAATTGAGGGAATAATTTTTAGAGAAGAATATTGCCAGAGCTCTGCTAATAAAAGGCAGGTAGTTTATGTATTCCTTGATTTGTTGAAGTTTAATAAAATTTCTCATTTGTAGAATTGGTTTTCCCTTCGGGGTTTTTCCAAGGAAAATTTGTCCAAAAATATTGTGTTTATTGTTTTGCATATTTTTCTTCTCTATTCCTATGATTTTATTTGTGAAATTCCAGCTGTGTTATTTTTCAATATTTGTTGTGAGTTAATTTTCTGTAGTCAAATAATCTGTATAAGTAGGAGATTAATAATTAGTAACTGTAATAGAGTTTTTGTGCACAGGAATAGAGAAGAAAAATATGCAAAACAATAAATACAATATTTTTGGACAAATTTCCTTGGAAAGACCTCGAAGGGAAAACCAGTTATCTAGATGAGGAATTTTATTAAACTTGAACAAATCAAGAAATACATAAACTGCTTGCAACCTGGCAGAGCTCCGACAATATTCTTCTCTGAAAATTATTCCCTCAATTTCTCTTGCTGAAATTTCACTATTGCTGTCTCCAATGCTATCACTGCAAATATTTCTCAAGTGTGTGTTCTCCAAATTCCCATTGATCCCCTTTTATAATGTCCTCAGTGAAAAACCAATAACCACCATTCAATCTCAATCGATGGCTAAGAATATCTAGACTCTAACAAACCCTAACTAGCTAGTTTCTAGAAATCTCTAGAGAGATCAATTAATTAATAATCTTGGGTTTGGAGAAACCTATCCAAGCTACATAAATTAATAGATGTGGATGTTGTGATGAGTCTTATAATAATCACCAATATTTTTTGGTGGGATGCCATTGCAAGGAGAGTTGAATCTACACAAAAATATTGATATTTTAAATATCTACTTGGGTGACAATTAAATTGTGCATTGGATTTCATTTTAGAAATACTAAAATGTGAGGGTTTTAACTGGCAAAAGGTTATAAACCCCTTGATTTTTGGCGTGCATAAAACCACAACAACAAAGATATTAATGATATTAATTGCATTGATAATGGCTATATGAATTGAATGAGGAAAAGATGAGTATTCACTACAATGATTATTAGTCATAGATGGGGATCAAAACTGATTCTATTATGCAATAAAAACACTTGCATTCCATATAAAGTTATCAATAAATGATGTGAATGGTTTGTAGTTTTAGGGGGAAAGTACATATTTCCTTGGTTGGGTAGAAGTAACTCTTTATTTAAAAAAGAGGAATGACTACTAAGAACATGAATCAATTTGAATGTGTGCAAAATTAGGAGAAGATGGAAAATTTTGAAGGTATTAATTTTTTTGGATGTTTTATTAAGGGAACCACTTTTAGAAAAAAAATAATTCATCACCATTTCAGATGAGGATTGAGAGTTTAAAGAGACATGTATACATGAAGAGATGCAACTACACCATGATAGGCATCAATAAATATAAATGATAGTAGACATAGATAGAATAGTCTTTTTATTGGCATATTTACCATCCTTTGTGAACTCTCAATCTTAGAATATTAGTTAGTCATCTTCAAAGAACCAAATAAATATTATCCTTTCAAGTTTTATCATGTTTTGCTACAAAATCAAGTAATATAAATTATCTGAGGGTCCTTGGAAGGGAGGATTAATGTTTTATTGATCTCACAAAGGTTAGAAAATACTCTCAAGCAACTACAAATATGGCTAGTCAATAAGATCTTCACTATCTTAACAATGGTTAACAATATGATCTAGCTATAATATGTTATTAAAGGTAAGCAAGTAGATACTTTTTTCTTGGTCAAGTAGTGTGTTGTATAATATTTCAAATTTTCTTTATATCAATGCAATGTCCTATGATAACATAATAATCACTACTAAACTTACATTTAAAGTTTGTTAGGAATAATTCTATCCTTTGTATGAATAGTATTCACCTCACTTTTATCCAATGGTTATGTTAGTGCTCCAAATTTTTAATTCTATCCCTTGTGTAATTTCACCCAATTGTTATCTTGGTTATCCAAATTATTCCTTATGATTATAATTGGTTCACCCTAAAAGTTTAACCTCAGGGATATAAGTTAGGTTAATATCAAATGGGCCTTATAATTAATCCAATCAATAGCATTAGATATTGTAGACACCTAAAATCATCCACATCCTAACACCACTTGATTCATCCAATTATATTCCCTCCCAACATTAACTAAATAAAACCAATTATTTAATTAACCCGTTCAATCCTCTTCCTAACATTAATTAAATAAATCCCAATCACTTATTTAATTAATTTATGATTTATCCCTTTTCCCTATAATCTAGCCTTAATTAAATAAATTAAAAATTTATCTAATTATGTTCATCCTTCATATCCTTATCCTCTAAAAATTAAATAAGTACAAACCATTTATTTAATTCCTCTTTTTCCACCTGAAGCCATTAGTTGATTAATATTGATTTGTTAAATATAATTCCCCTCACATTCCTAAGATTGCTTAAGACATGGTCAAACTTGTACATGTCATGGATGTGCATTGCCCCATGCTTCCCAATTCTCCATAAAATCATCTCATTCAAATATTGTTCATCCATTCAATCTAGAAAATCCTAGCCCTTCACATGTATCTAAAAATGACATTTTGGATTTTCAAAAAGGTCCTTTTTGATTCTCCCCATCCATTTCTCTAAGAAGATCTCTACCATCCAAATCCATTTGCTCATGGAGATCCTTTTATGTACCAATTGCAAGGTGTCACTTAGAAGACTCTCATGGCTTCAATACTCTTAACCAACCTCATCCATTGATCTCATAAATCAATTTCAACCCTTCATCAATCATCCTCCCAATCTATAAATAACACATCATATGAGCTATTTTTGTAAGACTCCCATATAAAAAGTAATGTTTTCCAACTAAGGAGGAACCGCATTAAAATCTCTCATCAATTATCTTGAGCACATCTACGCTTTGGTGTGCAACAAAAGGCTTTGGTTAGAGACTTGTTTTAGTTTTCCATCTTGGATGCATTAGTCTCTTAGCTCAATGGAAGGTGGCAATTGGGCATAGAATAAAGGTTTTAATTTCATTATTTGAATCCTTTGTTTGTGTTTTATGTTTTCTTGTTTATAGGTATAACCCCCTACACTTTAAGCTTTGTAAGGATTGGGAGGGTTTTTCCTTCAAATAGTTTAGAATAAAAATGATAAAACATAAAAGAAAAATAGACAAACCTTAATGGTAGGAAATAATCCTACCATTTATAATTGATATGATTTTCATACTAATATTTACGATTTTTTTGTTAAATATATTTAAACAAATTACAACTTTACAATTAGCAAATTCTTTTGAATAATTTTTTTTTTGATACCCTATGTGTAATAATTCTTTATTTCTTGTACTACAATTCATAATATTTTGACAGTATAACTTATATATGTAAAAGTTTCTTTGATTTAGAATTTGTTCACCTACTACTTAGGATCAATACATTCTTCCTTGGGAAACAAAGTCAAAATTATAAAGTTAATGAAAATAAGATGTAATTCCTTATTGCCTAGATGAATTAAATGTGAGTTGTTTCATTTAAGAGATTATAATATTAGAAGGAGACAAATCATTTTTTTATACATATTCTTAGAAATACATTAGTAATCCACAATATTCCATATGTTAGATCAAAATGGCTTACATCTATTATGATAGAGGATCAATATTTCATGACAACAAAGCAATAAATATGCTCTCAAAGATATGCATCTCCTAAAACATTACACTGATAGTGGAGAACTATTAGCAAAAAGGTTATCACAAATTAATTTAACACTCAACTCCCTATAATTTAGTTCTAGACTAAGAAAATTGCAACACCTAAGACAATAAAATATAATCTAAAACAAGGAAGATACCTCCTACTTATAACAAAAATATAAAAAATTTCTCACTGAAATGATAAACATTATTTTTCTCTCCTTACATCTACACTAGCACTTGCACCAGAAAGGGGTGCAAGGGTTATGCCAATAGAAAATTATATTTAAGTTAACATGATAATGAGGCATATTATTTATTGTTACTGATTTCATATTCCAACTATATCATATAAAAGGTTTTTTGGAGAATATGTTCTTTCTATATCACATCAATTGACATTCATATACATATTAGGGGAATTTAACAATGCATTTATCTAGACCCTAATCCTAAAGATGAATAGTAATCTAGTTTTCTTCAAAATCTTGGATGTATAAGAACTTTTTTCAACAAACATTATAGGTTTCGAAGCACCCAATGTTACAACCAAAATAATTCAAACTAGCTTTAGCTCTAGTATTTTCAATTTCCTCTCTCTAGAAATAACTCAATTTTTCCATGCTTTCTTTGTTCCTTTAATCACACTAAATTTGTACTCTTTATAAAGAAATTTTGTTGTTTGCTATTAATATCCATTCAAATTCAAACCTTTCATTTATAAAATCTTAGAGTGGCATCTTTATTTCATAGTTTCTCAAATTTTTATGATCATATGCTAGCACATTGGAATTTTGTCATGGTTAATATATTTGATTGCTTATTGTAATAAAAAAACTTATGATGTGTTCAACCTAAATTATATTCTCACTTAAGTGTGTGATTGTGCATAAGTTACATGATTAGCGATCGTGATTTGTACAACTAAATAATGTAAAACATAATGTGAAACATGCGAATGTTAGTATTTTAATTTATCTTTTGCAATACAATACAAAAAAATGTATAAAATAAATTATAAGAAGAAGCTCAATGAAATATAAGAAAATCTAAAACTAACCTTAAACTTAGACTAATTTTTTTTACAAATATCTATCAAAAAATATCTATAAATATCTATGATAGACAATAATATTAAGAATAACAATTGAGAAAATGAAATAAAAGTGAGTCTACTCATAACTGGGCGTTGAATGATTTCTTAGCCTTTGTTCACCAATGCAAAGATTATAGGTGTCTCTCTTGTCTATGTTCGTACAAATTCCAAAAGAATAATAGGGCATGATTGAACATTTTTCTAGCACATTGCCATCTAGTCTAGAGAGAGGAAAAGAAAATTGTTCCAAATTTAATACGAAGAAAAGACAATTAATTATCTGTTGGAAAAGCTAAATAATAAAACAAAATTAAAATCAAAATGTTACAAAAAAGTTAAGATTTTTAAGAAAAGAGTTCATAAAAGCTTTTCTCTTGGCATCTGCCTGCACTATCTAAATGTCGCATGGTGCTTAGTTGCCTACCCTTTCTTCTGCCAATTTCCACCCTACAAGTTTCACTTACGTGTTGCTCCTTCAATCAACCCACTTTCATGTCTCCCATTCACACAAAGCTATGCCCTTCCTACATATACCTCTCTCCTCTTACCCTTGTTTCTCCATAATCAGATCATCTACTAGCCCTTGCATATTTGCAACACAATTTATCCAAAAATAAGCAACGATCAACAAAATGGAATTTTGATTTAAAACTATTGGACTATCTTTATGCTTGGATTCATGGAATGCCAATTTTGAAAAATTAATCTTCCTTTCCTTAGGAAAGAAAGATCCGAGGAGAATGGGGGAAAAAGCTCCAATTTTTTTTTTGGCAACCCTAATGGCGGTTTTGTAAACCAAGAGACATGTCACTTGGAGGGTTTGAGTAGGTATTTCGTTTGAATTCTAGGGAGGAAATTCTCAATCATTTTAAAGTGTTTATGTAGGTCTTTGGTTTGAATATCGTGGAGGAAAAGTTCAATCGCTTAAAGTTTGTTCCTGATTTTTTGAAGGAATATATTTTAGGCTTTATAGGATTTCAATGTAAAAGGATAATCTACATCCATCACCAAACAACAATAGTAAGTGTTAACCAAAATGTAGAAGTAAAAATTACTAAGACATTGAGAATCTCAAAGATTAATTGAGTAAAGCATACTTGATTACACACAATCATACCTTGAATAAAATAGATTATACAATTTTCATGTTGAAGACTTCAAAATACTAGATTTCATTTCCCTTGCAATTAATAATCATTTACAATTTTGATCAATCTGAGTTCCTCATTGGTGTCCCAAATCTCCTAATCTCCAACAAGATTTGGGCTTCTTCTAAAAGGCCATTGCAGAGCTGAAGCAATCCGAGAAATATACCTAAGATCATGAATCCTCCTGCTTTATTCATTTCTGTGGGAATTTATGCATTTCTTATATTATTCTCTTCATAGAGAAACCACTTACAAGAGGGTCAAATCAAAAAAATGATCAAACCACAATCATCATCAAAAAATTAAATAACCACAATATCTAGAAATGATTTCTCCCCAACCTTCCAAGGCTTGTCCTATCTTAAGATTGACACATAATGTGAATATTTTCTCTTTCATTTGTGTGAAAAGAAGTTGATAGACATATAAGTTGTATCATATTGACTTTGAATTTGATCTTGAAAAATAACAACTGCAATTTTTTAATGGCCTTCCACCTTCTCACTTTCGGGTTTCTTAGAAGCAGAGAAAATTTATGATAGTTCAAACAATATCATATAGTTCATGTGATTTTATCTAATTCGAAAGGATGTTAACTACCAACTGGAAATTTGACATTTGAACTAATATGACATGTAACATATCCTATCGATCTTATCTACAAAGTAGGATTCCAATAGTGAAAAAAATCTAGGAAGAGTGATACTTTGCATTTATCATATTGCCCAATATTCAATATAATTCAATGGATAGATAATTTTCCATTGAGCTCCACATTTCACTAAAATCGTTATCGGTTTTGTGGGAAATTTCTGTAGTTTGTTGGCATGAGATAGTTTTTGACTAAAACCTCACACTCTATATAACTAATTGGCTAAAAATGAAATCTTCTTGTTGCCAAAAATTATTACAATAGTCCCAGAATAGCCACAATAGAAAAATCATCCCTTTTGTCTTCAAGAATTTATTTGTAAATAATGACAAATTTCTTCTACATGTTTTTCAAAATTTTCCACACGATGCTAAGTGAGGTATGCCTAATAATCCTTAGCCACATTGACCCTAGTGAGTCTCTTCACAACATCTAGTTGATCTTTTATAGCCTTGAGGTGATATGCGTTTTCCATAACACCCCTCTCCATATTCTTGAACATTTTTTTAAGGGAGATGGAATCCACTTGTAACTCACTTAACTTATCCATAATCTCTTCAATATCCCACTTGTTCTTTGCAATATTTGATTCCTTTCTACAAAGAGAGTTAGAAGAGCTAGGATCCATTATATTTGAATATCTGATAAATTTTTTTAACAAAAGGATTAGAGAGTACACAAATTTTTAAACATGATCTCAAATCACGCTCATCTTGTGTGAGTGCATTTATGTAGAGACCTTGCATTTTAAAATCTTGATGCATGGTACATCACCCTATTTTGGTAACAATTGTTTTGCTTTTTAGATATCTTTTTAGCACATCCAAGAATGTATCCAAAATCACTTTCAAGCACCAATATTACTTGGTTGTACACTCAACAATCGCCAACTTTTTTCTAATATGACAAGACATCAACATTTTTTTTGGAAGAATAAATGAATAAAAATATGCTATGCTAGGTGTACATATTGTTCCAATGATCCCATTCTTGATCACTTGGAATGTGGGAATTACCTATCATGTATGTATTGGCCATATTATATTTCATCTAATACCCAATATCACTCTACTTTATTTGTTAAATATATTCAATTTTGTCTCTAATATAAAAATATTTACGTAATTTAATAAACTTGGTAAAATTTAGTTGTTTATATTGGAGAAGAGGGTCTATAAAGATAGAGGATATACTTGAAATCACCTTTCCATACCTTAAATTATTTAAGACTTCCCTCTTCATCCTTAATCTTTGGAAACTTGGATTTAGCTAAGCCTTGGAATTCACCTAATTCATCCTTTGAAGAAATTCTATTTTCCTCATTGAATGAAGTAGTGTTGAACAAAATTTTACACATCATGTATTTTCATCTTCTTAAGGAAATCCATAGCCTTATATTTTATTTGATAAGTATATGATTCATTTGATACACTCAATGCAATCAATTGTTTCTTACCCCCATAAACCATCCATCTACTTTAGGAAGCTCCTTAATTGTATTATCAGATTTATCAACAATCTCTTTGCTTAACCAAACTCTATTGTAAACTATTTCATGAATCATCTCTTTCAACTTTTACTGCAAGCTTCCTTTTCTTCCTAAGTATTTTGAAATTAAAACTTTAATTCATTTATTCTTATCTAATTCATGTCTTTCCTCAATAGGGGGCTATTAATTGAGGCATAGAGATTGAAGGAGGAATACTTGTCAAGGAAATTTTCAATTAGTCTTCTAGTTTTTCATGTCTTATTTTGATATTTGACATTTTTGACTTTGTGTTGTTTAATATCAAATTTTAACCTGTGAAGTCAATATTGTAAGCAAATTTCGGTGAGGCATAACTTTCACCCCGATTATCAAAATTTTACATTTTTTTTGGTTTCTTTTAAAATTTTGCAAGGAATCTGATTTTACAATTAAAATTAAGATTTTGATAGCCCATTTTGTAAAAGTCACCATGCATTATAAACAGTCGATTTGGCATCCGATCTTCACAACTTGTAAAGTTTCCTCGCACATTGTTCTGGGTGGGCTACAATAAGCACTAATATTTTTTGGGGGGGGGATCTTTGAATCAAGGGAGTAATTTAGGTGTTTCTATTTTTGAGTTTTTTGGTTCATGTGATCATGTCTCTCAAAATAAATCCCTTCCATTTGAGTATTCTTTGCGATCCTCCTAATAAATGGAAAATTAAATATGAATATTGTGCAAAGAAAAGGCATAAAACAAAAGAATGTCAGTTTCATCAAATCGAAGAATTGGAGCAAATTATTCTTAGTCATGGTATTGCCTTACCTAATCCTCTAGTTATAACACATGCAAAATAATCATCTAGTGTCACCTAAACATCTTGTGAGATAACATCATTTGGGGATGAACAATGTAATTGGATGACTTGCATTGATATCTCATCTCCCATATCGCTTGTTGCTACATCTGAATCTAGTGTTGACTCATTCATGGTTTCTCATGATTATTTTTATTAGGAAAATTCTATCATCATTCCAAATCCACCATATTGGGATGCATATCTACCAGACATCACATCTTTGTCTGTAGAATCTTGGATTTCAAATTTGGATGGCACTATTGAGGACATTCATATTTTATTTGATGCTAGCTTCAATGAAGTTGCATCACCATTTCCATATTTGGATATTTCTCTTTCCTCACCTACATTGGCTTCTATCATGAATTCACATTAGTTCAAACATAACCTCACATCTATGGTGCC
This sequence comes from Sequoiadendron giganteum, assembly GCA_007115665.2. Lineage (NCBI taxonomy): Eukaryota > Viridiplantae > Streptophyta > Pinopsida > Cupressales > Cupressaceae > Sequoiadendron > Sequoiadendron giganteum. The sequence continues at coordinate 559,110,392 of CM021103.1, forward strand.
TATTCCAAAATATTCTATAATACCTAATCCATCTTATCAACATCTGTCACACATCAACATTGGATTGGATATCTTTGAGTATCTTTTGAAGGCATCATTGACATCATTTAAATCTTTGGAAGATGTGAATCATTCAAAGACATTCACCTTACTTCTTGCATATTCCTATCCGAAATGGTAAGTCATATTATTGGAAAATGTGCCTCAAACTTACTAACATGAAACTCCTGAAAGATAAAAATTAGTGAGACTCTTGGAATGTATTGTCGACAAGCAACTTGGTTCTAAAGGTTCAAAATGATCATGTTGGTGTGACTAATGGTTGGCATTTCCGATGGGATCCATTGGTATGACTTGGACGGTCGACACAAGTTCACTATCTCTCGACGAAGGTAGGAGTTTGATTGACAGGTGATGATCGATGAGAGTCTTGCCGACGGTACTCCATTGGGGTAACTTTGGTCTTTGGTTAGACTTGGGAAGATCAGACTGACACTAGAAGTCTGACCGATGGGATATGGTCGATGTGAGTCTTGCTAATGGTTCTTCATCGGTGTGAAATATGAGTTCGACCCAACCTTATGATCTATGTCCGATGATTGAAGTCTGGCTGATGGATTGAGATCAAAGTAAGTCCTATCGATGGATCGTTCCTAAATGGAATCAAAGTAACCTAGGTCTTTGGCCTAGCTTTGGATTATCATCCTGATTGTATTGGTTTGCCCGATGGAATCGATCGGGGTAAGTCTTCCCGATGAGATGAAAAAACATGAACTTCATTGGTATGACATGAATTGTCGAAGAAGATTTGGAGACTTCCTTCAAAGCAGGATCTAAACCCGATGGTCTTTTGGTCGGTGAGACTTCACCAAGTCAGATTGATAGAGCAATAGAAGACTATGTAGTGTGCGATTATCAAATGGGTAGTTTGGCATCGATGAGACACAGTCTAGTGTCTCATTGATAAGTGATACAATTGAAGAATTTTGATCGAGTGGCTATCCTACATGGTTTGTTTTGAAGCAATGAGAGAAGCATAATGTAAACCATTTACAGTTGGACTGTTGTGACCGTTCACTCATGGGAGATCAATAGACCATTTGTGAACTGTGAACAAAATGAAACTCTCTGCAATGGTCAAAGGTTGAATCATTTGAGTAGTTAGTGTTTTGAACTGTATGTTGTATGAAGCATTGGAATAGTTAGACATAAAAAAGTGTGATCATAATTTGTTCTATACAAGGTTGATAAGGGAAATGTTACTATTGTAATATTGACATCTGAAAGTGAAGTCTGTATCTCTATATGTAATTGGTTTACTATAATACAAAGAGGCCTTACTTGGTGTGATGGGTTTTTTTCCTGTAAGGGTTTTCCCACATAAATCTAGTGTCCAATTGTGTATGTGTTTATTTATCTATTTTTTTATTCCTTTCATGTACATCATAATGAACTATAATTGTAAAATTTAAAGACATATTTTCATTCTTCTTTGAGTTTTGACATTAGGAGAGTTTGTTCCGCACCTTAAGCTTTCCTAACAAGTGGTATCAGATCCTAGCCAGTTGTGTTATCCTTGTGGGTAGGTTGGGTTTTTGTGTCAATTATGTTCAGTGGGAGTCTTGTAGAAGTCTGGTAATTGAAATTATAGATTGCGATGGCAATGAGAAGTACATCAAGAAAGATTGAAATTGAGAAATTCAATGGCAACAATTTTGAGTTGTGGAAACTCAAAATGGAAGATCTGTTGGTTGATCATGATCTTTGGGTTGCTATGTCTGGAACAAAACCTTCTGGCATGAAGTAAGAAGAATGTGAAATGGCAGATGAAAAAGAAAAAGGGTTGATAAGACTCTGTTTGGCAGACTCTATTCTCCTGAACATTCATGAAGAGAAGACTGCAACCTCCTTGTGGAAGAAAATTGGTGACATTTATCAGGGCAAGTCCTTGGTGAATAAGCTGTTCTTAAGGAAGAAGTTTTACTCTTTGAAAATTTAGGAAGGAGCATCTGTTGTTGATCATTTAAATACTTTTAACATGTTGATTGCTTAGTTAGCATCTGTGGGTGTGAAAATTGATAAAGAAGATCACTATATTCTATTGTTATGTTATTTGCCGGATTCTTGGGATCACTTGGTGATGACTATTGAGAGTAAGACATCCACTTTTAAGATGGAAGAAATTCTTGCTTCTTTGTTATGAGAAGAGATGAGAAGGAAATCTCCTAAGATGGTGACGAAGGTTCTTGTTGTTCGAGGTAGATCAAAAGAAAAAGGAAAGAAGAAGGATAAGAAGTCCAAATCGAAATCAAAAGGGAAATCAAAGTCTCTTGGAAAGAAGTCCAAGGTGAAGTGCTGAAACTATGGGAAGCCTGGTCATGTCCGAAAGGATTTCAAAGAAGAGAAAAAGAAGAAGAAGAATAGCTCTTCCGATAATGATTCTTCTTAGAGTGATGTAGATGCCTTCATTGCAACCTTGGCAATTCGAGCATCAGATGATGTCTGGCTAATTGATTATGGAGCATATTTCCACATGACATCTCATAGAGAATGGTTCACAAAGTATGAAAAATACGATGGTGGAAAGGTGTATTTGGCAAGCGATTCGTCTTTGGAAATATTTGGTTGTGGAAGAGTCATAATTCAATTTCCTGACGGAAGAATCAAAGGAATTGATGGCGTAATGTATATACCAGGTTTGGATCAAATTTACTCTTTTTTAGTAAGCTGAATGATGTTGGAGTGCACGTCTCATTCTCTAGCAATGGTTACAAAATGAGTAGAGGCTCAATGGTGTTGGCTAGGGATGCTCGAATTGGTACTCTGTACAAGATGGACACACTAACTGTTTAATGCAATAGTGTCTTTGCAAAGTCACAAAAGGTTGTTCATAAAGAGAAGAAGGAAAATGTCCCTGATAGTGCAAACTCTATGGAAGTCAAATTTCTAGTAGAAAAGATTGTGTTCTAACATCATAGGCTTGCCCACATTGGAGAAAAATGTTTAAAAACTTTGAAAAATAAAAACTTGGTTGAAGAGCTTGATGAATGTAACCTTGAATTCAAATTTTGTGAACATTGTATTTATGGAAAATAACACCGTGTTTCATTTTATTCCAGTCGTCATAAATCTTCTAGTATACTTGATTGCATTCATTCTGATGTGTGTGGTCTAGTGAATTTTCCTTTGCTATCTAAATCTAAATATTATGTTTCTTTTATTGATGACTATTCGAGAAGGGAATTTGTACATTTAAAAAAGAGTAAATCACAAGTGTTAAGTCATTTAAGGAATTTAAAAACCTTGTGGAAAATCAGACTAGAAGAAAAATAAAGTATTTAAGGACTGACAATGGCTTTGAGTTTTGTTCTGATGAGTTCAAAAGGTACTACAAAGATCATGTAATTAAAAGACATAAAACTACACCCTACACTCCGTAGAAAAATATAGTTGCTGAAAGGTTCAACATGACGGTGATGGAAAGGGAAAGAAGTATGTTGAGCAGTCTTGGCTTGGAGGAGAAATTCTGGGCTGAGGTAGTTGCAACAACATGTTACTTAGTAAATCATTCTCCTAACTTTGCTCTTGTTGATAAAACACCTTTGGAAGCATGGTCTGGAAAGAAGCCCACTCTAAGACATATTTGAGTCTTTGGTTGTGAGGCATATGCATATGTGCCGAATGAAAAAAGATCTAAAATGGATAATAAGGCTGTTAAATGTATTTTTATTAGCTATAGCATTGACATAAAAGGATACAAGCTTTGGAATATTGAGACTGAGAAGGTTTTGTACAAAAAAAGTGTTATTTTTCACGAGCTGAAGCCTTCTACTTTGGACTTGTAGTTAGAGAAAAAATCATAAAACAAAGAGGATGTAGTTGAAATTCCTCCCACACAAAATAAAGAGGAATTAAAAATTCAAAAAGTACCCAAATATGAGGAGAGCTCAAACAACTCTAAAAGTTCTGAGCAAGATGATGAACAATGTCCTCAGCCTCAACTTGCTAGGAAGTCTACACGTGAAAGGTGACAACTAGATAGGTATGGATTCTCTATGTTGGATTCTAGTTGTGCCTATGCTCTGGTTACTAACACTGATGAGCCTAGGACTATAAAAGAGGCAACTGAAATGTCTGATTTAGATTCCTGGTTGGAAGCCATGAATGAAGAAACGACATCATTAAAGAAAAATGATACCGGGGATCTGGTTCCATTGCCTGAAGGTAGAAAGCCTGTGGGTTGCAAATGGATATTTAAAAAGAAAACTGGTTTGGATGGTTGCGCTGAAAAGTATAAAGTCAGGTTGGTTGCAAAGGGATATTCCCAGGTAGAAGGAATCGATTATGGGGAATTTTTTTCTCTAGTAGCGAAGTTGACAAATATCAAATTTATTTTGTCACTTATAACAACATATGACTGGGAGATTGATAAGATGGATGTGAAGACAACATTTCTTCATGGTGATCTTGAAGAAGAAATTTATATGTCCCAACTAGAGCACTTTGTGAAAAAGGTAAAGAAAATCTGGTTTGCAAGTTGAAAAAATCTCTGTATGGATTAAAACAATTTCCTAGAATGTGGTACTAGAAGTTTGACACATTTATTTTGTCATTGGGATTTTTAAGATCAAAATCTAATCATTGTGTGTATTAAAAGATGAGAATGATCATATTTTAATTATTGCCATGTATGTGGATGATATGTTATTCATTAGGAATAGTAAGTTTATGATTTTTGATCTAAAATCTTAGTTGTTTGCAAAATTCAAAATGAAAGATCTAGGTGTAGCAAGGTATATTGTGGGGATGGAAATGACTAGGGACAAAAAGAGTAGAAAAATTTGGCTCAGCTAGAGTAAGTATATTAACACTATTCTAGAGAGATTTTGTATGACTGATTGCAAACAACTAGTTGTTCCAGTTTTCTAGGGAACAAAGCTATCTACTGAAGATTGTCCAAAATATCCTATTGAGATGGAGGAAATGACTAGGGTGTCTTATGCAAGTGCAGTTGGTAGTTTAATGTATGCAATGGTCTGTACTAGGCTAGACATTGTCCAAGCAGTGGGAGTACTTAGCCAATTTATGGTGAATCCAGGAAGGCCGTATTGGGATGTTGTGAAAAGAGTGTTTAGATATCTAAAGGGCACTTCAAAATATGCTTTGTGTTACCATGGAAATTTGGTTGGAACACATAGGAATCTCAACATTTATGGGTATGTGGACTCTGATTGGGCAGGGGACATTGATAGTAGAAGATTTACCAATGGATATATTTTCATGGTGAATGGTGGTGCAGTTAGTTGGATCAACAAGCGACATGATGTAGTCACTTTTTCCACTATAGAGGCAGAATACATGGCAGCTACACATGGCTGTAAAGAAGTAATCTGGTTAAAATTTTTGTGTTTTAACATTGAGTTTGATGCAGGGAAGATTACAATTTACTATGACAGTTAGAGTGGTATTTGTCTGGTGCAAAATCCTACTTTCCATGCTAGGACGAAACATATTGATGTGCAGTATCACTTTGTACGAGATATGGTGGAGGATGGAAAGGCTTGATTAGAAAAAATGGATACTCTAGAAAATGTTGCAGATGCATTGATGAAACCAGTGAGCACAGACAAGTACACGTGGTGTGCAAGTTCGATGGTCCTTCGTTCCCATGAATCTTAGTAGTTCTTGAATGCTCTGGAGGTATCGGTAAGATCTTTGTTAAGTGGGAGATTGTTGGAAAATGTGCCTCAAAATTACTGACATGAAACTCCTGAAAGAGAAAAAATGGAGAGACTCTTAGAATGTCTTGCTAACAAGCAACTTGGTTTTGAAGGTTCAAAATGATCATGTCGGTGTGACTAATGGTTAGTCTTGCCGACGGGATCCATCGGTATGACCTGAATGGTCAACACAAGTTCACTATCTCTTAGGGAAGGTAGGAGTTTGACCGATAGGCGATGATCGATGAGAGTCTTGCCGACGGTACTCCATCGAGGTAGCTTTGGTCTTTGGTTAGACCGAGGAATATCAGACCAACAGTAGAAGTCTTGTCGATGGGATATGGTCGGTGTGATTCTTGCCGATGGTTCTTCATCGGTGTGAAATATGACTTTGACCCAACCTTATGATCTTCGTTCGATGATTGAAGTCTGGCTGATAGATTGGTATCAGAGTAAGTCTTGTCGAAGGACCATTCTGAAATGGCATCAAAGTAACCTAGGTCTTCAACCTAGCTTTTGATTATCATCTTGACTATATTGGTTTGCCCGATGGAATCGATCGAGGTAAGTCTTCCCGATGATATGAACAAGTAGGAAATTCATTGGTATAATATGAATTGTTGGAGGAGATTTGGAGACTTCCTCCGAGGCAGGATCTCATCCCGATGGTCTTTTGGTCAATGAGAATTCACCAATTTAGAGCGATAGAGTGATAGAAGACTATGTAGTGTGCAATTTTCAAATGGGTAGTTTGGCATTAGTGAGACATGGTCTGGTGTCTCACCGATAAGTGATACAGTTGAATAATTTTGACTGAATGACTATCCTCCGTGGTTTGTTTTGAACCAATGAGAGAAGCAAAATGTAAATTGCTTGTAGTTGGACTGTTGTGACCATTCAATCATGGGAGATCAACATACCGTTTGTGAACTGTGAACAAAATAGAACTATCTGTAATGGTCGAAGGTTGAATTATTCGAGTAGTTAGTGTTTTGAACTATATGCTATATGAAGCATTAGAACAGTTAGACATAACAAAGTGTGATCAAAATTTGTTCTGTACAAGGTTGATCAGGGAAATGTCGTTGCTATAATATTGACTTTTGAAAGTGAAGTCTGTATCTCTATATGTAATTTGTTTGCTGTAATACAAAGAGGCTTTACTTGGTGTGGTGGGTTTTTCTCCCGTAAGGTTTTTCCCACGTAAATTTGGTGTCCAATTGTGTATGTGTTTATTTATCTATTATGTTATTCCTTTCATGTGCATCATAATGAACTGTAATTACAAAATTGAAAGACATATTTGCATTCTTCTCTGAGTTTTGACATTAGGAGAGTTTATTCTGCAACTTAAGCTTTCCTAACACATATTGCACACATTTGTGGTGTTGTTTCTTCCCAAGGGGAGAAATATTGTTCAAAAACCATGGATCATCTTCAAAATATAGCATTGAGCATCTACCAACACTACAAGAATCATCTTGGGGGAGGTTGCATGGTTTCTTTACTACTATCAATTTTGGGAGGAAGTATTTCCTCACATGGAGTTCACTACTTCACATTTTGTAGGGAGGTCACATGACCTTCTCTCTTTTCTCTCCTATTTGGGGAACACCAATTGTACTTTGTGCTAAAAGTAGTCCTTGGGGGGTCATCACGAGTCCTATCTTTTTCACTTGTACATTTCATTTCATTGGATCATTTCTCTTTTGGAGAGAGGTTTTTATTTCCCACTAGGTTTTTCTCCTTTACTCCACTTTATGAGAAACTTGCACATAAGTACTTAACATGGCCTCGTAGTCGGGACTCATTAGTGCATACATTACTTGCTAAGTTTCACTTAAGGGGGGGTGTTAGTGGAAATAGAGTCATTATCATACCTAGTTAGCTAATCACCTTTCTAGGATTAATCTATTCACACCTAGCTTAAGTTTACTTAGGTTTATTTTTCTTTTGTCTCACTTCATATGGTTGAGACATGTGTCATCATGACTTGAGACACCTATTTGCATGTAAAATTTCCACTTGCTCAACCACTTGTCAAGTGAGCTCACAAGTGTTTCATCTTTGGAGGGGTAGTCAGAGTTTCACTCCTACCTTCTCACCTCCTCATCCTTGCCTATATATGCAAGGCTTGATCATTGTATTATACACTCTTCATTTTATATTGATAGACATATTATTATGTCCATAGTTTCACTTGTGGAAGGTTATCAAATTTGAGCTCTCTGATCTTGTCATTCTCCAACAATCTTCACTTAACTCTTTCCTTCCTCAAGGGTGATACTATACATAAAAATCAAGCATAGGTGTAGGAGTATTTATTTTTATCATATATTTCTATTCCTTTGTTAGCGTGCTTTTAATTTCCTAATTTTATTTTTCCTTTAATATTTAGCATTAGTTTAAACCTTTAAAATTCAAGAGTATTTATAAATTGGTCATCCACCAAAAATTATTTGTAAGCTTTCATTCAAATCAAATCCATTCTTCCCAAGAGAAAGACTAAATTGATCACCAACAGTTGGAGAGATCACCATTGTATTGGTGATCTTCCTTTGAATTTTAAGAGGTACAACTCCCTCTTATGATACAAATTTAGATTTTTTAGCTTAAAATAAAATGGGAGCATGCTTTGACCCATATGAATAATAACATAACACGGACAAGCACGATGTGCGAAGGTGTTGTGTCATGTGAAGTAGAGAAGAGTGCGAAAGGAGAAGTGAATGGAGCATGTCGTTGGGGGTATGTGGCTGGTGCGTTGCCTGTGCGAAAGAGTAAGGTGTAGTTGGTGATGCATTCGAGGGAGAAACATGCGGATTCTAGGGCTTCATCAGATCTGCCTCTCGTTTCTCTAAGGTATGACGCCCCTCTCTACATTGATGACTGTAGGAACAAATGATGCCCCTACCATGTCTGCTCAGATTTTTGTAAAATATAGGTCACTTAAGAATGCCCCACACAGACCTCTGTGTTGCCTCTGTTGACCTCTCCAACTCTTGAATTCTTCTAATTAGGTGATTCTACGGTAAGCTTGATGGATGTCCCTGTCAAATTTCATTTGCCTCATTCACAAATCGGAAAAATTTAGGATGATTTTGGAAAAAAATCCTTGTTTGTTCGTTGTTTATGCAAGAGGCCCGAGATTGCTCAATTCATCGATTGGATGAAGGCCAACTAGAATAACCTGTCGCTTCTTGACATTGACATTCTGGCTTTTTGTTTTTTCCTGCTCCACTTCGGCTCTGTGGAGGATTGCAATTTTTTCAAACAACATGGCCCTTGGTTTTTCAATCAATCTTGCCTCTTCTTGTCACATTGGTCGCCCTTTTTTTATCCTGCTGCTGCTAAGATCACCTCAGTCCCCATTTGGATCAGGTCGTAGAACCTTCCAGTGGTTATGCAGGCGCTTGGTCTTATCAAAGATATGGTTGAGCAGTTTGGTTATTTTGTTATGTTGGACTCTGGGGCACCCCATAGCAAATTCACCAGGGTTTGCGCCACCATCGAAATATCCAAACTAGTGCACCACTCTGTTTTGATCAATTCAACCTTGGGGACTTGGAATCAATTCCTCAATTATGAAGGTTTCTCCTTTAGGTGTTTTAGGTGCAATAAATTGGGACACAAAATTGTTGGTTGCTCTTCCCCTAGGGCTGCAACTACACAAAATTTTAGTCTTAAGAAGTGGGTTAGGAAGACGAGAGACCTAGATACGGATTTCATCTGGAAAAATCATAGTAAGTTTTTTGAATAGTCAATACCCGTGACCTCCAATGATGCTTCGATTGTGGCCTCCAGGAGCGTGATTCCTCCATCCTCTATTCCCACCAGGGATTCCTTTGAGGCACCTCCCCCTCCTCCCACTGGTGACCCCCCCACTTCCAATTGTGGAGGATGACACTGCTTCTGATTCAAAGGGATCTTATCCCTTCTTGTATGATTTGGATGAGGATTTTTTATGATTTCTTGGATCTCGAGGATGAGTTTTTTCCTCTTAAAAATTTTTCTCTTTCCCAAACTACTAGTACCATATCCAAACCAAACATTTTTGCCAAAAAGAAAAAGGGGCATAAAATTGAAGCTGAGAAGCTTCCTATTGAGGGAAAAGATGTTGTTGATGAGGGAACGTAGTGGATAATGGAATCCCTCCTCACTTGGAGCATGAGGAAGGGGAAATCCAAAAAGGCCATTTGATTGTGGTTGGGAAGGCTAATAAGGCCACTTGAGATGTGTCCATGGGTTGTAGTTTTTGTTTGGATTTTGTTTTGTAGCAATTTTTTTTCTGGTTCATTCAATTATCAAGAAGTGTTGGTCATTTTAGGATTTTTTCGAGCATGATTTGTACCTCTGACTCTTTTTTTGATCCCCATTTGTGGGTTTGAAGCAGTCATGCTATTTTTGAATTTTTTGGGTGTTGCCCCTTAGCAGTGATTTATCTAGCGAAAAAAATGGGGGCATACTTTTAACTAGAAGGAAGGAAATACTAACTAACACCATCCCATAACCATGGAACATATGTGATTAAAATAAACTTCCAAACTACTAACTAAACTAAAAATAGATTTGCAAGACTAATATCATGACTTAAAGATCAGATTACTAATAGCTAGTTGACTCAACTCAAATCAATTATGATATCATTTGAAGATAAATAAATGAAATACTAATGAATACCACATCCACAAAAAGAAGGCATATCCTAACACCTATCAAAGCTCATAGAGTTATCCATAAATATGAAGCATTTTATTTAAATTTATAGCTCACAGATGATAAACACCTTGAAATAATAACAAAAATTACAAGACTTGATCCTTATTTAAATCAATTCTCACTCATGCATCACAATGCAAGGGGGATCAAAATTTAGAACCCATTGATATTATATTGAAGCATATTTAAAAAACTCGATTCTAACGGCCAACCATTTCTTGAAAATTGATTCCTAAGAGAATGTAATTGCCATCTCAACAAATAAGCTTTTTGTGGAGGTTAGTTCTTTTCCCAATGAAGACACATCAACATTAATGGCTAGTTTTAGGATGGGTTATGATTAAATCACTTCTCCCAATTGATTGAGATAGGAGAATGAACTACCAACCATGCAGATGGGTCCAATGTCATTCAACTCATGCATACTTCCTATATCCACTAAGACTGGCAATTAATGATGTGCCAACTAGGAGCATATTTGTAAGGATAGTTTAAATGTGGGAGATTTCTCAATGCTAAAACACACACTTTGTTAGATTCACATCACGTCACTTATCCGAGATCATTAAATTTGAAGCCACTTGAGTGTCCTCGCTTTATTAATTGTATTCTCAAGAAAAAATCACTCATTTACTCCCATTTAGCTGTAGTTCTTTCATTCTCATCAATGATAATCATGATTTCAGATATGTTGATCACTCCTAGTGACACAACTTTTGAGGAGAAAGGTGACTTCCTCACTATTTGGCGAGTCGAGTGTAGCGCAGTGAACCAATTAAAGGAGGTCTTCCTCATCCGTAGTGATGTTGTGGAAGGATTAATTTGAAACATAATTGGTGAGCATTTCCTCTCCCAAGTGCACGCATGTAACTCAACTTTATTGGAACATTTAATTTACAATAATGTTTGTACCTTTGGAAAGTTTGAGTGGGGAATCCAAGTTGTTGAGAATCTAGTTAGACCAGTCTACCTACCCTATTTTGAAGGTGACCTGGGGAGCCTATCCGAGTATTCACGTGTAGGTCTGGTAGGTGATGCAATCTATATTACCATTGATTTGAGGAACGAGCGGGCTAGGTAGGCGATTTATCTTCTTTGTGTTGGGTTGGAACACAACATGCTGGAGACTTTTGCTCACTTTGTGGAGTTTAACAAGAACCTCTTCTCCCCTACACAGATCAAATGCCTCCAGGAGGTGATTGAGGGCATCAATATTATCATGTTCACTCTCTGTGCTTAGAAACCTATGTGTTGAAGACCCAAATTTTGGCTTGTAATGTGTTATATATATAATCATTTTTTGGATTTTGAATTAGCTCCATGTAATGTGGCGATTTGTGCTTCCAATTCTATTTTTTCATGTTGTTTGTCATACTATTATTTACTTTTAATCTTTGTAATGCATCTCAATGTTCAAGTTCATTTAAATTTTTTTTCTATAATGTATTTATCTCTTGTATCATTACTTATTTTGAAAATAATAGCTCATAAGTAGTTGAAATGCATAAATGTTGGGCTCTAAGTAGGGTTTCAAAAATGATTTCAAAAATTGCATAAGTTTTTTGAATGAAACTATCATCTGCTTTATCCATCACGTGCACGACACACTTCAAAACTCATGGGAGCCCCTTTTTTATTAAAGCCTTTGGAAAGAACCCTTAGGAGGAATACTTAGTCTTTTAGAAAAACCATTGTGGAAATGAATTAGGTTTCCCAATCTTGTCGGTAACCAACAAAGGTTTAGAAACCTAACCAAAGTTTTGAAAGGGAATCATTTTCACTTAATCTTCCTCCTTTCATCGGTGAATACCTAATTTATGAAAATAACTTCAGGACCTGACAACTATTTCAAAACTTAACAAGGGTTGACACAAAGAAAAATTTGGAAAAACCAATTGGACTGTCGGGTGAGAGGGAAGTTGTGAAAATCATTTAAGGATCTGACACAACTTTGAAAACTGAGGCATAAATGCGATGACTTGATGTGTTTAATTTACCCAAAGGGAGTGGACACTTTTTTGAATAGGGGCTATCAAAAAGGTGGTAAAAAATTCCTACCTTAGTAGTATATTCTTCTAATAATACATTAGTTTCTTAGATGACTAATTCTTACCCTCCTTGATGTCGGGGAGATTAGAAGTGGATAAATTCTTGTTCTAGTAAGGGTACATATTCTCCAATAGATTTTGTTTTAATTTAATTAATCTCAAGGAATGGATAAATATGTACTACTAAATATTCATGCCCTTGTGATAGTTGCTTAGCCATTGATGCTACCGAGAGGGTATTATACAAAGTCTTAACTCAATTATTTATAGAAATTAGTCTTCATTAGATTTATTTGCTCCTTGTATCCTCTCTTATGGCTGATCAAGATTATCAAGATTTTTTCCAGAAGTCTTTCCATCTTTTAGAAGCCCATCCATTATGTGGATTAGGTTCTTAATGAGAGGAAAAACTCTTGGATACTTTGGATTATTTAAATTATCCTTTCTTCTATTTTAAGTCTTAACTATTATATAATTTTTATTTTCTTCTCCACTTCACTCATACACCTTCTCACTAAATACACATGATCAAACCCTAGTTGGCACAATTTTTTTCTCCTTGTATTGATTTTTTCATCATAATAGGATCTCCCTATAGCTATGCATCCCCTTTTCATCCATATGTGACACTAGTTGTTCAAATACACTTTCCCCTTTAAGTGTGAGAGTTCTAAGTATTATTAAGTAGTACAAAATCTGTGGATTTGATGATCTTCAAAATGAAAATTATTAGTCGAGTACATTTAATTTATTGCCTCTAAAGATGAAATTATTGATTATATTGCATGAATTAGTTCATAAGGGGAACAAATATACCCAAAAATATTGAGTATAGTATAATCTTAAGAAACAAACTAATTCCCCCAATTATGCTTTGAACCTCCTTTAGGATCCATATGTAGGGTTCTAATAAACTTCACTATTCCATAAATTAACTTGAATTTTCAACCCATGGATTTATTAGTAATGGGTTAGAAAAATAATTTTAAAACATCACAAGAATATTGACTACGATGTCTATCCATGTGGATGGAATGCATTTGCATCATAGAACGTATTTGGAGATAATGAAATCAAAATAGAGCACCCTAGTTAGAAAGGTGGTTACAACATCTTATTACATGTCTAAGGAATATGTTATTTTTAGCTATTTTACCAATAATTAAAATGGGGTGTTGGAATTTGATCCACGAGAGTTTAGGGACCATACCTACCATGTGTTGGCTTATGGATTTTTAGTTTACCATCCATAGTTTCACGAGTTTATTTTTCTATTCAATTCTTGAGATGGAGGTTTCATAGTATATTTATAGGATATCACTACACTATCATAATCACTTCATATTTGTATGTTTATGTAATATCCTAAGAAGGTTGTCACCTATATTTGCATTTTAACCTTATTGGTGTTGCTAGAAATATAATTGGTTCAAATTTTGAGGTTGGGTTTTTTCCCAAAAGGATTTTCTCAAGATAATCACTATATTATGGTGAATGTTTTATGTATTTTCTTTCCTATAATTATTTGATTTGATTTTATATATACTTCTCTCATAAATTAGTGTAGGAAGTGTTTATGTTATCTTAGCTTCTTTTCACATCTAGTCCCATAACCTCCTAGAAAGACTAGAAAGTTTCTTGAAAGAAAGGAATACATTTTTGTGTGTCTATTGACTCATCCCAACCTTTTGAAATAACTAGTAGAGTTGATCCCTCTTCTTTGTAATGAAATAACTTGCACAAGTGAAGAATATAATAGGAAATATACAACAAATACTTGATAATACTTGATAATAATAATCCAATTCGAGGGGGAAACTTGCAAAAGTATTCAAGAAGAATATAATTCATAATATAATGCTAATAAACTAACCAATACTTCCTATATATACTATAATTCTACCATGGATGCCACCTAGGCTAACTTAATTACCTATATAATACTATATTAATGATCACATAACTTAATTTATAGTTATACTAGGCACAAATTACTATAGGATTAATGGTATAGCAAAGCACCTTCACACAACCATCATCCTTAATGTTGATTGATTATGGATGCTTCTATACAAGATATTCATCTTCTAATGTTGTATCTTTAAGAAGAAAAATCTTGCATTTAGTGAGGTACTTTGTGATTGTCTTAGCCCTCAACTTATTATTATGTATTCAAAAAATTATCTCAAGATCCGAGATAAGTATCCCCTCTTTATATTTCCCAAGTAGCACTATCTCTATGAAAATTTAGTGTTGACCATCTTGTTGCTTAATTCTTTTCTATGCCTTTGCCTTGTTCTCCTTAAGACTAGACATATCTTATTTATGTTGCATGTGTTATTCCTCTACTTTAGAATTTTGGTGTACCTTCAAATAATAGGTGAAGGATGGTATGTTTACCACATAATTGATTGAATGGACTAATTATGATCTTTGTAGGAGGCAATCCTTTTGGCCTATCCATCAAAATAACTTATGAATTTGACAATGTAGGAACTTTTTATTAATGAACTCCTAATGTTTATAATATAGATACATCCCTATCTATCCCATTGTTAAGAATATTTTTTATTTGATGTTAGATTAATCTCTATGGATACTTTGTATACAACCCCATTAATTTAAATATTTTACCCTTTAAGTGAAAATGCATGAATAAATCTTGTAAGTTTATCTCAATTATTCCTAACGTAGTGATCCATTGGAGTACCAAAATAATTTCTACTCTATCCATTGGAATAACAAGCATAAGATTTAATAAATCATGTAGTCTCACATGGTGAGTTTAATATTGTGGTATTTCCTTGAAAAATGATTGTACATCCATCCACAATCATAACCTAGATTTTTGGAGTCAGGTTAATGAAAAATTTCAATTGTGTTGAATACTTATTATTGATGAAGTTATGGGCATTACCAAAATTCAATCAATATCACTTCCTTGTTTTGCTTAAGGAAACCTAGTACCTTAAGGGTTTGTACATACTAATACCTATTAGCACATGACAAGAAATAGTTGGTTGGTCATATTTTGAGTGTTCCACAACCACTACTATCTCTTATTCATAATTTTATTCATCATAGGTGCCCTCAATATAACACATTTATGTCCTCTAATATTATTCCTATCATATTTAAAATACAACCCTTTGGCTCCTTTTTCTTCAATTCACTAAGGTGTCAATCTCATAGGTTGAAGTAATGACGATATGGGGGTACTCCAATATTTGTTACTAGGTAAAACCTCCCTTTTTTTAGCCAAAACCTTTTCCTCTAGTCTATGTAACATGAAAAAATATTTACATATCTAGAATATGGACTAAACATGTGTACCTCATATTAGATGTGATTCTTGAGCCCACCAAGAAACAAGTCATTCAAGTTCTCCTTTGTAATTGTCTAGATGCTCAAACATAGTTTCTAGAAATGCTTAATATAATTTTTGAATCATGTCTTATTTGTCATAATTTTTATAACGAACTAGAATAATTATTTGGTACATGGTTATTATAGTGTGACTGCAACTCTATAAAAATTGATGAGGTGACATTGAGAGACTTTTTCTTCCTTTGAGCACATAGCCATTAGTACCAAATGAATTAATTTGGTTCTAGATATAAGGAAGCCATTTTTACTTTTTACCCACTTGAAATTTTATGTACAACAAAAATTCCTCCATTTTATTTATCCAAGTCAATGGATCCTCACCATCAATGTTGCATATACTTAGCTTTGGTATCAAGTTATAAGATCTTGTATGAGTACTAGCATTTGGATCCATATTAGCTGGCTTAGATAACCCATCTTGATTTCTTGAAACATCATGTTATTTTCTTGGTTATGAGAGATATATCCTTGGAGTTTATACATTATTTATTTGATGTAAGCCACATCTTATTTCATGCTAGTACTTCTATTTGATATTTCATATTCTGTGCATATTTCTTCCAACTTTTACACTTTTTCATCTATTGTTGACCACACCAGATTCAAAGTTCCAATGTATTCTAACTTTGATTCTATATCCTCTTTGTTAGGATAATTTCCATGACCTCTAGTCTATATGACCCCATCATGGTGACTCCTCAAATAATTTTGACAATAAATTGTTCAAAACAAAAATAATGCTAATTTTTTTATTGTAAATTACCTCTACCAAGGACTCATTTCTTTAAAAAAAAATCCAAGAAATTCCACCAATTTACAACCTTGGATTTAAAAATAAAATCAAATCAAATTATGCTATAACTTCTTTAAAAAATTTCAGTTAATCTTAATACAAACTCTAGCCACTTTAAGATATTCTTGATCAACCCTCCATAATGTAAAAAAAAATCACCATTTTGTAGCCTTGGAAGCAATTTTTTTGGAGCCTTAATTTTATAATAATTCCTTCAAATTTGAACTATAAAAACTTCAATATGTCTTTGATAAATCCTCCAAAAATTATATTTTCAAAATTGAGATAGATATGCACTTCATAATCTAACCTCCAAAATTTTGAATAAACCTTGTTTCTTTCCTTCTAGATGCCTAGATCATGTGTTGACACCACTTATAGTAAAATAACTTACAAAAGAGAAGAATATAATAGGAAAAATGCTATAATACTTGATAATAATTGAGAACAATAAGCCACTTGAAGGGGTAAACATAACAAAAATTTAATAAGAAAAAAATTCATATGGTGCTAATAAACTAACCATTACTTCCTATACATACCATACTTATGCCATGATCGCTATCCAAGTTGATTTAACTACCTATATAAAACTATATTGATGATCATATTACTTAATTTTCCCTACTTAGTTATGGTAGTCACTAATTTTATCTATATATATCTATGCACACTATAGGATTAAGGACATAACATTATCTCACTTAGTAATGAGGCAAATTTAAAAATCTTTAGTAATTTCTATCCTTTTGTATATTCCAAATATAATTTTTTCAATCATATATCTATCTTAACCCCAAGTGTTAAATGAAGCACCTTTTGGCTTGTTTCTCTAATTAAAATGAAAATGACCCTTTCATTTTCACCCTTCATAATTTTACTTTTACATTCTAACATATAAAAGTTTATTCAGATTTTTAGCACAGGGAAACAATTTGGAATCACTATCTTAGTCAAATTTAAGGTTCAAGTATTACATATTAGTTTGGGTAGAGTATTTTTTCTATATAATTTCTTGAAAGTTACTTTCCACAATTTCATGTTATGGGATCCTTGATGTAAATCCCTTTGTGTCTTTAAATAACTCAACATAAGATTCATCCTTCCTAGTGAATTTATTGTATCTTTTAGCTTGAATGGGGAAATTTTTGAAGTATCCTTTGCTAGAGGCTCTTATGGGGTTCATTAGGAGTAAATTAAGGATGAAGGGTTTTATAGGGCCTTAGTTCTATTATAGATAACCTAGAAATTGCATAACACTCTTGTTATGCCTTGCATAACCACCCCATCTTTTGCCTTGGTCAAAATGGGTTCCCCTTTCTGTTTTCTGTCCTTGTTTGTTTTTCAACAAAGTTTGGATTTTTTCTTTCTTCCAACACTTTGTTTTCCTTTTTGTTCTATTGGAACCGAAACAAAATCTAGTTTGAAACTTGTTTTGAGGACTCCATTTTGATCCTGATCCCACTTGTCTTTTTGTTAGTCTCTTAGGTTTGTCTTTTTTTCTTTTTGCCAGAGCTGGAGCCGGAATGGATATTAAGTGTGGGATTTATATATAGTCTTGAAATTTTTTCCATCCCACCTCTGCCTCCACCTTTTGGTTTGTTTGTTTGGACTTGAGATCAATGTTGTTTTTCTTGTTTTGATCTCAGCGTTTTTCATTTGGTTCTTTCTTTCCTTTTCTTCTTTAGTGGCGGAAGCGGAATCGAAATCGGAACCAAACTTGAAACGTGGACAAAGTTTCCAAATCAATTTCCATTCCATTTCTAGTCTTGCCTTTCTTGTTGTTGTCTAAATTTACTTCGGTCACATAGTAGTCTTGTCCCTATTCCCACCACGATCCCACATCTGAGCTGTCGTATTAATGACATTAATTGCAGATACCTCACACGTATGAAATTCAATTTTAACCTTAATTAAGGTTAAGTCACTGATTATTATCACTGTTCAAAGAGTAAAAATCAAACCAAAGCTGCAGTGGAGCATTTGGGAGCGCAATTCAATCAAAGGTGTGGT
This sequence comes from Sequoiadendron giganteum, assembly GCA_007115665.2. Classification (NCBI taxonomy): domain Eukaryota; kingdom Viridiplantae; phylum Streptophyta; class Pinopsida; order Cupressales; family Cupressaceae; genus Sequoiadendron; species Sequoiadendron giganteum. Next base: position 559,129,072 of record CM021103.1, read on the forward strand.
ATTTGTGTGCAGATTCTCATCAAGGGCTAGCCTGTTGGATTGTGTTTGGAGGTAGGGTTTCTATTCTTCATTTTCGGTTCATCTTGTTTTGTTTGGTCTTTTGTTCTTTGCATGGGTTCATAGATTTTCATTTTTCATTTGAATCCTTGTTGTTTTCTTTGCTTTTCTTCTGCTTTGTTTTCCTTGTCTTCGGTTCATCTTATCTTTTACTGTTTGTCATTTTTCTTGTTTGTTTATTTTTTCCACGGTCATTTTCACATTTTCTTCATGCCCATACCGTGGTGCCCTAGGTTTTTGGGGGTGTCGATCATTTGCTACATTTTTTTTGTGGTATTCTTTGATCCGATGCTTTATCTACCGGTTCTTTTTCATATCGACTTGTTGGTTTCAAGTAGGGTTAAGTTGTGCCCTAATTATTTGAGTCGAATGGTTTTTATAAACTAGGGATTTTATGCACGTCTCATTTTAATTAGAAAATGGTGCCCTAGTTGCTATGTTTTCCTCTCGGTCATATGGGGATGGTTTCGCGCTGCCATATTTTTTAAGCCTCCTCAATTTCCCAAGTGACCTCATTTTTTTGGTTATGATGTCATTCATTTTTCTGTTGGAGTCCCTAATGACGTCATAGTTGTTTTTAACTGGGGTCGGATCTGGGTTTGATTTCATTCTCAAAATTTGGTTTGTAATGAATGTACGACTCCATCTCTGGGCCCGCTTCCAATGAGTTATAGTTTATCAAAATGTGTTCGCCATAATCAGAACCGGAGGCGGACTGGGATATAAGTTTGAAATTTCTTCCTTGTATCAAATCGATGTCCATTCCGATCATGGTTCCGATTACCATTCTAAATCTATCTCCAATCCCACCATATGGTTTGTTGAGAGCTCAATGTCCATTCCAATCCTGACCCTGATGGTGCTTTAAAGGATTTTTAGGGATGTCTTCTGCATGGTCCCGCCTCCAGTTTATATGAAGGGTAAGATCTCTGACCGGGTTTTTGTTAAACGTCTTGTAGATCTAATCTAGGGTTTCATTGCAAAAATTAAAGAATGTTAGGAGCATCGGGTGAGGTTTCTCAGACGAGTCAACTTGCAAAAACTTCAAAACCAGGAGCTAAGCCTAAAAAGGTTAAGCCTGAACAATTCCCTTATACCTTGAGGTATAATCATCAGGGTCCTGTCATCACTGTTAGCAAGGTGGAGTTTGATTGGGCATATATAACTGATACAAATATAGGTCCATTCCATTATGAGGAGTTGTACTCTGAAACATTTGTTGAAGAGGTGACAGGGACGACCTAAAGAATAGTTGAATCTAGCTTGGCTCATATCACTGTTTTTCCTCTATCAATCAGATGTCCTAAATTGATAATGAGAACAACTGAAGCCTATAATTTGGCTACTAGACAGTGCGTGGATTCACAAGGCAATGTCATCATTGATTTAACTCCCCAAATGTTCCAGTTTATGTTCAATGTCCCCAATGCAAGGAATCCTAAGCAACTCAATGAGGCAACAACTTTGAAATGTATAGTAATCATAAGGAAGCCAACAAAGCTCATTTGAATAAGAAATGGATGAGGATTGAGAAAATGTCTCTAATTAAGCTTCCAGATCAACCTAAAAGGGTAGAATTCTACAACGAGGTTGGGGACATAATAATGATGTTATCCAGATTATTTGGAAAAAGGGATGCTTTTCACTTTAAAGAATGTATGTTTCCATTCATTCATAAAATATTAGATGGCAAAAAATAGTTTTATTGGCCCATGATTGTGTCTGAAAGCATACACAATCAAATGGTTAGAGTGAGGGAAACCAAGAGTTTCTTTATGACCTCTTATGTCATTTATGCAACAAGGAGAGGTATTTTTCCAGGTTTAAAACAAAATGTGGGGATCTTGGGAGAAGTTGATGGATATAATAAAGTGTGGAACCACTACGATTAGCTATCCTTGTAGATTTCTGAACAATATTATAAAAGGGTTAATGATGCATTTTTGTATGTCAATATTAACCAGCTTACGAGAGATGCAGGGTATAGATTGAGCCAGGAGGCTATGGCGTTCATTACAGAGTGGGGATGTTGGTTAATCCAATACCCCAAGTTTACATATTTTAGGTTGGTTGGGTTTGATGGTCATCCTCACTTACTCCCTAGATGCTACAACAATAGGATGGTTTTAATGGAGTTTGTTTACCAAGCCTTGGGGGTGAATGTTAAATTTGGTATAAAGCATAAGCCCGATTGCCATAAGTTCCCCATGCAGTTGGGTGAATATAACTGCCCACACCTCGTGGGAGCTAAGGTTGTTTGTAATGAATTAATGCATCTAAAATTGGGCTTTTATACTGCTAGGAAGAACTTTTATCCAAGGAAGAAGATGAATGCCTTACTTCCATTTTTGATACAATTTAATCTATTGGAGGACTTCTGGAGTGATCTTCAGGATGAATATGACTTGAGGAAGAGGAATTATGAAAGATTGCCTATCCCACTCATGGTGGAATATGGAGTTAAAGTGGAAATTCCTAAAACACTATTGGATGATGGTGTAGTTTTGGATCCCTTATATGAGGCACAAAATGTAGGAAACAAGATTTTAGATCCTGTAGATTGGGGCACGAAGGAGACAATAGATATTAAGCAAATAAAAAGATTAGTGTTGGATAGAAGTATCCAATGGGTTAGGCTGAGAAGTAAGCAGCTTGGGGTTCAAACCTCCAAGAAAAGAAAAGGTGCAAGTACCACTCAAGGGTACAAGAGAACGAAGAGGAGAATGCCTCCAAAGGAATTCTTCCCTCTTGACATAGAGGAATTTGAACTTGAAGCTTCAGCTCAAGATTTTCCTGAAGCACATGAAGAAGAAGTCCCAACAAGAATTGTGGTCTCAACATCAGATGTGGGTGAGTCACCATCTCAACTCCCTCCTACAGAGCAACCAAGTGGAGAAATGCCTAAGGGGACTCTCCATCAAGAAGTTTAGACTTTAAAGGGAAATGGAGTTGAGATGGAAATTCGTGATATAGGGACAGACTCTGAGGATACTTTGCCAGATAAGGAGACACTAGAGGAGATGCCTCTTGATGAAACTGAGCATGTTTTGATAGAAGAGGATCAATGGGCACTATTTGAAGAGGCTAAAAAAGGATTAGATGCCAAAGCACATGTTGAAGCTTTGGAAAAACAAAAAGAAATGGATACAAAGGCACAAGTTGATGCATTACTCCAAAAAATAAGTTAGAGGCCAAACATAAAGCTGATGAATTGGCCCAGCAATAAAACAAAAGGAGGATGAGCTTAGAGTACTGGAGGAAAATTAAAAATTGGAGATGCTGCAAAAGATCCATGACCTAGAGGAAGAGAAGGCCTAAGAAAGAAGAGAAAGGGAGGCCCTTGAGGCTAAATTTAAAATGATTGAAGAGGCCTATAAGAAAAGGGAGGAAGTATAATGCTTGCAAAAAGAAAAGGATGTTGAAGAGCTTGCTAAGCAACAACAAAAGGAAAAGGAAGCATGGGAAAAGCTCAAGGATTTGGAGGGAGAGAGAGATAAACTACTTGAAGAGAAGAAGTTAGAGGAAGAACGGTTGAAAAGGGATGACAAGATAAAAGGATACAGGAACAAAAGGATAGGGAAGAGGCTGAGAAGGTTGCACAAGAGAATGCATAAAAGGAACAACAAAATGTGCAGGAGGTTGATTCTCAACCTAAAGTTACTCTATTGCAGCCACTGTCTTCTACAATTTCCGCCTCTTCCTCTACAATGATGGCTACCACTCCTAGTGCTCCTACCTAGTTAAAGTTGGATCTTGAGAAGAAGAAAATAGCTCCACCTTAGCCTCTTAATTGGGAAGAAATGATGAAGGAGATAGAAAATGAAAGACCAAAGAAGAAGGCCAGAGTTCTTCATTCCACAAGGCTTACCGAGGCAAGGGAGATCATTGCAGAATTTGCAATTCCAGTAGTGGACAAGGATAGAGGAGATATGCAAGTGACTGATTATCAATTGGGCATAGTCAATTTAGGGAAGCGTACAAGGAATCAACAAATGAATCTGATTGATGTTGTAGCTTCATCCACAAAGTCTAGAATGATCAAAGACTAACAAAGAAAGGATGAGCTTAAGGCTCAATTGGATCAGCTGCATACTTTCTTAAGAGATGTTTCCACCCCCAGGTCACAACAAGTTGCTGGAAATACCAGTCTTACTCAAAAAAAGAGAAGTTGATGATCTAGTACAAATGAGGAGTAAGTCTGGGATGATGGATAGATGGATCGATAAGCTTAACCAGGAAGTGGGTGAAGTGTTGGTAAGTAGTTTTGAAATTCATAAGGCAGTGCTTGAGTTGATAGAGGAAATGGGTCACCACACTGAAACTTTAGGAAAACAAGAAGAAGAATATAGGGGGTATGTTCAAAAAATAAAAGATATTAGTAAACTTCCAGAGTCGACTCTTTTTGAGCAATCAATCTTTGAAGAAGATAATGAAAATTTCTTGGAAAAATCCTCAAGCATAATCCGGTTTAGGTTTGATTTCATATATAAGCATAGGAATGAAATTCAAGATGCTAGTAAGGACTTGAATGAGCAGCTTGATGAACTAGAAGCTATTGTGGTCATTCTAGTCAATATGGGTGTACCGATTAAGGAGGGCATGCCTTTGAATCAATTAAAAGAGAAATGGGACAATAGGTTTCAGGAGGTCAATGCAGAAAGAGGACGATGGAGAGGAATTATTATTAGATAAACTAATGGATGTTAAGGAAGAGGTGAAATATGGTAGGAGAGAGTTGACTAAATTAAATGATATGAAGGAATTTTCTTTTGTAGAGTTGAGGAGGATTAAATTTGAAGATAGTTGGGTCAATGGGCCTAATGTGGATATTATTCAACAAGTCTTCTCAAGTTATAATAAGTACCTTCTTGAGAAAACTACACAGGAATGAGTTGGCATTGGGATGATCTATTTTGGGCTCGTGACTTCCCCCTTTTCTCTCCTATTTCATAGGGCAATCAACATATGAACCAAAGATCAGCTAGTCTAAGTTTTTTAGGAGGTTTTGGTTCCTTGATTAGTGGATCTCAATTTTGATTGAGAGGTATTTGTGCTTAAGCATCTCTATATGTACTTTTGAACTCCATATTGTAAAGGTGGATTGATGAAATTATAATTAGCCACCTGATGATAACATATAGGTTTTAATAACTTTGAGTAAAGATACTTTTAAAAGTTCATGTTGAATTTAGATACACTTTTTATATAGTTTTATGTTGGAATTGAACTTCTTGGATGAGGTTAATGAATCATAATTGTTCTTTATTCTAGTGTCTTTGTTGTGCATAAATGTTTCTTATTTGTTGTTAATCAATAGGGGAAACCATATTTTAAAGATTATTTCATTAAATTGTCTATGAATGGAATTGTTATATGTCTGTTTATCTATATTATTGGCAACAAATGAGGAAGTTTGTTTTGAATCTTGGGGTATTGTGATGATTAAACTAAGCACTATATTTGTATGCAATGGTATGGATTGTTTTGTGAGTTGCATCATGTTATGGTTTTTGATCTGTTAAGAAACACTCGTTGCTAGAAATATATGTTTGGATGTTAAAGAATTTTGTTCATATTTTACTGATTTGTGCCTTGATCTATCTTTTTCTATTTATTTAAACACCCTCATTAAACATAGATTGATGAATCCAAGACAGTTTGTATTACTTATCACCAACAAAGGCCCCTTGAATATTATAGTTGCATTGGCCAATTGAGTGACATCAAACAGTTGAGAACCAACTACCAGGACCTTGGAAGTTAGGCTACTATATGTTGTATTTCTCTTTAAGGAGAAATAGAGTAGAAATATTTTTTTTTTTATGTTTTTTGTGTTATTTTCACCATTAACCGATTTGATGCTAGAAGGAGGGCTTGAAGGAACAAGTTGGCTCATATTAGATCATTCTCACTTGAAACGTATGGGAGGATTCTCAAATCCTCTGACAATTCTGAACCATTGGTAGAACTTCAAACCCTTGTTAGATATAGACCTTAAGCTCATAGAATTTTTATCCCACTATTGTCACCACCACTTACTCCACTTGGATTCTGGAAAAATCCATCATTATCGCCCCAACAACCTAATCCCTGCACACCACCCCTAGTTCAACCAACATCACCCCCAGTTCGACTAGTGTCACCACCGCTTCATCCTATATCACCACAACTTGCTCAACCAATCCCACCACCACCCATGGCTTACTTTGTGAATAACCCCTCTTTGCTAGGGACTATTCCTGGGGGGTATGCATGATCTACCAAAGAATCTAGAAAGGTTTTTCCCCAAGTATATGCATGAAGAATCAAGAAGCATTGTGGAACATATACAAGCATTCAAGGATGCTTGTACCCGTGCTCAGGTGGCACAGTAGGACGTTGTATGTAGGTTGTTTCCTTATTGTTTGGGGGACATGCCATACAAATGGTATCTAAATCTACCCCAGGCATTTATTCTAAGCTGGGAAGATTTAGAAAATGCCTTTATAAATTAGTTTCGGGTCTATGTAGACCCGACCATTTTGTATCATCAATTTTCTACCATAAGAAAGAAACATCATGAACCTTTGATGTTATTCAACACTAGATTCCAAAGAATGTTCTATAGGTTACAAGACCCTTACTTAGTGGCTGAAAATATTGCCATTCAAGCATATTTAAGAGCTGTTGATCCCTTGATTGGACTATTCTTGCAGATAACTTATGCAACCAATGAGATTGAATCCTTGTCTAAAGTTTATCATCTAGCCATTAAATTGCAACAGTAGATAAGTCTACAATCAAGAAGTTTAGGAGCACCTCTCCCCTCCATGGGTTATCAGATGCCTAACCCATTGTTGTTCAACACGGTCCTAGGGATGTCTTATTCCCAATATGGACCTATTTCTAAGTTACCAACCCAACCTACCATGCCATTTTTCATTAATGGCATGCAGGATTCTTCCCAACAATCTCAAAACCACCAGTAGCAAGGGGAGGGTCAAGTCATGTTCATTCTCCATCTGCAGGGTAGATTGTGTAGAATGAACAAACTGTTCAACTAACCAATGAGGTAGAAACTCTCAAAAAGAATTTGTCACAAATGTCTAACGACATGGCACAACTTAGACATAAACCTCCACAAAACCAAAATTAGAATTACCAAAATCAGGGAGGTTATAACAACCAAGGTGGTTACTCTAATCGAAATATGAATTGGAACACCAATAGGAACTTCTAGAACCAAAAATCCTCTAACCAAAATTATCAAAATCAGAACAAAGGATACAATCAAAGGTCCAACAATAACAATAGGTAGTGGAACACTGGACCCAACAATGAGGGAGTTCCCCATAACTATCAGTCTGGTGAAGATAAACCACACACTGCTAATGTGGTGGATCTCAATTTCATGACTAATTGGTGTAAACTACATGATACTGCAGGACATTCTGAGGTTAATTTCCCAAAAATGGAAAAAATTGTGAAGATTGCGCAAGATGATTCCCACCCTCCACAAGGAAATTTCAATCAAGATGATGGGTAAGTAAGTACTACTATGACTTATGAGACCATCGAGGAAAAATATCAATTTCCCATGCAAGGAGATAATGAACCAGAAGAATATTTGTATGATGCCCAAGCCTTTCAGTCTAAAGGTGGTCATTTCCTAATAAATCATAATAAAGGTCCATTCACTACATCTGCACCTCCCAACAACATGGTCCCACCTAATCAGAATGTAGATAATAACCCACCACCACCAAAGGGGCCTTCTGATTCTCATAACAAGGGTAATGCACCTTCTTTTAATAAGTATCAAGTTAGGAATGATTCAGAGTTTGATTGTATTGTAGTGCCGCAGAGACAAAATACGTCATTTTCATTGTTTGAAATTATGAAGTGGTGCTTGGCTCAATGGGAAGTTGTGTTGAAAGCCCTGGAGGAGGTGGATCGTTCAAAAGGAAAAGGTAAAGTTAGTCTAGGGAAGGAGATGAATGCGGCCATCTATAAAGGTAAGATCGGTACCCCACCTTTTCTTTTGAGTTTAAGGATCTTTGGAAAGAATCTACATAATTGTCTACTGGACTTTGGAGCATTGGGTAATGTTATGCCCTTTTTAATTTGCAAGAAGCTAGGATTAAGTCTTGCCAAGAATAATAAGAAAGTAATTCAATTGGACAAAACTGAGGTTAATGTGGTGGGAGAATTAAAAAGTATGCATGTACAGGTTGGATCGGATCCAAGGATCCAAACTTACATAGATATCCAAGTGGCCGATATCCGAGAAACATATGGTATGCTCCTAATTTAGAAGCTAATGAAGAGTATTTGGGGGTATTTGTCTTTGGATTTCTCTCACATGTGTCTGCATTGGAAAGGGATAGCAACACAAATTAGAATTGAGAGTGAACCTAGGCTCAAACACATGATTACTGAATATGATTCTCCTAATGAAGTAGCATATTTTGAGACCGAGATAGGAGTTTACAAGCAGGAGGAGATCATGACCTTCTCAAAATTCAATTTTGCTGATATACTACCTCTAGAATAGAAGGACCCAATAATCTTGGTCAACCAATAAGTTCTAATTAAAAAATTACAAGATAGGCTAGTATTGGGAGAAGAGACTGATTTGTGCAGTTTGTTACTTCCTAATTGGTGTAGGATTCATTATCAGAATCATTCTAAATTGACATGCCAACCCTGCCTAGATATATTAAATCATATATGCCAGCCTCAACTAATTTTCCAAGATCAACCTCAAACACCCACCAATGAGTTTCCATTTAAATCTAAGGAGGCTACCATCCTCACTAGAACTAGTCTTTCTCCATTACACCCACCCCCGATACTCTTCCAATGCCTAAGGCATTGATGAAAAATGAATTGGATTGCAACTTGATCCAAGAAGTTGTTTAGGAAGTGATTCTTGAACAAGCTTTAAATGTAGAATAATCTTTGTGTGAAGCCTGCCCCCAATCACATTCAACTCTTGATGGCCAATAATAGTCTGAGTCACCACCCATCTCTAGCAAGTCATCTTCTGTTATAAAAAAAAAGAAAGAGCTCCCAGCTAAGGATCAATTATGGAGCCTTAAATTTGATGGCTCTAAATACAAAGCAAGAAGTGGAGCATGGATTGAACTAACCAACCCGAAAGGGAAGAATTAATTTGCATCTTATAGGTTGCAGTTTGGTTGCACGAACAATGTGGCTGGATATGCACTCGCTCACAGACTTATGTTTTCCCATGAAAAGAAGGTCACTTCTCTCATGGTAATGGGGGATTCTAAAGTAATTGTAAAATATGTATGCAACCAATATACTTTTCATAACAAAAGATTGGTTGCGTACAAAAATAGAATTTTGAATCTGATTGAATACTTTGACGCTTTTGGGATCACTCTGATTCCTAGAGAAACTAATCAGATTGTGGATGCCCTTGTCATTACTGCTAGTACCTTGGAGCCTATGCAAGAATCTAAGCTAAAAATATTTTCAGTTGAATTAGTCTTAGTCCCAGCTATCCCAGTTAATGTCCAAAATTTTTAGGTATTTGATGATGACGAACATATATTGTCCTTCTTGTCAAGTTCAGATGTCTTTGAAGGATAGATAATTGATGGATCTGAAAGAGATCAGGAAGATTGGGATCTTGAGAATGGTAACATAGAAGGGATATTGGATTTGAAAAGAAATAGTATTCCAAAGGGGATGGTAGCTTTAGAAAGGATATTTGACTCTGACCCATGAGCTCATCAAAGGGTGCCCTTAAAGAGTGATGGAGGGAAGTATGAATCTATTAATCTGACTCAGTTAGGTCCCGAAAGGAATTTCCTCATAGGAAAGACTTGTCTTGAAGAAATTAAGGAAAAGATAGTTAAAATTTTGGAGCAGAACATTGTAGCCATTGCTTGGGGGTATGAAGAATTAAAGACATTTGACACTTTGGTGATCACACATACCATACCTCTTAAGACAAATCAATGCTTTGATTGAGCCCCTGATTTAGAAGGAGGTGCAAAAGCTTCTATCTACAAGAATAATCTTCCTAGTCAAACATTCTACTTGGGTTGCAAATTTAGTTCCTGTGTGTAAGAAAAGTGGTGAAATGAGGTTATGTGTTGATTTTGGGAATCTAAATAAGGCTTTCGAGAAGGATAACTACCCACTGCCTTCTCTTGATGAAGTATTACAAACAATCAATGGGTCCCAAATGATGTCATTTTTGGATGGTTGTTCAAGGTATAATTAGGTGCTTGCCAACCATGAGGACAGAATGAAATCTGCCTTCATCACCAAGTGGGGCACATTTTCCTATTAGAGGATGCCATTCGACCTTATCAACGTTGGAGCAACCTTTCAATGTGAAATGGACGTAGCATTCAAGGATCTAATAGGTAAGTGTATCATTATTTATGTGGACGACTTAAATATCTTTTCAAAGAACCATGAAGACCATGTTGCAGATTCGGAAAAGGTTCTCAAAAGGTGCATAAGCTATGGTGTCTCCCTTAATCCAAAAAATTGTGTGTTTGGAGTGTCTGAAGGGAAACTCTTAGGCCACATCATATCAGAAGAGGGGATATCCATAGACCCTGATAGAGTAGAGGCCATTTTAAAACTGACAAGTCTAAGAAGTAAGAAAGAAATGAGACCCTTCTTTGGAAGGATTAATTTTGTCAGAAAATCTATAATAGGGTTTGCAGAAATTGGGAAACCCCTTAATAAGATAATGAAAAAAGATGCGAAAATAGAATGGAGCAATGAGGCCAAATCTTATTTCTCACAGATTAAACAATCAATATTTGAGGCCCTTGTCTTGACCAACCTAGATTATCTAAAGCCCTTCTATATCTATTCTTTCACGTCTGACCATCCATGTGCAGTTGTTCTAATGCAACGAAGAGGTGAGGGAGAGGAAAGACCTATCACCTTCATGAGCTCTCCATTTAAGAATGCAAAAGTTAGGTACCCACCCCTTGAGAAGCAAGCCTTTGCATTGGTTCGAGAAGTAAAAAAAATAGGCATTACATTCTGCGGAGTCAAGTTATTGCCATAGTTCTTGATCCAGCTGTAAATCCATCCCGATGCAAAACGAATTGGGGGAAAGAAGAGGAAAATGGATAGCCATTTTGCAAGAGTTTGACTTCGAAATTCATCTAATGAAACTCATTCGATGGCATGGTTTATCAAAGGCAATGGAAAATGTGGACAAGAATATCACATGTCAGCAATACACTGTGCAATCATTTACTAAGGATCCCTGGTATACAGATTTGATCTTCTTCCTCCTCAAAAATAGATGCCCAGAGGGGATGAATGCTACTCAGAGGAGAGAAATGAGGATGAAGAGTGCTAAGTATATGCTCAAAGGGGGATCTATATACAAAGGGAATTTTCAAGGAGTTTACTTGCGCTGTTTGGATTAGCAAGAGGCTAAGCATGCCATTGTTGAATTTCATGGAAGTCATGGTACAAGACATGGATATGCATATGCTTTGGCCCATCAAATTCTTAGATCAAGCTATTATGGCCTTATTTTTTTTGAGATGCACACCAACATGTCAAGACATGTCATGTATGCCAGAATTTTGCACCGAGGGAAAGAAATCCAACAATTCCTTTGCAACCAGTGTATGAGGTAAGACCATTCACTCGATGGGCACTAGACTTTGTAGGTGTCATTAATCCAAACTCTTCTATAGGTCACAAGTTCATCTTGACTACAACTGACTACTACACACACTAGACTGAGGCTCAGCCCTACAAAAACAACACCACAAAGGTGGTTATCAAGTTTCTAACTGAGAACATCACCACCGGGTTTGGAGTACCATTCGCCCTGGTATGTGATAATGGCCTTGCTTTTTCTTCAGTTGAATTTATACAATGGGCTTATGAAAATAAAATTATTTTGAAATATTCATCCAATTAATAACCTCAGGGAAATGGAGTGGTTGAGTCCACTAATTAAAATCTATTGGAAGTAATAAGAAAATTGTTAGAAAACAATCCTAGGGACTGACATACTCAGTTGAGATTTTCCCTATGGGAAGATCGAACTCAAATCAAAGCTGCCTTAGAAAATTCACCATTTAAATTAGTCTACAACCAAGACTTAGTCTTCCTGATCCATTTGCAAATACTGATCCTCAAGTTTATGCAAGAATTTTATACAGAGGATGATAGGATTGAGGTCAGACTAATCAATTTTCTCAACATGGAAGAACATAGAGATGTTGATTTGCAACAGTTCTCTAAACATCAAGTTGTCGTCAAACATTGGTTTGAAAAGAGGGCCAACGTAAAGGCCTTTAGGATATCAGATCTTGTGCTACTATGGGATAAAGCCAAAGAGAAGAAGGGGGATCACTAGAAATTTGAAAAAATCTAGTTAGGTCCATATCAAGTGGCTGAGATACTAGGTGAGAATGCTTTTCGTTTGAGTACCTTAATAGGAGAACCTATTCCATTTCTAGTTAATGGTCAGTTTCTCAAGCATTACTTTGGTTCATAGACGTCTGATGTTCTGAATAGCTATACCACATTGTATTATATGTAATTAACTATTTTATTTTATTTTTGTTTTATCTTTCCTTGTCCTTTTGTTTCTTTTGTTTTCTTTTGTTTTTGTTTTGTCTAGTTCGTTGGGGATCTTCATTTCTACCCATTTTAAGAAAAGGGGGTTATTATTCAAAGTATGCTACAGGCACTAGGAGAGAAATTGATTTAGGTATTTTCAGGGAGCATTTGTTGAAATATTTCTTTCTAAAACTCAAGTCTTATGACCATTCTAATGTTGGTTCGAAAAGTTATCAAGGGTAAAAGGTACATTGTGAATATCTCATGAATTATGATTGAAGTCTGTAACAAAATAGATTAACATCTGCTTAAGTAAATACCTATTTATTTCAGGGTTATTGTATCTTTGATTCAAGTGAAAAATCTGATTCCAAGATTGTCATGAAATTCATTGTAGTTCTCAACCCACATTTCAGATCAATTGCATCTGATTATTGAGAAAAACTCATAAAAGTTCCCACAAGTGAAGCCTAAGTAAAAAAAAGAGAAAGAAAGACAAAAAAGGAAAACTCAATATCAAATGGGTGAAAAAGTATCTCTATCAGGGCTATGGATGCCTGTCTGGCAGTATAGAAATTATTTGAGAGAACTAGAGGTATCTTCCTTAGGGCTATGGACACCTGTCTGGCAATAGAGCAATGCCCAGGATTTCATTGCACGATAGTTAAAGGACTCAACCTATGTAGCTTGGATCTTAGGTATAGTTTTTGAAGAGTGGAGAAGGTATCTATAAAAAATGATCCACAATATATGCACATAGTCATATTCAAAAAAATTCATGAGCTCATACATCTGAGATTCCAACTCAACTGTATTCTATATATCTGATCTTATTCAAGTTAACATGCTTCATAAGCCAAGTAGTTTTTGGGTGACTGAATTCTTCGATGTCTTGAAAATGCGTAAACCATTTTCCTAGCAGAATTGCCATTTGTTATGCCTTGCATAACCACCCCATCTTTTGCCTTGGTCAAAATGGGTCCCCCTTTCTGTTTACTATCCTTGTTTTTTTTCAACAAAGTTTGGAGTTTTTCTTTCTTCCAACACTTTGTTTCCCTTTTTGTTCTGTCAGAACCGGAAGCGAAAAAAAATATAGTTTGAAACTTGTTTTGAGGACTCCATTCTGATCTCGATCCCGCTTGTCTTTTTGTTAGTCTCTTAGGTTTTTCTTGTTTTCTTTCTATCAGAGCCAGAGCCGGAATGGATATTAAGTGCAGGATTTATATATAGTCTCAAACTTGTTTCCATCCCACCTCTGCCTCCGCCTTTTGGTTTGTTTGTTTGGACTTGAGATAGATGTTGTTTTTATTGTTTCGATCTCAGTGTTTTTCTTTTGGTTCTTTCTTTCCTTTTCTTCTTTGTTGGCGGAAGTGGAACCAGATTAGAACCAAAATCAAAACTTGGAAAAAGTTTCCAAATCAATTTCCATTCCATTTCTGGTCCCACCTTTCTTGTTGCTGTCTGACTTTACTTCGATTGCACAATAGTCTTGTGCCTATTCCCACCATGATCCCATGTCCGAGCTACCACATTAATGACATTAATTGCGGATACCTCACATGTATGAAATTCAATTTTAACTTTAATTAAGGTTAATTCGCTGGATATTCTCATTGTTTAAAGAGTAAAATTTGAACCAGAGTTGCGGTGGAGCATTTGGGAGTATGATTCAATTGAATGTGTGGCATTTGCGCATGGATTCGCATCGAGGGCTAGCTTGTTGGATTGCTTTTGGAGGTAGGGTTTTTGTTCTTTGTTTTCTTTTCATCGTGTATTATTTGGTCTGTTGTTCTTTGCGTGGGTTCGTAGCTTTCAGTTTTCGTTTGAATCCTTGTTGTTTGCTTTTCTTTTCTTCTCTTTTGTTCTACTTTATTTTCCTTATCTTTGGTTCATATTTTCTTTTACTGTTTGTCATTTTTCTTGTTTGCCTATTTTTTCCACAATTGTTTTCACGTTTTCTTCGTGCCCGTACCGTGGTGCCCTGGATTTTTGGGGGTGTCAAACATCTGCTACATTTTTTTATGGTATTCTTTGATCCGATGCTTTATCTACCAATTCTTTTGCTCCACAACTTGTTGGTTTCAAGTAGGGTTAAGTTGTGCCCTAATTGTTTGAATCAAAGGGTTTTTATAAACTAATGTTTTTATGCACGTCTTAGTTTTATTAGAAAATGGTGCCCTAGTTGCTATGTTTTCCTCTTGGTCATATGGGGATGGTTTCGCGCTGCCATTTTTTTTAAGCCTCTGCAGTTTCCCAGGTGACCTCATTTTTTTGGTTATGATGTCATTCATTTTTCTATTGAAGTCCCTAATGACATCATAGTTGTTTTTAACTAAGGTCGGATCCAGGATTGATTTCATTCTCAAATTTTGGTTTGTAATGAATGCCCGACTCCCTCTCCGGGCCTACTTCCGATGAGTTATAGTTTATCAAAATGTTGTTCTCAGCAGTTAGAACCAGAGGCAGACCGGGATATATGTTTGAAATTTCTTCATTGTACCAAATCAATGTCCATTGTGATCCTGGTTCTGATTACCATTCTAATTCCATCTCCGATCCCGCCATATGGTTTGTTGAGAGCTCAATGTCCATTCTGATCCTGACCTCGACGATGATTTAAAGGATTTTTAGGGATGTCTTCTGCCTGGTCTCGCCTTTAGTGTATATGAAGGTTAAGATCTCTGACTGGGTTTTTGTTATACTTATTGTAGATCTAATCTAGGGTTTCACTGTAGAAATTAAAGAATGTCAGGAGCATCGGGTGAGGCTTCTCAGAGGAGTCAACCTATAGAAACTTAAAAACCAGGAGCTAAGTCTATAAAGGTTAATCCTGAACAACTCCCTTATATCTTGAGGTATAATCATCAAGGTCTTGTCATCACTGCTAGCAAGGTGGAGTCTGATTGGGAAGATATAACTGATACAAATCTGGGTCCATTCCATTATGAGGACTTGTACTCCAAAACATTTGTTGAAGAGGTGATAGGGAGGACCCAAAGAATAGTTGACTCTGGCTTGGCTCATATGACTATTTTTCCTCTATCAATCCAATGTCCTGAATTGATAATGACAATAGTTGGAACCTATAATCTAGCTACTAGACAGTGCATGGATTCACAAGGCAATGCCATCATTGATTTAACTCCCTAAATGTTCCAGTTTATGTTCAATGTCCCCAATCCAAGGAATCCTAAGCAACTCAATGAGGCAGAGGCTTTGAAAATGTATAGTAATCATAAGGAAGCCAACAAAGCTTATTTGAATAACAAATGGATGAGGATTGAGAAAAGTCTCTAATTAAGCTTCCAAATCGGCCTAAAAGGGCATAATTCTACAAAGAGGTTGGGGACATAATAATGATGTTATCCAAAGTGTTTGGAAAAAGGGATGCTTTTCACTTTAAAGAATGGATGTTTCCATTCATTCAAAAAATCTTAGATGGAAGGCAACAGTTTGATTAGACCATGATTGTGTCTGAAAGAATACACAATCAAATGGTTAGAGTGAGGGAAACCGAGAGTTTCTTTATGACCTCTTATGTCATTTATGCAGCAGCAAGGAGGAATTTTTCTAGGTTTAAATAGAGTGAGGATTTTGGGAGAAGCTGATGGACAAAATAAAGTGTGGAACCATTACGATCAACTATCTTGGCATATTTCTAAACTGCATTACAAAAGGGTTAATGATGCATTTTTGTATATCATTATTAACCAACTTACGAGAGATGCAGGGTATAGATTGAGCCAGGAGGCTATGGCATTCATTACAGAGTGGGGATGTTGGTTTATCCAATACCCCAAGTTTACTTATTTCAGGTTGGCTAGGTTTGATGGTCATCCTCACTTACTCCCTAGATACTGCAGCAATAGGATGGTTTTCATGGAGTTTTTTTACCAAGCCTTGGGGGTGAATGCTAAATTTGGTATAAAGCATAAGCCCAGTTGCCATAAGTTCCCCACACAGTTGGGTGAATATAGCTGCCCACACCTTGTGGGAACTAAAGTTGTTTGCAATGAACTGATGCATCTAAAATTGGGCTTGTATACTTCTAGGAAGCACTTTGATCCAAGGAAGAAGATGAATTCCTTGCTTGCTTCCATTTTTGATAGAAAATTTAATCTATTGGAGGACTTTTGGAGTGATCTTCAAGATAAATATGACTTGAGGAAGAGTAATTATGAAACGTTGCCTATCCCACTCATGGTGGAATATGGGGTTAAAGTAGGCATTCCTGAAACACCAAAAAATGATGGTGTAGTTTTGGATCCCTTATATGAGGCACATAATGTAGGCACCAAGATTTTAGATCTTGTAGATTGGGGCGCGAAGGAACAATAGATATTAAGCAGATTGCAAGACCAGTGTTGGATAGAAGTATCCAATGGGTCATGTTGAGAACCAAGGAGCTCGAGGGTCAAACCTCCAAGAAAAGAAAAGGTACAATACCACTCAAGGGTACAAAAGAACGAAGAGGAGAATGCCTCCAAAGGAATTTGAACTTGAAGCTTCGGCTCAAGATTTTCCTGAAGCACATGAAGAAGAAGTCCCAACAAGAATTGTGGTCTCAACATCAGTTGTGGGTGAGTCACCATCTCAACTCCCTCCTACAGAGCAACCAAGTGGAGAAATGCCTAAGGGGACTCTCCATCAAGAAGTTTAGACTTTAAAGAGAAATGGAGTTGAGATGGAAATTCATGATATAGGGACAAACTCTGAGGATACTTTGTTAGATAAGGAGACACTAGAGGAGATGCCTCTTGATGAAACTGAGCATGTTTTGACAGAAGAGGATCAATGGGCACTATTTGAAGAGGCTAAGAAAGGATCAAATTCTAAAGCACATGCTGAAGCTTTGGAAAAACAAAAAGAAATAGATACAAAGTCACAAGTTGATGCATTACTCTAGCAACAACAGCTAGAGGTCAAACATAAAGCTGATGAATTGGCCAAGTAGTAACAACAAAAGGAGGATGAGCTTAGAGTAAAGGAGGAAAATGACAAATTGGAGATGCTGCAAAAGATCCATGAGCTGGAGTAAGAGAAGGCCAAAAAAAGAAGAGAAAGGGAGGCCCTTGAGGATAAATTTAAAATGATTGAAGAGGCCTATAAGAAAAGGGAGGAAGTATAATGCTTGCAAAAAGAAAAGGATGTTGAAGAGATTGCTAAGAAACAACAAAAGGAAAAGGAAGCATGGGACAAGCTCAAGGATTTGGAGGGAGAGAGATAAACTGCTTGAAGAGAAGAAGTTAGAGGAAGAATGGTTGAAAAGGGAACAAGAAGATAAAAAGGATATAGGAACAGAAGGATAGGGAAGAGGCTGAGAAGGTTGCACAGGAGCATGTGGAAAAGGAACAACAAAATGTGCAGGAGGTTGATTCTCAACCTAAAGTTACTCTATTGTAGCCACTGTCTTCTACAACTACTGCCTCTTCCTCTCCAATATTGGCTACCACTTCTAGTGCTCCTACCTAGTTAAAGTTGGATCTTGAGAAGAAGCAAATAGCTCCACCTCAGCCTCTTAATTGGGAAGAAATGATGAAGGAGATAACAAAGGAAAGACCAAAGAAGAAGGCCAAATTTCTTCATTCCACAAGGCTTACCGAGGCAGGGGAGATCATTGCAGAATGTGCAATTCTAGTAGCAGACAAGGATAGAGAAGATATGCAAGTGACCGATTATCAACTGGGCATAGTCAATTTAGGGAAGCCTACAAGGAATCAACAAATGAATCTGATTGATGTTGTAGCTTCATCCACAAATTCCAAAATGATCAAAGACAAACAAAGAAAGGATGAGATTAAGGCTCAATTGGATCAACTGCATACTTTCTTAAAAGATGCTTCCACCCCCAGGTCACAACAAGTTGTTGGAAATACCAGTCTTACTCAACAAAAGAGAAGTTGATGATCTATTACAAATGAGGAGTAAGTTTGGGATGATGGATAGATGGATCGATAAGCTTAACCAGGAAGTGGGTGAAGTGTTGGTAAGAATTTTTGAAATTCATAAGGCAGTGCTTGAGTTGATAGAGGAAATAGGTCACCACACTAGAATTTTAGGAAAGTAGGAAGAAGAATATAGGGGGTATGTTTAGAAAATAAAAGATATCAGTAAACTACCAAAGTCAACTCTTTTTGAGCAATCAATCCTTGAAGAAGATAATTCAGATTTTTTGGAAAAAGCCTCAAGCATAATCCAGTTTAGGTCTGATTTCATATATAAGCATAGGAATGAAATTCAAAATGCTAGTAAGGACTTGAATGAGCAGCTTGATGAATTAGAAGCTATTGTGGCCATTCTAGTCAATATGGACATACTGGTTAAGGAGGGCATGCCTTTGAATCAATTAAAAGAGAAATGGGACAATAGGTTTCAGGAGGTCATGCAGAAAGAGGATGATGGAGAGGAATTATTATTAGATAAATTAATAGATGTTAAGGAAGAGATGGAAGCTGGTAGGAGAGAGTTGACTTAATTAAAAGATATGAAGGAATTTGCCTCTGCAGAGTTAAAGAGGATTACATTTGGAGATAGCTGGGTCGATGGGCCTAATGTGGATATTCTTCAACAAGTCTTCTCCAGTTATAATGAGTACCTTCTTGAGATAACTACGTAGGAATGAGTTGGCATCAGGATGATCTATTTTGGGCACATGACTTCCCCCTTTTCTCTCCTATTTCACAGGGCAATCAACATTTGAACTAAAGATCAGCCAGTCTTATTTTTGAGGAGCTTCTGGTTCCTTGATTAGTGGATCTCAATTTTGATTGAGAGGGATTTGTGCTTAAGAATCTCTATATTTACTTTTGAACTCCATATTATAAAGGTCGACTAATGAAAGTAGATTTAGCCACCTGATGATAGCATATAGGATTTTATAGCTTTGAGTAAAGATACTTTTAAAAGTTCATGTTGAATTTAGATACACTTTTTATACATTTTTATGTTGGAATTGAACCTCTTGGATGAGGTTAATGAATCATAATTGGTATGTATGCCGGTTAGTTTGTTGTGCATAAATGTTTCTTATCTGATGTGAATCAATAGGGGAAACTAGATTTTAAAGATTATTTCATTAAATTGTCTATGAATGGAATTGTTATATGTCTGTTTATCTATATTATTGGCAACAAATGAGGACGTCTGTTTTGAATCTTGGGGTATTGTGATGATTAAACTAAGCACTATAAATCTATGCAATGGTATAGATTGTTCTGTGAGTTGCATCATGTTATGGTTTTTGATCTGTTAAGAAACACTCGTTGTTAGAAATATATGTCTGGATGTTAAATAATTTTGTTCATATTTTAATAATTTGTGCCTTGATCTATCTTTTTCTATTTATGTAAACCCCCTCATTAAACATAGATTGATGAATCCAATACCATTTGTATTACTTATCACCAACAAAGGCCCCTTGAATATTATAGTTGCATTGGCCAATTGAGTGACATTAGACAGTTGAGAACCAACTACCAGGACCTTGGAAGTTAGGCTACTATATGTTGTCTTTCTTTTTCAGGAATTATGTTTTATGTTGTTTGTGTCATTTTCACCATCAACAACTCTAAAATTATTTTCAAGCTAATTGAGACTTAAGTTCATAATATTTATTCTATTCTTAATCATACCCCTTTTGCAATCCAAAATTTCCTCATAGAATCACAAACAAACTAGCTTTGAAAGTATTTACATAAAATATTGTAAATTCTCTAACCTAGAAATAATATTTGAACTTATTTTTCTAGTGGTGAAAATAATTTGTAGGAGATTTTTTATTTGATTGGGTTAAAATTGTTCTCATTTTGGAAAAAAATCACAAATGAAACAAATCTATCCAATAATGGTTATTACATCAGGGAGCTTAAAGACCTACACAAAATTTTATTAATGGTGCACTATATTTGTTATTTAATTTTTGTTTCCTTCATTTTAAAAAACCAATATATGTATTGTTATATAACTTATTTGAAATTCATCCTTGATCAATGGTGTCAGATAATATCCTTTTTTATAAATAGCCTTAGGAAGCCAAATCATCACTAATGTGGTTGTCTATAAACTCATCAATCTATTTCTATTTCTAAAAGTGTGTCATGTGTCCCTCAATACCCATCTAAGTACTTTATAACATCTTGCTAAATCTAAAACCTTGTTAATTGTTGATAACCATTATACTTTTAGATCAACCATGATAGTTGATCAATATATTGCAAACAATTTGGATGCATTAATCTACCAATCACCTATGATTAAAAATACCATGACATGTATATTTTTAGCAATAAATTGATCATCTTCTTGATACATCCCAAAATTATTAGATCTATAGCTTAGACTAACATTCGTTGTAAACAACCCAAATAATTTTTTTCCTTGGCTTATAAAACTTAAATGTCTTTGAAGAGAACTACACACCTTTGGAGCCAATTGCAACATGCCATATTTCATTGTATTTATGCACTTGACTATATAGTATTTGATTTAAAAACTGATATTAACTAAAGGTGTAAATATGTTTTTCATGTAAATTAACAATAACAATAGAGAGTGAATCCACCAATGTACTTATCAATTAATCGATGAACCATGATCAATAGTATTTATCCATAAATGTTTAAAATATATGTCTCATATTTAGTGTGGAACCCACAACCAACATATATATAAACACTTATCAAGATTTGGAGAAAATATTACACCACTTGAAGCCTTCATAATTGAACCAAAAATTTCATGGATACTAGGTAGATTCTTTTCAAA
The DNA here is from genome assembly GCA_007115665.2 of Sequoiadendron giganteum. Lineage (NCBI taxonomy): Eukaryota > Viridiplantae > Streptophyta > Pinopsida > Cupressales > Cupressaceae > Sequoiadendron > Sequoiadendron giganteum. Next base: position 559,150,459 of record CM021103.1, read on the forward strand.
TTCCATTTTAATTACATGTGTGTTTTTGATCCTATGTTGGCATATCCTGATACTCTAGCTAAGAAAACATGTTGGTATAAAAAAAATCCACTTCATCCATTTCTATATATACACAAGGATATCAATTAGATTCATATGAAAGGTCGGTATTGTTCAAAAGCTTCATGCATAGTTGCTAACAAAAGGAACAACATGCACCCTTAGATCAAGACTAATGTGTTAAAATAATATTACTTCCCCATGAATATATATGATTACAGTGGTGAGGATTTTAATAATCCATAGTCCTTGAACCTAATCAATAGGATAGAATTTCTTGACACAAATATTAATAAGATCAATAGATTGGCTAACCACCAAAGATGTAGATGATTTATTTGATCTATTACTCATGATTGATAAGAAACTGCCACATAGCTATATATTCCATCTTCATATGCATAAACAACTTCACTTTTCCACTCTATTTATAATATGAGAATGTGACACCATCATCTTAGACAAAATTACACACAATTCCTTGAATGAAGTTCCACCTAAGGTACCTTAAAATTGATGATGTGGATGCCTTGGATCATTGGGAGGTAAAATCCTCACCTATCAATCTAGTCCACTATCCATCATGTGGTTTTTATTTATTGATCATACACACACTATAAATCACTTAGGTAGAAAATAACTAGTGATAACCAATCAACATCAAAATAGGATTAAAGGGCATAGGCTAAGGTGAAGAATTTTGACCTTCAAGAAAACCTTAATGAAAGTCAATCCACCATGGAATTATAAAAAAAAATTGATCTTGGTAATAAACATAATATTTTTACAAAGCAAATGATGATTTTATACATTGCCTCTATACAAGTTTAATATAGAAACAACAATAATTTATAACGGGATGATCTCAAATTGCTTGTCAACACATTAGAAGCTTGAAAGTATAATTCTAGTAGAATAAGAGAAAACTCCTTAATTATGAAAAGTTTTATCACTTCTTAAAATCCAAAAGATAGTAACCAATTTTAGCTACCCACACACATTGGAATAGTTATACTAAGAAGCATTTCTTTATCTATATAATTTCCTATGTGTACTAAGAAGAAACATTATAAGGAGATTTAGCTTGAAGTTGGATTTGTTGGAAAGAGACACTACGAATATCATTAGGTGTTTTCATTGATGGAAACCCTAGTCGGTGATTGGATTTGTGCATCATCATTTGATCATACCAACAAATAGATTGAAAACAGTTAAGAACAAAGCATCCAATAGTTTTGTGTTCATCGATTCACATGAATATTTTATGTTAATATTTTGTGTTGCATATCTCAGGGAAGGTTGATTGATGTATTCTTTGTGTTATCCTTGAATCTTAGTGCCTCATATTGATCCATGTGCAAGGTAGAAGATCTGGTTGGCTAATTCTCTATTTTATCAGTACAAAATCCGACTTCATGAATGTAACATGTCGTGGATGTTTGGAAGTAATTGTTTAAGTATTTTTATGTTCATACATGCTGATGTTGATCATTTCTATGCTATAGCTGACTTTGGTTGGTGCACATTAAGGTTTAGTCATGGATTGAGCCGACAGTTGTAAATAATTTTTTGTGTTCTATTGAAGCTAACATATTGTGATTAAATTCTTAGTCGTAGATACATATATGAGATCGTTCACATCATTTTGACATACAAAGAAGGTGTGTTGATGTGAGTTGTGAATCAAAGCAAAGAATAAGTGTGATAATGCATAGTTTCACTTGTGCATAAAGGATTTGTGTTGCGAGTCTAAGCAAAATAGAGAAAAAGTGCAAAATCAGTTTGAAGGACAGAAGATCAATTGTTGAGCGTAACTGGAACTATAATCAAGCATATGTGGATGCTATTTTCTTAGTTCAATTTCTTAGATGGTTTTAATTTGATTATCTTGTAAGACAACAAGTCTTCTTTGAGTAGTGAGCTCTAGGAAGTGCATCTGAATGCAAGTGCATTCCCCATATTGTAAACTTCATTTTGAATATACTCAAATCATATTGTGGATTGGCCATCCACCGTGGTTTTTCCCCTAATAGGGTTTCCACGTTAAAACTCCTGTGTTATGGTGTTGTGGTTGTTTGCTTTATGTTCATGCATATTTCTTTTGAATGAATATTTTAAATGCTTAAAGGATCATATCAATAAAGTTAAAAATTGAACAACATTGATTCATACCCCCTCTCAGAGTTTCTTGATTCCAACAATTGGTATAAGAGCTATTTTTTCAGAAGAAGTCTAACAACTTGGGGAGATCTTGGAAAGTGTTTCAATGGATTCAAGTATTCTTCAACAACAACTTATGGTGGCCCTAGATGATCTTGATTAATCAAAATCTGAAGTTCAGAAATTGCATGCAAACCTCATGGATGGTGGGAAATTCATTGAGTCATTGAAAGATAAAATCAATAAGTCCAGGGAGAAGAGAAAGGAACTCTATGATCAGATTAAGCAAATGATAGTAAAAGCATTGAAGATGAGCAACTCAATCAAGCCTTGAAGGAAAAGATAGAGGAATGTGAAAATTTCACTAGAGAAAATATAGTGCTAAAGCATGAAATGGAATCTATCATGATGAGGATGACCAAGGATATTGAAGACAAAAAGAAGAATGAAGAGAAGCTTGCACAATCTTTGAAAGAAAAATTTGAAGTTTGTAGCCATTTGGACAATGAATTGGAACAATCTAAAAACAATGAGGAAGTACTTGAAAAATCGATTAATGATCTCAGAGATGAACTTGATACTGCAAATGAGTACAAAGAAAAGTTAAAAGTTAGCTCAGCCAAGCTTGATGAATTGATTAATAGTCAGAGGAAAAATGGTGACAAGCGAGGACTTGGTTATGAAGAAGGAGAAAGTTCTAGATCCAGACAAAGGAGACCTAGGAAAGAAAATCAGATAAATAGAGCTGGAAGAAATCCAATAAGACAACCTAATGCTGAAAGCTTCAATGGCTATTATTTTACCTGCAATAAATTTGGTCATATGGCTTCTAGGTGTAGAAACATGATGAATCCAAGTGGTCCATCATTCTCAGGTCAGTGCTTTAATTGCAATAATTTTGGTCACAAGTCAAATGAATGCAGAAATGTGATGAGCAAATTTCATAGAGATGTTAGATGTTATACATGCAATAGATTTGGCCATATTATAATTAGTGTAGATCAAAAGAAAATAAGTGGAATAACTGGTCTGGACAAAGAAATGTTGTGTGCTATAACTGCAAAAAATTTGGTCACATTGCTAGATTATGTTGGAACAAAAAAAGTCTAGTAAATCAAAGGAGAAACATGCAAAAGGATATTGAGGGAAAAGGTAAAGTCACTATAGATGTGATCAAGAAGAAAATGTAGAAGAAATAGGTGAAGAAAAGTCCCTCTGATGAAAAAAATGCACCAACACATGAATATACTTTTGGTAATTCCTCAGGAATTAGTTTTAGGCTTTTAGCCTAGGGGGAGCTATCAAGAAAATATCCTAACCCCTCGTCGATAACTGACATCGGAATGTGGATAAGTACAATAGTGCATAGATGCTCTATAGATATTGTTGAACCTATTGGTGAGAGTATTATGCAGTATTGGAGGTCCCCAAAAGAATTATCTATCACAACACATGGAAATAGTGTAACCGGCTGAGTTAGGGTAAAAGCATTTATTGCGACAAAAAGGGTTAAGTGTGTGAGTGATAAAAGGTCATTTCTATCCCTCATTTTCCACTTTGTATTTTAAAGAATAGAAGTTTGAAGAGCTCTGAGGTGAACTTTGGCAATTAAGGAAAAATTCAAGTGTGAAGAAGCTTTCAACAATCAAACTGTGATCCGACGAAAAGGTATTTATTGACAAAACCTATGAATTTGTGAATTGGTGAAAATGGCCACTCCATTGGTAGATGAAGTTAAAGATAGACCCCATCCCAAATTTAAATGGCATTCATTCAAGTCTGTCAAGACCGAACCAATAGGTGCTTTTTCATATATTTTGTACGATGTCTTACACATTAAATATATTAGGGCATATATTCACACAAACATTGAAGAGCTAGGAAGCTCAAAGCTATTGAATTTGTATAACAATCACATTATAGGAGAAGATTTTTGTGTCAAGCCAAAATTTTAAACCCTAGAAGAGAAGAAATTTACTCAGATTATTAAATTCCTCGTGTTTGAAGAGAGTGAATGGGTTCGATACATCTTGAGTCAAGTTCATGATGAATTCATGTGGTTAAGTATACCCTTCAATATTACAAAGGAGGCTATAAGTGTCATTACAGGTTTAAATTCTTCCGGTGGCTTGCCAATTCTGAAGTTCGTAAAGAATAAAACGGTGATTGATGCAACATGATCAAAGTATGATTGAAGAGCCATGACAATCAAATATATCATTGAAGTGGATGTGAAATTTGCATCGATTATAATTGGTTATAGGATATATCACTCAATTCGGGATAATTCTGTGTCTGATACAACCGTTTATGCAACTTATCAAGTGGTAAAGGAGAATGTAGATTATGATTTGTGCAAGTTACTCACGAGTCAGCTGATGGAAAACCTTGGTAAGATCAAGAAGGACAAGAAATTTTTTTGTAAGTATGGTAACTTTTTATTATTTTTATTCTTTTATTTCATGAAAGAAGTTTCAAGTGTTGGGAAAGTAAAATGGCAAGGCGGTCAACCTGTAGCTATTCAGATTAGAGAGATGTTGTATGGAATTGGAAATAGTCAAGCCAAAGGAACTAAAATCTAGGGATTCTTCAAAAAAATCCGGAACATGATGCATGCTAGAGAAAGAATTCCTACCTCTATTGTGGAGAAGTATAAGGATACTATCTGTTTTATGGTAGATATTGATCAATGCATTAAGTAAGCCATCGATCCCAAAACAATTTGGATGATGCCGATGGGATATGAAGTTGAAGAGCACATTCTAGAAATGTATGCACAAAATTTACTGAGCAAGCCTCTGGATCCATCAGAAGAGAGATTTTCTACTTATGCAAAAAAATATATACAAGTGCACAATGAACTTAGAAAGCCTATGATAGTCAAAAAAGTAAGAAAAGAGGTGGAAATATTAGTAGAAAGAATGGAAATATCTGCAAAAAAGTTAAAAGAAGCTAGAAGGAAAAGAGAAGAAGCTGAAGCAAAAAAGGAACCAACAAAAAATGAATCTACTAGTCCAGCAACACCGTCTACCCGAACTAGGTCAACAAGGAGCTCTACATCCCTATCTGCCCTTGCAGTGAAGCAAATCCCTATGAAAAATCAATCTAAGGGATCCATTAAGAGGAAGAAGAATAAGAGCACAAGAGTCTATGAAGTTGTCTAAGAAGATGAAGAAACTGAGTCATGTGAAGATGTAAAAGAAATAAAGCATATGGGCACTCAGGAAACAAAGGTTACTCAAAGCAAGCCCTTTGGTGGAGAAGGCAAAGCAAATAAAAAGGTAAAAATTGACAAACCTGGTATGTCAGTAGAATAAGTTGAGAAAGCTTTGGTTAAAGTTGGAAATCTTAAGCCGCTTTGTAAATGGTATGAAATTTTTGATAAATCTAGTCAAAGAGCTCTTGAGGAGGCTATAATAAAGCATCTAAATTTTCTCAATAAAGTTCTGATTGAAATAATGCCTAATCCTAAGAGATTGTAGGAGATTTTGGAAATGAGAAGAGTAAATGCAAGAATAGAAGAAGAGAAAATGAGAGAAATAATTCTTGTTGAGTTATGTCTAGTGGTGTATGTGAGGAAATGAAAGAAATCCTGAATAAAGATAAGAAGGAATTCAAGAGCAAGACAAGGGTGAACAAGCTCATGATTGGTCAGACTAAAGAAGTTGTAGAAGAAACTGAACAAATTTTGAGAAAAGTTTTGTTAAGTAACATAATTGATGTTGTCTCTGAAGATAAAGATGTCTCATTTGGTCTTGGAGAAGAAGAAGAAAAACAAGATACAACTGAGGATACTCAGATTCCTCTTGATGTGGATAATACATAAATACCTATGGAGATTGAAGTTCCTAAAATTGTATCAATTGAGAAAGTTGATATTCTTGAAGATAAACAAGAACCTGTAGCCAAGGAAATAGTGGTTGAAGAAAAGAAAGTTGATGTGAAGGAAATTCCATTGGAAGCAAGAGACACTGCAGAGGTAGTGAAGAAATTTTTGGTAGAACAAAAGGAATAATTTGACCCTAAATTGGTTGAGGGTCTTATCGACCTATCCACTTTGTCTCCAATTTAGAAAATGAAAGTAGCATCATTTGCCCAGACAAAAGCTAGAGAAGAACTGTTGAAGTCTCACATTGAGGATAGTGAACTCTTAAATCTTGCATTTGGAGTTCTGGAGAAAATAATGCCTACTCATGTCAGAGATCCGACCGGTTCCTCCTCTAGTGAACTGAAGAACCTCATTAAATCTGTAAGTAATCACTTGGAGTCACTTGAGAAGTCAACCATGGTTAAAGTTCAGAAGGAGTTTGATGCCAAAAGGTTAAATAGGTTGCAAGAAATGATAAAAAATGATAAAAATCTATTATCCACCTATGTGAAGAATATTCAAAATGCTCTATCTAAAGGTGGAAAGATTTATAAGTCATGTTTTTCTTTGGCCAAATTTACCGAGGTCAATGAGAAGAAGGTTAAGGATCTTGAAAAATAGTTAGCTACTATTTCTGAAGCTTTTGATCCTTTAGCTGGTGGTGTTGGAAAGTTAGAAGGTGAGGTGATATATCTTCTTGACAAGATAAGGAGCTCGAAGCATGAAAATGAAAAAATTGTGGAAAGAGCATGTGAACTTAGAGGCCTAATTGGTCCAAAGATAGAAATAATGTCAAGTGCATTAAAGGAAGTTGAAGATGCTACGACAGTTGGTGTTTCAGTGAACCTTGAGTCTACAGAGACACAATACTACTTAGTTTGTGGTCACATAACAATTTTGGAGAGTCTCAAAAGGGTTTGGGACATAAATTTGATTCTATTGAAGAAAGATTTTGTAGATGTTTTCAAGTTTGTGTAAGTTGTATGCTTGTATAGTATGAAGATTTTGTTTGCAATTTTTGATATGCAGATTCCTGCCTTTGCCATTGATGTCAAAGGGGGAGAGAGTAGAATGAAAAGTGTATAGTCATCTTAGGGGGAGAGTTTTGTTTCTGAAATTTTGAAGAAGCGCAGTGTAATTGATGTTGGTATTGATCTGACACTTAGTCATTTTTCACTAAGTGTTTCCATCAATGCCAAAGGGGGAGATTTTTGGCAAGAGACATTGCAAATATAATTTGGTGTTGTCATTGATGGAAACCATAGTCAATGATTGGATCCACACATCATCATTTGATCATACCAACAGATATATTTAAAATAATTAAGTAAGAACAAAGCATTCGACAGTTTTGTGTTCATCGTATCACATTAAGATTTTTTGTTAATATTTTGTGTTGCACATCTCGGGGAAGGTTGATCGATGTATGCTTTGTGTTATCAATGAATCTCAGTGCCTCATATTGATCCGTGTGTGAGTTAGAAGATCTAGTTGGCTAATTATCTACTTTATCAATATAGAAGCCGACTTCGTGATTGTAACATGTCGTGGATGTTTGGAAGTAATTGTTTAAGTATTTTTGTGTTCATATATGCTGATGTTGATCATTTATATGCTATAGCCAACTTTGGTTGGTGCAAATTAAGGTTTACTCATGGATTGAGTTGACAATTTTAAATATTTTTTATGTTCTATTGAAGCCGACATATTACGATTAAATTCTTAGTTGCATATATATATATGAGATCATTCACATAATTTTGACATATGAAGAAGGTGTGTTGATGCGAGTTGTGAATCAAAGTAGAGAAGAAGAGTGATAATGTACAATTTCACTTGTGCATAAAGGATTTGTGTTGCAAGTCTGAGTAGAACAAAGAAAAAGTGAAGAATCCGTCTGAAGGATAGAAGATCAATTGTTGAGCCTAACTAGAACTGTAATCAAGCATATGTAGATGCTATTTTCTTAGCTCAATTTCCCAGATTGTTTTAATCTGATTATCTTGTAAGAAAATGAGTCTTCTTTGAGCAGTGAGCTCTAGGCTGTGCACCTGAATGCAAGTGCATTCCCCATAATGTAAACTTCATTTTGAGTATACTTAGATCAAATTGTGGATTGGCCATCCACCGTAGTTTTTCCCCTAACAGGGTTTCCATGTTAAAATTCCTATGCTATGGTGTTGTGGTTGTTTTCTTTATGTTCATGCATATTTCTTTTGAATGAATTTTTTAAATTCTTGAAGGATCAAATCAATAAAGTTAAAAATTATAAAACATTAATTCATCCCCCTCTCAGTGTTGCTTGATACCAACAGACTTATCCCATTGAGAGGTTCCTCTCTCTAAGAAGAGACTCACCTTGATAATGAGAACCTTTTGAGTGTTTACAAGTGGATTTTTTTTATAATTATTAAAAAAGGGATGTTTCTTACTAGGTAACACTCATGAGATAAATAATAATGTAAAACATATTCTTGATTTTATGGAAGTTCAGAGCTCCACATGAAAAAATAATAATTCAATGGATAGTGTTTCATACTTTTTATGCTTATATTATTATTATTTTACTAATAAACATGAGTTATGCACCCAAAGGCTGGAAAAAAGAGAGTGTTCAAACTCGGATTTTGATAATTAGGGTTCACTAGATCTACATATACTATAAAATTATTGATCTCAATTTCATCCACATATAAAGAGTAGGGATGATGAGTAAAACACTCCTACCACCCATCATATATTCCCCCAAAATAATTTCTATCAACAATCACATATTTCACCAAAATATCATCTTCCATAACCTTGATTTAGCCTTATACTCACAAAGATTGAAACCATGTTTAATAATCAATATTGTATTCACATGGCCATAATAATCTACTATTAGTAACACATATAATAAAATATAGTAGATTGTTCCTTCCATTCCACCATTTCTATTACAATATAGATATTCCCTTTGACCAAAAAATGAGATAGATTAACCATCAATGGTTCAAAATAAATGGCATAGAGGGGGAAGATTAGAACACCCCTACAAATAGACAACTTGAAAATAACCCTAAATAATTTGTGTGGTAAATGTAAAAAGTATCAAGGGGATTTAGTTGGGCCTATAGAATTTTTATGAAATCCTCTAAATAGTTATCCTCGCAAGAGCCAAGGACATTAATTTTAGCAAGTGGAAGGTTAAACTTAAGTACCTTTACAATTTCTTCTACAAACCTATGTATGTGTTTGTAATATTACTTCAAGATGTGAAGGTGAATAAGATAACAATTGAAGTATACCTCTACTTGGTTCTCAAAATTCTCAAAATAATTATGTAGTAGGTAAGTGTTCACCACATTGAATAATATTGATGCATAAATTAATGATTATGTTGCATCAAACACATTCCTCCACCCCCATAAATGCATTTGATCTAGTAAAATATTTTTCATTGGAATCTTGGTCCCTAAATATGGAACACCATTAATTTATTTCACAATTCATACATTCTTAAGACACAATAGTGTATATCCATATTCTTGATCTCCTTATCTAAAAAACTAATGAAATATTTGAGCATCAAACCGCTAGTCTACCACTCTTTCCTCTACCTCCCTTTTCTCAAAGGAGTAACCTATTTACCTTCCTTGTTATAATTCTAGTTGTAATGCTTACACCTCCTTAGATTAAATGATCAATCTATTAATATTAGTGGAAAGGAGATGCAAAAATATGAAACCAAATGATAGAACTTTCTAAGTGGCTAAAAAACTATTTGGAATACTAAATTAAAGTTGGTGAAGGGATGCAACATTGATTAGTCATTAATCCCTACTACCACTAATTGTAAATTAATGAGATAAATTGACAATCTAACTATCCTATAGGATCCTTCTATCCCCTCTAAATATATACCGATCACCTAATCATGATTATATTTCAAACAACCCGAATGTTCTACTCATTAAAATTCCAAAATTTTACACTAAGTGAATATTCTATGATGTCATGACATAGCAATAATTTTTTTTCTTTCCATAATGTAAATTAATGCACAATTGAGGTAACACTAATTCCAAACTTCCATTGCATTTTAATGCAATTTTACAAATCTTCCCATAACATAGATTTAATATTGATTGAACTCAAGCATATCTTACATGATTACATATTTCCATATAAATGGGTACATGATATGTACATAGCTCCTTTGAGCTTCATTTGGCAATAGCTATACAAAATGGTCTTGATGTTGCCGCATCAATGCATCATTTTGATTTTCCTTTCTTGTCGGTACAAACACTCTAGTTGTCCTCGATACTAGTAAAAACATCTGCAAACCAAAACCACCAACTGTTGAGGAGAAACATCACTCAATGAATTTTCTGCCAACCACAGACTCAAATGCGATTCCATGTACATCTATCATTTGATAGATAACCCTACTCTTTGATGAATATATTGGTTGGTAAACCTCATATCAATAGCCTATTTGAGCTTAGTGTTGTGTCCCACATGAATAGAACTTGTAAACCCACAATCTAGGAATAAAATGCATATAAATGGATCACAGTAAAATGATAGTGTAAATAGTGGCTGCTTACACTACTTTGGCCAAATTTTTCTCACTTAGTACTTTGAGTGAAGTTCATTCTATTCACATAAACTTCTATAGATTGGTTTGGATCTTGACCACTCATATATTATGCTTAGGTAAATTCCTTCCTTAGGTAATCCCTAACCTTTGAAGTAACCTATTTCCCTTCCCAAAAACACTAAGATATCTTATGGATATTCTCATCCTTGGTATAATATAAGAGTTTTCCTAGTCCATGAGTTAAATTTTCATAGACAAGCCATTCTCCACAAAAGACAATCTAATTCTAAGTATAAATTTATAATTTAGAGTATAGCTATATAAGCTTCTTCTATTCATAGATTAATTATTCATAAATAATTGACTCTAATAAGTAATATACCTCATCAATAAGTGATACTCATTAAGAGTATAGCCTTATCAATGAATGAACTCATTCGAAGGATAGCCATGTCAATAGATTATTTCATTTGAGAGCATATTCTCCTTAATTAAAAAGGGTTTATACAAATTGTCTACTCTTTTCAATACTATAACTTTGTATTAAGAGTGCAATGCAACTAATAAAGTAGCAACTCTAAATCACTAGGTAATTCCCACCTAAGTCTCTATACATATAGTATATCATAGGCTCAAATGATTAATTAATCACAAAGGTGAGTCTCAACCTCAATATACCATAATCTTAGGATAAAGTCATCAACCAATGACTAGCCTGGTTATATAGGTTACCCTAACCTTATACATTCAAATCAAGACCTAGTGTACAACCCAACCCAACAAGTAATTCCAAAACTATAGGTATCAATGAGTATTCAAATACTTATCCCCAGAGTAACCCACTAGCCATATAGTATAATAAAATAACTTAGCTATGAGTAACTCTTAAGCTACCCTTGTTTAATCATATCTAGTATAATAATAATACTTATGACAAACAATTCCTCCTATCATGGAGTATCTGCAAGCACTTCACAAAATAGTATAAATACTTCTAATTCATTTTGAAAGCAATACTATTTTCCCCAAAATGCAAGTATTCACAATAGCCTAATTAAAGCAATCATGAAAGAATATTTCAAAAGCTAAGACAAATAAAGGAAGATTATTCTCATGCCTATATTTTCTTATGCAATCGATTGGACACAACTTAGATTTCCAAAAAAGCGACTAGATTATGTTTGACCTTTCAAATGATGGCACAATAAACCTCTATCTCTCAAGTTGATAATATACTTCACTCTATATGATAATACTCTCACAAATACTCAAAGCTCTCTCTCTCTCAAAATATAGAAAAATAATGCAGATAAGAAATGTAGAGCAAAAGTGTATGAAATGTTGAGCACAATGCATATTGAATGCATCCCCAAACAAGTGAGTTTTCTCTACTATTTATACAGCAAAAAAAAATTCTTTTCATCCTACATAATAGGCATGTATATTGACAACAAACTTCACACTAGTCAACTTACTTAACTTGGCAATAAGGTGCACACAAATAAGAGTATACTCTTCAAGATAAAGGTACAAGTCAACCTCATTATTTGACAACAACATAAGACCATTTCAAATTAGTAAATGATAAAAGATGATATTCTAATTTCCTTTAAAATGAACATCTTCAGCAAACAATACTTCATATCATGGTGCCACCTTCATGATTACATGGGTTTGACTATTTCACAAGTTCATATGTTGGCTTGAAGACTTCTATCTATTTGGAATCAACATTTAAACTCTCTTGGCTTGGCCATTTCTCACATAATCAACACCTATTAGTAGCATTGGTGAGTGTTTTGAATTAACACACCTCTTATCACAGTCCACATATTTCATCTTACACATTCAGACGTATTTATTAATGAACTATAATGTATACAATCCTAAATACTCAGTATTGTTCTCTATATGCAGTGCTATAATCTCCTTAACTCATGCACTTCAACTCTTAAGATAACAAACTTTAATATTTGTTCTAATAGACTTATATTGCTGATTGGTAATTATTCCATTGCCAATATACATTATATTTGGCTCTTACAATGCTTTGTGTATGTTGCATACCAATTGGCCTCTAAGCATTTCTTATGTTAATCGTTATGCAAGCATATAATTTGGCCTCTAAATATGTAGCATTATACATTTTATAAGCAATTATATAAATATGCACTTCCTTTTGATATACATAAGCAAGCTATCAATGCTTTATTAAGTGCACCATGGTACCTTTACCATGTGTTTTCAAATATATATAGAATCCATTTATTAATACATATTTATAACACTATTACACATATATATAGATATATACACACCTTCATATAAGGATTAGTTCTTATATGTATATATATGTATATGTGTATATATGCACTCCCATATAAATATATTCCATAGCAATTCGATAATCAAGTACAATCCATTCAATATCTCGAATGAATACATCCTTTCTTATCATTTCCCATTAAACAATTTACATGTACTCATACATACACATATACACATATACGCACATATACATATTAAATATGTTCACATATATATATATCGGGCTGTCCTTTCTTATCATATTCTCATCGATACACAAATTCGTTAAGTGTATATATATGTATATAAAATTGATCCCTCATGCGAGTATATTTGTAAGTGTAGACATCTAAATTTGATCACTTCCATATGATCAAATCGTCTACTCTATTCATCTATTTCATTAATAGTGATTAAATAATTTATTTACTGATTATTTCATTTTCTACCTAAGGTTCCTAAAGTATGTAATTAAATAAATTAAATACTTTACCTTACACCTTTTCTTCTCTAAATTAAATAAATGAGACAATTTATTTAATTTAGTCATTTGACTTATTTGGATTAAAACTAATTTTTAATTCCTCTTTTTCTCTCTCCTTGTCACATTCTTCATAACCCTCTTTTAACTCGGATTAAATTAATTAATATGTGATTAGGATGGGCACCACTTAATCAATATTAGTGTCACATCCTCCATAATCTCACACTTGCCTCTAATCTCTCATTAATTATTATAATCTTGTGTATTCACAACCTTAATCAAAGTCATTAGCCACATTTGGCATACCTTTTCTGGTCAACCTTTCCACTTGCCTTTTTTGGCTTTGACTCTCTTTCCCATGTGAATGTTTAATTCACATTTATTCACCCGAGGCTCCTCTCTTCCCCATGTGAATTTTTAATTCACTTTTATCTTTCCAAGGTCTACCTTATCCCCATGCAAAGTTCTAGAAGGCTTGACTTGTCACTTTACATGTGCCAAGGACTTCTAGAACCTTTGACTTGTCACATCACCCACATGTGACAAATCTCCAACTTTTTGGAGACCCCCTTTTATCCAATAAAATCTCCAATGAATCACATTTGTTTCTCCAACCACTTCCCCTTTTCCCATGAAGATTTTTGAGGAATTCTAAAATTCCTCAAATGTCTCTTTCCTCCTCATTTGGGGACAAGTAGTTCTTTTTTGAGGAAATCTTCTCATCCCCCAAGGTACCTACAAAGTACTTATCTTTCATCCACCTCATGTACTTCTCTTCCACCTCATTTCCACATAATTCTACCCTAAGCCATCTCACACTCCACATGTCAAGATGTGAGGGCTTGTGAGTCGTCAACTCACCATAGCCCTTCATCTTGACCTTGTTAGATCAATCTCAACCATTGAATTCTCTAGAGAATTCAATTTATCTTATAAATACCCCTTCATTTCTCTCATTTTAGAGAGAAATTTTTGGCTACCCAAATTCTTGCAAAATTACCATTTGAACTCTCATCCACCATAGCATCTAGCATTTCATCCATCTTGCATTTCACTTTGCACATTCAATTTAGCTTGTCATCCAAAGAGCTCACGAGTCTTCAAGGATCAAAGGGTCAACCAAGGAAGGAGCAGCATGAAGGTATAACCAATTTCAATAATTTTTCATCTTGTTTTCATGTTTATCTTTCCTTAGGCTAATCAATGAGGTGTCATCTTTTATGTTAGTTCTTTTCATTGCATCATTAGTTGTTTAGCATCTCACATTATGAACTTAACATTTTAGGAGATCACATTTCTGGCACGTCTGGTGGGACCCACAAATGGGTCTCTTTGCTTTAATTTTGCTATTGTTTAAATTTTTTCCAGGTTCAGGTCGTAGAGGGGCGGATTTTCCCCACAGAGGGGCGGACTTGCCCTCTTGAGCACTGTAGAGGGGTAGATACGCCCTCCTGTTCCGATGTTTTATGGCAGTTTTTGCTGTAGAAGTGCGGATACACCTGCCTATTCTGACGTTTTCTGATAGTTTTTATTGTAGAAGTGCGGATATGCCCTCCTATTCCAACGTTTTTTCTAACAGTTGTTGCAGAAGTACGGATATGCCCGCTTGTTCTGACATTTTTTCTAATTGTTTTTTGTAGAAGTGCAGATACGTCTGCTTGTTCCGACGTTTTTCCTAACTATTTTCTGCAGAAGTGCGGATACGCCTGCCTGTTCTGACATTTTTTGCTAACTATTTTTTGTAGAAGTGCGGATACATCCGTGTTTTCTGACATTTTTTTTTTGCTAACTGTTTTTTGCAAAAGTGCGGATACGCTCGTTTGTGTCGAATTTTTCTTTTGCTAACTATTTTTCTGCAGAAGTGCATATACGCCCATGTGTTCTGACATTTTTTTTAATTGTTTTTTGCAGAAGTGCGGATCCACTCGCCTGTTCCGACGTTTTCTAACTATTTTCTACAGAGGGGCGAATTTTCCCTTGTGATCTGATGTTTTTGACAGTTTTCTGTAGAGGGGTGGATACGCCCTCCTGTTCCAACATTTTTCACTGCAGAGGGGTGGATACGCCCTCTTGCTCCAGCATTTTTCACTGTAGAGGGGCAGATTTTCCCTAAACAATACGTTCGAGAAGGTAAAAAAGTTGCATTTTAGCTCATTTTTGCCTCTATTTTTTTGCTATTTGGATTTCTAACCCTCTAACCCTGTTTGTTGGTGGATGAAGTCAGATTTCTTGCCGATACTTTGTAGTATTTTGCTAAAATTCACAAGGGGTAAAAAGATAAAACAACTAACATTTGCTTGCAGGGCCTTTATTTCATTCAAATTTTAAAGTTTTCCTTACTATTTTATCTATTCGCTTAACATAATTAAAGGGAAGTAATACTTGTTGCTTGCTATGTCTGTTTTTCTTTATGTTACCCTAAGGGGGCATTAGTTTGTTTTCCTCTTCCCCTTGCACTTTGTGCGGACCGGGGGGGTAGTTAGAGATGATTAGTGTCTTCTTCTTAGAGGGACCTACTTGGGGATTTCATCATCCTAAATGATGATCCCAACCACACGTACCGACGAGGTATACAAAGGGAGGAGAGCCAAATCTGTACCCCAATCCAATTGCATCATAATTGGTGAAGCGTCGAAGCTAGGGTGAAACCTAGATAGACTTGAAGAGTTGGTCTGAACCTTTCAATATCTCGCTGGAGTTCCCGACTCATGCTTGTCATGGACTGGTGTTCACGGTCATGCCTCATGTACCAAGCATATATCGAGGACTCCCTAGAAACCTTGTTCATCCTAGAGTAAGACCTTTGTCGTCCATACCCCTTAACACTAATCATAGGATTGTGCTTGTTCAAAGTGTCTTTCTGTGAAAAACCAATAAATTGTGATAAGTCAACCTCTTGAGTCATTTCAAGTCCTTGCCATAATCCCATAATCCAAACCAAGTCACTTTCCACTGTAAAAGTGTAGATACGCCCCCCTATTTCAACATTTCTCACTGCAGAAGTGCAGATATGCCCCCCTGTTTCAACACTTTTCACTGCAAAAGTGCTGATATGCCCCCCTTATTTTAGCATTTTTTATTGCAGAAGTGTAGATACGCCCCCCTATTTCAGCATTTTTCACTACAGAAGTGCAGATACGCCCCCCTATTTTAGCATTTTTCACTGCAGAAGTGTAGATACGCCCTCCTGATCGACTATTTGACTATAGAAGTGCAGATACGCCCTCTTGAATGGATAATTTTATCCATTTGACCATTCCAAACCTCTGTTTAACCACTCCAAGTCTCCATTTGACCGTTTGATCATCCTAAACACTCATTTAACCAATCCAAACATCCATTTGACCATTCCAAGCCTCCATTCAACCTTTCTAAATATTCATTTATCACATCCACATTGATCATTTCACAATTTGGGAAACCCATTCTACCATCTTACCATGTGACCTAAACATTTGCACTTTCCAAAAAGATCACTTCATCAAGACATCTTCCATTTACATTCATCATCATCTCTCATCACAAAGTCCCTTAAACCTTGTTTTAGGAGTTATCTCCCGAATTGACCAAGGCATTAAGTTTGATCGTTATCCTACATATCAATCATTGTCTTCAACATAATCAATCTGCTTCTATCTTGAGGTGGATTTGTGTTATAAGTCAACATCATTGGCCCAAATCAATCCCCTTCTATCTCAAGGCAGATTTGGTGCGGTGATATTTGATTGACCAATTTAATCCGAAACCAACGTATTAAGTCACCTAGGGTGGTTCCCAAATTGGGTTTAGGACCCTTTCCATCATCCAATCCAAATCACCATCAATCCCATTGATCCAATGAAATTCAATCCTTATCCAATCATCAAATTAATTGATACATCATCAATTAATACACATCCAATCCAATCCAAATCATCATCAATCCCATTGATCCAATCAAAACCAATCCTTATCCAATCATCAAAATAATTGATACATCATCCATTAATACACATCCAATCTAATCCAAATCATCATCAATCCAATTGATCCAATCCAATCCTTATCCAAAATCATCAAATTGATACATCATCCAATCAATCAATCCAAATCATCACCTAGATCATCCTTGGAAGTTGCATCTTAAAATCACTTGGTTGTTTTACACGTTCATGCCCATTTAGACCTGTTCACAAACAATAAAGCAAATGGAAGACCAACAAACTCAAGGTTCCCAACCGAATGTCCCTCAAGATCCTAATAATATTCCACATGGTCCCCATAACGACGTCTCATCTCCATCAAACATCGACATCCAGAATATCACACCACCCAGTGACGAAAACATGGTCAATCAACCCAAAGTCACCGTGGACGAATATCTTAGTAATCCAGCCAATGTCTAAATGACAGATCATCTCCTAAACAAACATGGAGACAAGATCCTTGCCACCTTACTCATGAAGGGAATCAATCCGCCATCTGGTTTTGATACATCATAATATGCCCTTCCCGCATTTGTTGATCCACAAACCTCACAAAATGTTCAAGAAGGTTTCTATGTTCTTGAAGGTGCACCCATCAAAAACTGCTACCACCTTGAATTTGGAAATGCAGTCATCCATCAAGTCCAAGAATATCCTCATCTTCCAGCCACAACATCCACTATTCCACCACCCGATCCTAATGATCCTTATACCTATGGCATGCCACCATACATCCCATCTGCTCCACCGCTTCCTCCCCCATATTCTAATATTGGGGGCACACCTATACTTACCAATGTGTTACCTCCTGCATTTTGACAACCTCTAAATAATCCACACCAACCCACCACACTACCAACACCACCACAACATACTGCTACTACTCCAGCTTCATCTCAACCCTTGCATTCACAACATCCATAACACACTACCATTCTCACAGAACCATCACATCAAGTGGTGCAACCTAGCTCACAACCACAACCACCATCACATAACCCTTTCATGGTCACCCCCCAACAACAACAAATCTCATCTCACCCATCTCATCAACAACAACCACAACAACAAAACCCACAACAACATGTGCATATCCCTACACAAACACACCATAATCCACTTACTAAGTACCTCTATCATCCCTCTAGCACATACACAATTCCATTCCATCTCAACATGAATCCTCAAAACCAAACACATACCCAACTGCCACCTTACACCAATCCTTCGCAACCTCAACATCATCCTCACCAACAAACATCTAATCCATCTCCATATGCCACACAACAACCCACCATTGTGCAACAATACCAATCATATCTGCCTCACTTCCAACAACAACCAACTTATCAGTAGGGGGCACCTTACACTTCCTATTACCAACAACCATCATCACACCAACAAAGAGGCCCTACCTCCACATATTACCACAATGCTACACAACAACAGGATCCATCCCTTGCTTCCTACTATCAACAACAAGTGGCTCCCACTCATCATAATCAATCATCCAACTATCAATCCACTTATAATCAACAAATACACCCCTATCCAGCTCAAACCATTTATGATCCAACAACGGTAGGGCCATCCTCATCATATCCACAATACTACCCATACAATCAATCTACTTTGGCTCCCACGACTCCTGCTAATAAGGACTTAGAAGAAGTCAAAGAAGCATTAAAGGATCTACAAGTTGGAGCGGGGAAACAAACATTCAAGTTTGAGGACATATTTCCTTATCCTTTTGATCCCTCCATCTCCTTGATTCCTTTTCCCAAACATTTTGAGATACCAAAATTCGATAAATACAAAGGAACCAGGGACCCTAGATTCCACCTTCAATAATTTTACACCCATTGCCAAGAGGTCATGCATAATGACAATTATCTTATCCGACTCTTCCCTAAAATTCTGCAAGGAGTTGCCCTTAATTGGTTTATGGGTCTTGAAAAGGGATCTATCAAAACATTTACAAAATTATCCGAACAATTTGTCTCCCACTTCTCTTTTAATCTAGAGAAGGATATTGACACACTTGATCTCCTGAAGGAAAAGCAACTTGATGGAGAGACCTTTGCAAGCTACTTGCAAAGATGGCGTGCCTTAGCTAGCAAGATCAAATCTGCACCATCAGAAAAATATATGGTCACACTATTTATCAAAAATTCCCACCCAGATATGGCTCATAATTTCCAAATCCATTGTATAACCACCTTTGCGGCACTTGTGGTGAAGGGCCCCATCTTGGAACGAGCCCTTGTTGCAAAAGGGCAAGTCAAACATTTCAATTACGATAGAGAGAAATCCTTTCGGGATAAACCTCATTATTGGAATAGAAATAAAAATGTTGTCAATGATGGTGCCATTGACACTAAACATGTTCAAGTGGCCACCACGATGCAAAGATACCCTCCTCAACAACAACCGTCAGTCCAGAATGCCATATTCATCCCCAAGGGGCACCACGACAACAATCCAACTAGAATAACCAAGGGGGAAACAATTGACAGTTCACCCAGTTGGGAGAACCCCTTAGCATGGTGTTTAACAAGCTTCTTCAAGCTAATTATCCCATCACATATCCTTTCACCAAACCTCTTGATATGTCTAAAGCCAAACTAGCTTGGTTTAAAGACAACGAATATTGTGAATTTAACAAGATTAAGGGACATACAATAGATAAATGTCAAGGCCTAAAAACCTACATTCAAGGTCTCATAGATTGAGGTGAAATCCATGTAGATTCTAACACAACATCTTCATCCAATGCTCAACTCCAGATTTATCAAAACACTTTTCCTAACCACAATTAGGGTCCTAGTACTTCCAACGCTAATCCTAGATCTAGCAACAACCACAAGCAAGGTAACAACACCAATAACATCAGTTATAAAAACGTGCCATACAATTACCAAGGTGTGGTCTCCTATGTAGATCAAGTGAAGCCACATGTATCCATGATCCATGTCAAGGGAAAAGATCCACAATGTGTTGTTACCACTCGATGGACTCACATCACAGTCCCCACAACTCCTCCATCTACCCAACGGTCATCCGTCCATTCACAATATAACATCCTAGACCATCTAGGTAAGACTACAACCCAAATATCCATCTTGGATCTGCTTAAGTCATCTTATGTGCATCAAGATATCTTAACTAAGGCTTTGCAAAGCACACAAGTGCCTGATAATATTGACCCTACCCAATTTCAAGAATTGGTAGGCAATCTCTCATCAACCTATCAGTTAGCCTTTAGCCAAAAAGACATGCCACATCTTGATTCAAGCCACAATCGCCCCCTCCATCTCGAGGTTGGTGTAAATTATCAAAAAGTAAAATGGGTATTGGTAGATAATGGTTCGACCCTAAATCTCTGCACATTAAAATTCATACAATAGGTTGGATACACCCAGGCTGATTTAAGAAATCAAGTGATCACCATCAAGGCATATGATAATGTAGAGCAGGATTCTGAAGGAATTATTTGCCTCCCTATTCAAGTGGGCCCTATTATGCAATACACTATGTGTCATGTTCTAGACCTTGAAATTCCATACAACATCCTTCTTGGCCGTCCATGGATTCATTCTATGCAAGTTGTCCCATCCACCTATCATCAATGCTTAAAGTTCCCAGTTCAAGGAATGGAGGTTACCATACAAGCTGATCCCCAACCTTTTGAATATTTTCATGCTTTGGAAGCTTCCTTCCCACATTCACATTATTGCCCAGGAGTTGAAATGGTGGCATCTCCAACATCCGATCCTGACCCATCCACCAATACATTGAACACCTCATCTCCACCATCATCCACACTTGCTTCCACCATCACAAAGGTCCAGATCATAGACAAGGGATGTGGTGAATATGAAATTCATACCACACTAAATGTGGCAACCATGCCACCCTCGCTCCACACATATGGACAACTGATTCTTCCAATATCGAAAGTGGAAGAAAAGACACTTACACTCACCTCCAAGAAAATGGGTTCGACAACATTCAATGATTCGGGATCCCTTCAGGACCAAATGGAAGAGGACATCAGTCAATGGGTTTATCAAGAGGAACCTGAGCCACCATGTCTCCTTATAGAATACTTTCAAGAAGTGTATCCACGTGCATCCAAGTTCATTGAAAAGTGGCATTATCAAGGCGGAGGCCTTGGTGCAGAAGAGCAAGGAAAATGCCATCCCATTGAAGCAACTACCATTCGACCAAAAAATCTAGGCTTGGGTTAGGATACTAAATAGGAAGGTCCTACAACATCCTCTAGCACTTCTAACAATGTTAGTGTTGATGACGGTTCCCTCGAAGACATACCAGAGGAAGAGTCCATCATACACTCGTACGATGATTTGAATCACGTTGACCTCCCCGACATGTTCAAATGCTTATCTGTTTGCACCATAACCTTATCCCTCAAACATCCTGAACTTATCGATCATGACCTACAAGGTAACACACCTGTCAACACATTTCCCTTGGAGGATACCTACGTACATCTCATGGGATTAGGGGAAGATGAACCCCCTAACCGCAAAAGTAAAAAGAAATAAAAGCAAATTAGGTCATCAAGTGAAAACATCCCTGAGGCACTTTTTGACTAGGAAAAAGTAAAAGCAAAGGGTGTATCTGATAGTGAAAACCTCAATACGGTACTGGAAGATGGGGATGTTCATCTTCCCCTTGTAGGAACACAAATATCGGAGTAGTCTTCTTGGGGACAACAAAAACTCCAAGGATCACCTATGTAGCCAAATATTTATTAGAAGAAGAATACATCACCATTGTCCAAATTCTCCATGAAGGGGTTATCAACTTTGCATGGGATTACTCTGATATGCCCGACCTAGATCCTAATCTTGTTGTACACCATTTGGATGTCCGTCCAGATGCCAAACCAGTCAAGCAGAACCTCCAAAAGATACATCCGCAGGTAGCACTATTGGTTAAAAAAGAATTTGAAATTTTACTAGATGCTGGTTTTATCAGACCCATTGATTATTTTGATTGGATTTTCAATATAGTACCTATTGCTAAACCTAATGGAGACATCAAAATTTGCACAGATTTTCAGGATCTTAACAAAGCCTGTCCAAAAGATGTCTTCCCCTTGCCCAACATTGACATGTTAGTTGACATTACTGCGAGACACAAGATGTTATCCCTCATGGATGGATTCTTTGGCTACAATCAGATCCGAATCGCTCCTAAGGATCAACACAAAACTGCTTTTACAACACCTTGGGGTACCTTTTGTTATAATGTCATGCCCTTTGATCTTAAAAGTGCGGGGGAAACATATCAGTGGGCAATGACTATTATATTCCATGACCTCATCCACATCATCATGGAAGATTATGTTGATGACCTATTGGGAAAATATGGAACCATAGAAGAGCACCATGACATCCTGAGAAATATCTTCGAGCACTTGGAGTAGTACAAGCTGAGACTGAATCCAAAAAAGTGTGTGTTTAGTGTCACATCAGGGAAATTGTTAGGCTTCATAGTTTCTCGAAGAGGCATCAAGGTTAACCCAGCTAAAGTGAAATCTATCATGGATATGCCTCCACCAAGAAACCTGAAACAATTAAGGAGCCTTCAAGGAAAACTACAATCCATGCGTTGGTTTATAGCCCAACTTGCGGATAAATGTCAATCATTCACTCACCTTCTGAAGAAAGATACCACCTTCAAATGGAATCAACAATGTCAATTGGGTTTTGATATGATCAAAGAATACTTGGCCCATCCACCAATTTTGATGCCACCTATCCCTGGAAAACCCCTCTTGCTCTACATCTCTGTCACTTCAATTGCATTGGTTGCATTGTTGGCACAACATGATGAATCCTCAAAAGAGTGAGTGATCTACTACATTAGCCAAACACTGGTCGGTTATGAACTTAATTATTCACCAATGGAGAAAGAATGTCTCGCTATGGTTTTCAGTACACAAAAATTGTGCCACTACATGCTATGCCATCCGATAAAATTGATCTCAAAAGTTGACCCCCTCAAGTACATGTTATCTAAGACAACCCTAACTTGCCGAAAGGCTAAATGGATCATGCTTCTAAGTGAATTTGATATAGAATATGTGGACATAAAAGCCATTAAAGGATAGGTAATAGCAGATCAGTTGGCAGATGCCCCATTAGTAGATGCCTATCCCATAGAAACTGAATTTCCAGATGGAGTATTTGCAGTATCAGAAGCTACCACATGGACACTGTACTTTGATGGATCACACACTCATAATGGATCAGGGGCAAGAGTCTTTCTTATCACCCCCCAAGGTGATTACATACCAAAATCATTTAGACTAGCTTTTCCCTACACCAATAACATTTCCGAATATGAAGCCCTTCTCACAGGCCTTAGAATTGCAGTCCAATGGCATATCACTCATCTGCAAGTTTTTGGTGACTCCCAGTTGGTTATAAAATAGGTCAACGATGAGTTTCTCATAAAATATTAAAATTTGTTGCCTTACAAATGTATGGTGGATGACTTCAAAAAATATTTCACCTCCATCCAATTTGAGCAGATCCCGAGACTCCAGAATAAGGCAATAGACACTATGGCTACCATTGGTCCTCTCCTCGACATGCCAAAAGATTGCACAAATTTGCAGTTCCTAGTCGAGCAACTCCTAATCCCAGTGTATGATTTCCCTGAGAGTGACATGGTGTGTGCTATTGTAGGTCCTGAATCCCCTTGTTACCACGATATTTACACCTATATCCATGACAACACCCTTGTGCCTGATCTCACGAGAAACCAACATAAATCATTCATCCAACACACTGCCCGCTACACCATCATCAGTGATACACTTTATCGACATGGGTATGATGGAACTCTCCTCCGTTGTTCAGAAGAAATCGAAGCTTGCACAACATTAACATAAGTGCATAGCGGTATTTGTGGGGCCCCTTCTAATGGTATGGCCTTAGCCAAATAGATTCTCAGAGCAGGATATTATTGACCTATAATGGAACATAATGCTTGTGAATATGTCAAAAAATGTCTTCCATGTCAACAACATGCAGATCTAATTCACACTCCAGCACAAGAGCTACAACCTATCACGACACCCTGGTCATTTTTACAATTGGGTTTCGACTTGATTGGCAAGATTTACCCTCCATCCTCTGATGGTCACACTTTTATCATCATGGCTACTGAATACTTTACCAAGTGGGTGGAAGCTATACCACTCACTCAAATCACTGGTGTTCAGATCTCTAAGTCATCCTCTACCATATCCTCTACAGGTATGGTATCCCCTCCGCCATCATCACTGACAATGGAAAGTCATTCAAGAATAAGTGTATGAAGCTTCTTTGTGACATGTATCATATCCAACATCATTGGTCCACCCCTATTACCCCTAGGGTAATGGACAAGCAAAAGCGACAAACAAGACATTGATCAAAATCATTAAGAAGATGGTCAATAGTACTGGCCACGATTGGCACCTCCATATCCATCCTGCTCTTTGGGCCTACCGTACATCCATCTGCACTCCCACTGGCGCTACTCCATACTCTCTTATCTACGACGTTGAAGCCATCTTGCTAATCGAATTTGAAATCCCTTCACTCCAAATCTCCCTCAAGAATCTCATCATTGACAAAGACAATCGAGTGGCACGCCTGGCACAATTGGAATTGCCAGATGAAAAATGGGTCAAGGCTTATAACCAACTACAAGCCTATCAACACTGACTCAAAAGGAGCTACAATAAGAAATTCCACCCTCGCCAATTCGATGCTGGTGATTTAGTCCTTAAGGAGAATCAACAGAATCAACAAGATTGAGAGAAAAAGGGTAAGTTTGAAGCAAACTAGTTGGGCCCTTATGTTATCACCACAAAGTATGGTTCTGGCGCCTATAGGCTCTCTACTCTTGAAGGGGAGCCCTTAGAAGAACCCATCAATATCATGCATCTGAAGAAGTTCTATACTTAGGCCAACTGAGGTATCCTTCCTGGTAAAATTCAAAAAATACAATTTTGTTTCTTCCAAAAAATAGCAAAAAAAAATTAAAAAAATCATCCTATGGTGAAAACCACCCCGACGTGGTGCCTTGGATACGTACGATTGGTGAAAACCTGGCAACAGGGGCCTCTTGTATAAGACTTAATCATTATCTACCTCATGTCTTGGTTACTTTATGGCTTATCCTCTAATTCATCAATCCCCCTATCCTCCCATCTGCTTACATCACCTTATCGCTTGGTATATTCTGGTTGAGCATTGGATGACCGTCATCCGCTATTCAACATCTTAAGCTTGTTATCTGAATCTAAGATTGTGTCCTCTCATTGTCATGTGTGTCTCCATCTAGGTTCACTCTCCGTGTTGGTTCCCATCTAGGTCTCATCACGCCTTCTCTTGAACTACGACACCTCTACGCTTTCACGTAGGCAAGGCTAATCTTTGATAGGCCCCCAAGGCATTTTTCCCTTCATCATTGTCTTCTAGGTCTCATCGTGTCTTCTCTTGAACTACGATGCCTCTGCACTTGCACGTAGGCAAGGCTAATGTTTGATCTTGTCCATCCTCGATCTTTTGTCCAGTTTGAACTACGTTGCCCCTACACTTTCACATAGGCAAGGTTGGTCTTTTGATTTGCCCCTGGGGCTTCTGTCTATCTTGCTCATCCATCAGTTCCCATCAGTCCACTTTCCGCTCTTTTACCGTGGTCTTCTCTTGAATTACGAGGGCTCTATGATTTCACGTAGGTAAGGTTGATCTTTGATCAACCCCCGAACCCCTAGGTCTTTAGGTTGTGTCTTGTCCTCTTGTTGTCTTGTTGTAAAGTATGTCCCTATCATCGTTGATTCTTCACAAACAAGATCTTCTCGTATCAAGAAATCTACCCACTGGCAATCATCCTGCATCATCTATGTCTCTTTAGCTTAGTATCCATCATAGGTCTTAACAGGATGCATCCTTCCTAACAGACCACATCAACCCCATCCATCCTTGGGATCTAATGGAAAAGGACACTTGTAATTGATCATGATCTTTTGGTACTTTTGGATTTTGTTTATTATTTGAGCTCCCTCTTTTAACTGGTCAAGATCACCATAATCCATCATATTATGGTGTGTTTTGCCTAGTCAACATAGGGACATCTTTTGATTGTTTTATCATTGATGTCTACTGGGATACTCCACGTAGTACCCACCAGGATTCCTCTCGAATCCTGCGTTATGTGGGGGCATCCCTTTGTGCTTGTGGTTATTCCAATACCTGGTTCGCCCAAAGTCATCGTGACTTTGGGGTATTGGGATAACCTTCTTGTCTGTTGTGTTTGTTTTATGCATTAGACACTAATCCATCTTGGTTTACATACCCTGACGCTTGATGTCTTATGCTATAGAAAAAATCAGTGCTCTAAAGGATGGCAAATTTCATTGATGTTGCATTTTATTTCATTGCATATTCCCCTTTCATCCAATCTTCCTCCTACATCTATGACTCCTGATTTTGGTTGTGCAAATGCTTATTCATCCTTACTAACTTTCTTTCTCAGGATCCCTATGGTTCTTGATAGGTATCGTGCCCCACACACCCTACAGCTATCACCTACCCATTGATACTTATGTCTACATTACATTTGATGTGTTAGTTCATCAGTTATCCATTTACATCCATTCATTGGGTTCATTTATCCATTTGCATTAATTCATTTAGATTCATCATTTATCCATTTGCATCAATTCATTTAAGTTCATCATTTATTCATTAACATCAATTCATTAGGTTCATTTAACATCCATTCATTAGTTCATTCATCCATAAATTTATCCATTCATTTATCCATTTGCATCAATTCATTTAAGTTCATCATTTATTCATTAACATCCATTCATTAGGTTCATTTAACATTCAATTCATTTATCCATTTACATCCATACATTTCTCCATTTACATCCATGCATTTATCCATTTACATCCATTCATTTATCCATTTGACTCAATTCATTTGAGTTCATCATTTATTCATTAACATCAATTCATTAGGTTCATTTAACATTCAATTTACATCCATGCATTTATCCATTTACATCCATTCATTTATCCATTTGCATCAATCCATTCGTTTAGGTTCATTTATCCATTTGCATCATTAGTAGGCCCATATTAATTACATCATACATACAATTGCATTACCCTTCATAAATCATTAACATCATTCATAATCACATCATCCAAAAACATCATAACACAACATCCATATCAACAAAAAATCATCATATACATATGCATAACATACATCATCTGTCATAAAAACATAAGTATACAACCATCTGTATAACATAAATCATCTATCACAAAAAAAATGTTCGACATAATATCAATGGGAACCATCACATATCATCATCAAAATAATACAATGACCATCTCATATCCAAAATACAGTCATCTCATAATCACATACATCCCATCCTCCAAATAAGGTGCATCATCTAAGAATATGTGCTACACCTCCATCCGGTACCTGTGTCCTATCATCTGTCCTCTGCTGGCCCTAAGCTACCCACCCTTGACCTATGAGGAGACTCAAGCACTGGTCCCCTGTATGTTGGAGTCCCTTGAGACTCATGTGTTGGAGTCCCAAACCAAGGAGTCGGTTGGAAATCACTATACCTCTGGTTTTTGTCCCTAGTGACTGGGATGGTACCGGCATCTGCGATACCTACCTAACATATTGTGTTGTCTGCTGCACCGGATCTGGCACTGCCTGCTCATATGCACATCTCCAGTAGCCCGCCTCTTGCATGTACTCATCTCGCTGCTTAGCTTGGAACCTGGCGGAATTTTGCTCATACTTGTATCTATCCCGCTCTCTGGTGATGGCTCACCGCTCCTGCTTCCATACCTCCCGTGCTATTATCAGGAACTGTACCTGCTCTACGGTCCTCCTCCTCTTTGCCTGTACACTCTATAGCTCTGCTTGCAAGCCCTATACAACTAACTCTGTCCCATCACCCTGCCCTCGATGTGCCTACCTCTGTGCTATATCCCTCTCGACATTCTCTGCTTGACCCATTGTTGCATCTCTCTAAAATTGCAGAATCTAGACCTGTCTCTATGCATCATCCCTCTCTGCTTGTAACACCTACACCTGTCCCTGGGCTCTCTCTCTCTCTCTTTGCACTGCCTCTAACCCGACCTCTGCAGCCTCAACCCTCACTCTCATCTCCTCCAAGGATGTCTCTGTAGTAGCTATCTTCTCCAACAGGTCTACTTGCTCCCCCTGCAGCCCTGCCACCTGTCACCTCCCCCCCTCCTACTGGCTCTAACTGACCCCGCATCTGAGCCACTGTCATCGTGGCCTCTAATCTGTCTCGATCCCAAGTTACCCAAGCCAGCTCACCCTGCACTCTCTCCATCTCCACTTGTATCTCCTCCCTCTCCCTCTTCGTCACCGGTATATCTGTTGTCAGCCAACTCACAACACCCTCAAACTCTATTAGTTCTGACTCCTTCACCCTTTGCACCTTGGCCTCCGCCCTCCTCACCTCCTCCTCTAACACCCATATCCTCACCTGGGCCCCTCTTAGTAACACCACTGGATCATTTACTGGCGTCACCGACACTACTGCCAATGGCTCCACCATCACCTCCACCTCTATCTCCTCCCAACGGGCTCCACCCGACTTGTCATCTAGATCCTCCACGGCTGTCCTCTCCTCCCCACCCTCATCAATATCCTCGACTGTCCTCCACCCTGCTCCTCCTCTCGTCCCCCCTCCTCCTATCTGGCTCTCACCTGCACTCGCCTCCTCCGTACTCTACCACTAATCCCTATCTGCGTAGCCCTCCCCTCCACCTCAGGCTCACTCCCTCCTGCCTCCATCTTCTCCCCCACATCTCTCCTAGCCCTCCTCTGAGGACGCCTCCTCCTAACCCACCTCCTCCTCTCTATCTGATCTCCAGCACCACCTTCATCTGCCTCACCACTCTGATGTCCTGCATCCTCCTGTCCCTCCTCCTCCTGATCATCCTCATGTCCCTCCTCCTCCTACCCATCCTCCTTTCCCCCCTCCTCCTACCCATCCTCTGGCCCCCACTCCACGACTCCCACGCTCGACTCCGCTGGTGTGACCCTCTCCCATCGGTGGTTGCGGAACCACCGAGTGTACCGATCTGTAACTCCTGCATCCTCTAGCCCCACCAACCTCCCTGGATAGGGCATTCCACCCACCATCACCCACACCTCCCTCACTGCCCTCACTAACAACCTCGCTCCCCATGGTACCTCTTTGGTAAGTCGATGAAACATAGTTGGCACTGCTGGAATATCCTGCATAAGTCCAAACTACCTCATCACCCTGTCTGGACAATGCGCCTCCACTGTATGTCCCTGACTCCCAATCAGGAAACATCTGCATTTGAAGAAACCCTGATGTCTCTCCTCCTCATCCCTCCATCCCCTAAACCGTCGATACATGTATGGCCGCCAGATGATGTGCTTCTCCTGTAAATCATCAAACACTCTCCTCCACTAATCCATCTCTTCCTACGTCTCATACCATAAAATGCAGCCCCTGGCTGCCCCGAAATCCCAAGCCATTGACTCTCTATCATCCAACTCTCCCCTCTTGACCACTATGGGTCTCATCACCATGATATGCTCCCACCCCCACACCTGTAATAATGTCCTGTGTGTCACGCTCCGCATCCCCTGATAGAAAATCACATGCATATCTCGGTATAACTGGGGCAATACAAATGACCCCCAGGAAAACTATCCCTCCCGCCACTTGACAATATGTCGAATCACCTCCATGTACCATAAGCTGTAGAATCGCCTACTCTGATCCGAAAGTAGTATCTTGCTAATAAGACAACACAAAAATAATGGTAATGCAGGCAACCCCAAGGCCAAAAATCTGTCTACGTCTATTTGCCCCTCTGTATCAACAGGTCATCTCACCCAAATAGCACCAAAATCATCTCATCTAACTGCGCTCCTCTCGACACCACCTCGGTCACTAACCGACCTGCTATCGATAACCACAAAATCTGTCACACATCCTCTAAAGTCACTATCATCTCCCTTGTCGGCAGATGAAACGTCGATGTCGCCAAGCTCCATTCCTCTATTAGAGCTATCAACATCGCCTGATGCGCTCTCATCTCTAGAAACTGCACTAAGTACAGTAACCCCGCCTGCTCTAGTGTTGCGTGGTCCACCCAACTCATCCTCTCTATCATCGCCACCAGTGCCTCTAGCCTCCACTCGTGGGTCCGTAATCGACCAAAATCCTGCAAACATACCATCCACCTTATCAAATTCTTCGTCACTTTCTTTTCATAATCCCACGCTTTGTTTTTTCTTTTTTCTTTCTTTCTCTCTCTTCTTCTTTTTGTTTCTCTCTTTCCCATCCCCCCTCCTCCCTCCCGGTTGCGGGGTGGATCCGCCCCCGACAGTGGGGCGGACCTGCTCCTGGTCAGAGCGGACCCGCCCCTACAACAAGGCAGACCCACCCTTGGTCAGGGTAGACCCGCCCCTATGGCTGGGCGGACCCGCCTTTGGTTGGGGTGGCATCGCCGCTAGTCGTGCGGCAGCGCCTATTCGCCTGTCTGCTACTAGTCACGCGGTGGCGCATGTCCGCTGCGTCGCGGGACGGACTCGCCCTCGATCAAGATGGACCTGCCCCTACTACGAGGTGGACCTACCCTCGGTTGGGGCAGACCCGCCCCTAGCCAAAGCGGCCTTATCGGCCGGGGCAACCTCGCCACCGCTGGTTGTGGGGCACTGCCACTAGTCGCGACGACCCCTGCCTACCCCACCGTGGGGCGGACTCGCCCCTGGCCTGGGCAAACATGCCTCTGCAATGGGGCGGACCCGCCCCCAGTTGGGGTGGATTTTCCCTTGCATCGGGGCAGACCTGCCCAACCCTGGGGTGGGCCCACCTCGAGGCGAGGCGGATCCATCCAATAGAAAGCGTATTCGCCCTCCTACGAGGGACTCATTTTTATCAAATTTTCATTTTTTTAACTACCCAGTTTTTTATTCTAATCCGCCCACCAAACCAATTTCTTACATTTTTGAAAAACCATTTAACATCTGTTAAAAATCATGAAAATAATGCATATGGATTTTTTATGCTAACTTGGCGCCGTTATAACGATATTTCGTCGGACCTCGTCCGCCTGATGGATGATCTTGATGTCATTATCCTATGGCATCTTTGCTCCTCGTATGCTTCCTCTTCTCCCCTTTTCTCTCAACTGCTACAATGCAAATGAGGTGTGGTAATTTTTAAAATTACCTTATATTCCTTTTCCCACCCTTCTTAAGGGGTCTTTTTAACTTTTATTTACCTTTTTTTAGTCCAATTAATCTTTTCTCTTCCCGGGGTTGCCATTTGCACCCCGTTTGTCCGATTGACTTCGTTCAAAAGGAAAACTTGCCTAATTTTTTGTGCTTTTTCCAACCATACCATCCATTTTTTTCTAGCGAGAAGTCATCTGAGACCCCTATTTCTCCCCTGTCCTCCTCTTGAGGGGGCATACCCTTCACATTTATCCATTTTCCATGCCATACTCATTCCCTTGCAAGATTGGGGCATCTTTGTCCATTTCCCCGCTAATTGGACAGCTCAGGGCCTCCTCCCCATGTTGGGGCATCATTTTCTGGTTAATTCTTGGAGTCATCTACATTTTATTTTTCTTCGAAGCATGGTTATTCTAACGGTACTTTGAAGAGGGGCAAAATGTAGACATCTACATTTGATCACTTCCATATGATCAAAATCGTCTACTCTATTCATCTATTTCATTAATTGTGATTAAATAATTTATTTAATCATTATTTCATCTTCTGCCTAAGGTTCCTAAAGTATGTAATTAAATAAATTAAATACTTTACCTTACACATTTTCTTCTCTAAATTAAATAAATGGGACAATTTATTTAATTTAGTCATTTGAATTATTTGGATTAAAACTAATTTTTAATTCCTCTTTTTCTCTCTCCTTGTCATATTCTCCATAACCCTCTTTTAATCCGGATTAAATTAATTAATCTGTTATTAGGATGTGCACCACTTAATCAATATTAGTGTCACATCCTCCATAATCTCCCACTTGCCTCTAGTCTCTCATTAATTATCATAATCTTGTGTTTGCACAACCTTAATCAAAATCATTAGCCACATTTGGCATACCTTTTCTAGTCAACCTTTTCACTTGCCTTTTTTGGCCTTGAATCTCTTTCCCATGTGAATTTTTAATTCACATTTATTCACCCGAGGCTCCTCTCTTCCCCATGTGAATTTTTAATTCACTTTTATCTTTCCAAGGGTTACCCTATCCCCATGCAAAGTTCTAGAAGTCTTGACTTGTCACTTTACATGTGCCAAGGACTTCTAGACCTTTGACTTGTCACATCACCCACATGTGACAAATCTCCAGCTTTTTGGAGACCCCCTTTTATCCAATAAACTCTCCAATGAATGTGATAATTCACATTTATTTCTCCAACCACTTCCCCTTTTCCCATGGAGATTTTTGAAGAATTCTAAAATTCCTCATATGTCTCTTTCCTCCTCATTTGGGGACAAGAAGTTCTTTTTTGAGGAAATCTTCTCATCCCCCAAAGTACCTACAAGGTACTTGTCCTTCATCCACCTCATGTACTTCTCTTCCAACACATCTCCACATCATTCTACCCTAAGCCATCTCACATTCCACATGTCAAGATGTGAGGGCTCGTGAGTCCTCAACTCACCATATCCCTTCATCTTGATCTTGTTGGATCAATCTCAACCGTTGAAATCTTTAGGGAATTCAATTTATCCTATAAATACCCCTTTATTTCTCTCATTTTAGAGAGAAATATTTTGCTAGCCAAACTCTTGTAAAATTACCATTTGAGTTCTCATCCACCATAGCATCTAGCATTTCATCCATCTTGCATTTCACTTTGCACATTCAATTTAGCTTGTCATCCAAAGAACACACAAGTCTTCAAGGATCAAAGGGCCAACCAAGGAAGGAGCAACATGAAGGTATAACCAATTCAATCATTTTTCATGTTTATCTTTCCTTAGGCTAATCATTGAGGTGTCCTCTTTTATGTTAGTTCTTTTCATTGCATAATTAGTTGTTTAGCATCTCACATTAGGAACTTAGCATTTTTGGAGATCACAGTAAGTATTTCTACTTACACATACTTGCATATGACTATGCTCTCATGCATGGATTAACGTATATATATATATATATATATATATATATATATATATATATATATATATATATATATATATATATATATATATATATATATATATATATATATACTCATATACATATATACATTTGATGTAAATATGTATCGACAGAAGGCTCAAAGATCCATAAACAAATAACATCATCCAAGAATGCACTCAATAAAAATTATGTCCATCGCTAAAGCAAACAGTTCATACTAAGGTTGAATTACCATTTCCCCAACACTATGTCTAGACTCAACCTTCCTAGTGTGAGTGTGTGAAAGCTCAGATAGGTTACATTACTGATTACCTGATCAAGATATTGTCTTGAGTGATACTCTCCCTCCACCTAAAGGAATGAACCTATCCCTACAACCATCTCAACACACTTGCAATGGTAGTCAGACGTTCACAATAAATCCATATGCATCATAACTTAATAATATTCATAAAGCAATAAATGTAAACATATTTACTCTTCAAATATATATTAAGAATTTATCAATACTTTTTTGTAATTCCTATTCCAATATTCCATTCTTTTCGCAAGCATATCAATTTCATGCTTGCATTTACCATCTTATTTACCCGTGAAGCTAAAAGTAAAATAGTAATAACAAGATGAGGTGTAACAATATTCTAATTCTTGTCAACTTGATTATCAGGTTATTTTGTCTAGATTGTTAATTTGAAGTGTAGTTAGGGTCTAACCATAAAAATAAAAGAAGAGTAAGCCATAGTGGAAGGATAGTAGAAGTAACTTATAATTGTTGAGGAAATTATTCTCATAAATATTTCTTAATGATTCATACCTCCCTTCTATGTTTCTTCTATTCATTCTTGAATAGGAGCACATCCTAGGGGGACCCATTCCTTTAAATATTCCTTCACAAGTGTATGTGTGTGCTTTGGGAAAGTCATTTTTGAATGTGCTTAATCTTTTCATATATGTGAAAATATTATTTAAATTGAGAAGATTGTTGCAAGGTGTGCGCCCTTGTTCTTGTGTTGTGCAACACAGTGCTTGGGTTTGAGACATGGCTTAATCACCTCTCGAAGAATCATTAATTTTGATGATTGTATCGAGCATTAACATGTTGATCTTTTGGTGCTACAACAATCATTTGTGCAACAATTGGTATCAAAGCCTGGGTCATGGGTTCAAATCCCTCACTTGTGCTAGGGGGATTGTTGCAAGAAGTGCGCCCTTGGTCTCCTTGTGTTGTGCAACACACAACGCATCACATGGGTTTGTGACATGGCTTAACTGCCTCCTGTAGATCAAATCATCTAACAAATTTTGTTTCTAGCCTTGCTAGAAAATCTTGATAAATTTATCAAATCATTCATCATTGGGATATATCTTTCCCTATCAATCCTTGTATTGTTCACATCTTGACAACTCTATCCTTGGATTGTTGTGAATCCTCAACAATGTTATCAATCAATCAATCTAATCAATCAACTTTAGCTTGACTATCAACATCTCAAAGAGATCATTGATATCCATTTTTTCATTGTCATTAACATCAAAATCAACATCAGTATGTGAACCAATGCAACAAGTACATTTCTTCAAAGAGGGGAAAATGTAGACACTTAAAAATGTCTTGATGGATGACATTGGCTAACTAACATCATTTCATCCTAAAACCCATCCTCTTTTTTCTTAATTGATTAAATTAGCCTAACTATTTAATTAATTACATCATTTTCATCTATTAATCTAATTGACCTAATTAGGTTAATTCACCCCCTTTCATGTTAACATTTCATCCTATTAAATTGAATAAATCTAATTATTTAATTTAAGTCCCTAAGTCTTCTTATTTAATTAAATAACTCTAACTAAGTTATTTAATTAAATATCATTTCACTTTCACTTTAATTAATGAATATCATGAAATTCCCCTAATTTTCATAATTAAAACCTTAGTTAATTATCAAATTACCTAATTAAATCTAATTCCCCCCACTCACAAGGGAATATTCCTCCTTTGCACATTCCTTTGAATATTCCCCTTTTGCACATTAAAAATTTGTTTTGATTTTATAAATATCTATTTCCCTCACCCATGAGAATATTCTCTCTCCTCACTCATTTAAAAAAAGGAATATTCTTCCTTATAACAAACTTAGAAGACTTCGTGTGCAAGTTGACTTACAAGACTTCTTGTGCTTGAGTTAAAGGTGTGTTTGTTTGAAAGAACATGAGCCCTTGATTCTTTCCTTGATCCATGTGATCATTGATTCTCATCCATGATCCATTTTTCATTCTTCCTCCATCCTTGATCATTTATTAACCTTTTTGATATCAACGGGCTCCATTTCTCATTTGTCCTCCTATAAATATGTCACTATTTGGAGATAAATGGATCCACATTTTTCAGAGAAAACTCATGTTGTTGAAATCACTCACACTCACACTCATATTTATCATTTATTTAGTATCATTTTAGCTTTATTAGTTGCATTAATTATCTTAGCTTCCATTAATGGCTTCCATGGTAACATAGATGCATTCATGTAGCTTATTTGGTAATTAGGGTTTCAATAATTTTAGCTTAGAATCCATTTAGATTAGCTATGCACTCGCACATCTTGATCATTTTAGCATAAATCATGTTAACATTGCTTGCATCATATTCATTTAGCTTTAAATCATGTTTCATCATACATATCACAATGGTTTCATCAGTTTTCTTCAATAGAATTGATTGAAACAAGTTCATTATCCAAGGGATTGGGAAAGGGTCGTTGTTCCACATCAACACGACACCACTCCCCCAATAGGATAAGGTATGTTAAGTTTTAATGGATGCTTAGTGTAGTTTTCATTTGATTGATCTTATTGGGATTGACGTTTAGTGGCATAACTATACTTTGAATTCTCATGCATCAAGTGTAGCCAACAAATACTAATTTGTCGGTCACATTTTGGTGCCAAAAGGAGGGATCAAACTAACTAATATGATGATTTTCTTGTCAAATATTCATTTTCCTTGTGTTTTCAAATACAATGATGCTATTGATTTCAATGACACTATTGATTTTTCAATACAACGACGCACATCCACTACAATGACACTATTGATTTTTTAATACAATGACACACATCTAATATAATGACACTATTGATTTCAGTGATGCTATTGATTTTTCAATACAATGAAACACATCCAATATAGTGATGTTATTGATTATATAGTGACACATTTGAATTTGAATTTTAGCAATGCATAATTAAAATAGCAACACATAATTAATTTCATCACCTTATTTTAATTTAGCGATTCTATTGATATTTTTTAACACAAAGCGAATTTTAATATGGAGACACTATCTATTGGTGAGGAAATTGACCTCATTGTTTTCTATAGAGTGATGCTTTTAATTTTTCAATACAGTGACATGCATCCAATACAACAACTCTATTGATGGATTTCAGCGACACAATTGATTTCAACATTGCAAATTATTGGTAAACAAAACATAGCTTGATTTTTGATATGTTTTTCAATTTTTTTCCTTATCTACCCTCTAACATGGCCTTGACTTATTTTTCTGGTGTTTACACTAACTGGTTTTGTAGGTTTGGATGATAAAATTCAAAGTGAAGGAGCATTCTTGTCATTAAATCTTATAATTGTAACAAGTGTTTCAACACTTTTAGGGCAATTATAATCCATTTAAAATGATTTTTTTATTTTCACGCTTTAGGACCAAACTAGCATTCAATTGGGTTTTAAAATGAACGTTCAAATTGGTTAAAATTGAACGCTCACATCATTTTACTTCTTGGCTTAAAGCTGAACAATACAACTTCCATACTTTGTTTGGTGTTTAAAATGAACTCATCTTGCTTTACAAGGTTAAAATGAATGATTTCTTGCTTTTTTGTGACACACTTATAGTTCTTATCCACTCCCCTTATGCTTTGTATGATCTTGGGTGAAGAGAAACACTCAAGTGTACTTCATTGCTTGTGTGCACTTATAGTATGTATCCTCTCCCCTTGCGCTTCGTGTGATCTTGGGTGAAGAGACATACTTAAGTACACCTTGATGCTTTGTGTCACCCTTAAGAGAGGGCTTACTATGAGACACACCCTGCAATGGGAAACTCATAGGCAAGTTCTTGCGAGAATGTTTATCAATGGGCTATATTAAAGGTTGGTAAATCGTGAGAAAGTACCTTTGATCTTAGACTGTATAACATATTGCACCTAGTATCATGCCTTAAGTGGAACGAGAATGGTAGTAAGAGCCTTAAGTGGAAAAGCAGGTGTGTATACAACTGGGTGTTCTCATTTTTTATCAATAAGAACCCTGTTTAAATAGTGGCTAACCAAGTCCAATTTTGAAGCATATTTGAAGGAAGTGCATGGGAGTAGCACTACACCCAAAAGTTACTTACTATGTATGATTTTTGATTGAGACATAAAGCAAATAGGGAAGGGACTCCTTTGCTTGGCATGTCAAGACATTACATTTCCTTGACATAGCCTATTCGTCCACTTCATCTTCATGGATTAATCATCTCTTTTGATGATGGTAAGCCTGCCAAAAAATACATACCTAATCTATCTAGGATTGTAAATGTTTGAGAGTCAGTTTAACACTTGCTTGATTCTAAAACAATTACAAAAAAAACATCAACAAAGTATTTTCAAATTTTCAAACCCTTTGGTCTAAGTATGGATACCCTTTGACAAAACCTTGATATTGATGCTTGTCCTAAGGATTTATTCTTAGAGACTTTTAAATATTTTGGTTTACATATCAATCCTTAATTCCCAAAGTTAACCTAGGTAACTATGCCCTTCACTTCATCCTTTTCACAAAATGGACTATGAAATTGATGATGTTTTTGACATAGACATTTAGTTTGAACTTAATCGAGACAAGTGTTTGTGGTAAAAGAAACTCATTTAAGCAAGATAAACTTGACAAATTGAACCCCACATGACCATTTGGAGACCATCGCTCCAATTGAACAACTCGGCCTTATGCCCACTATCATTCAACCAAAATTTGAACTCATTGAAGGAGAACAAACTGATATAATTAGTAGTTTGAGAAGCTTCACTTTTGAAACAAAAGAAACACCAACCCGGTGGAGAGACACAACATACATCATAGACGAAGAAGAGGAACAAGTTTATATTGTGGCTGGAAGGCCCATATTACCACCACCTGTGTGGCAATAAATATCCTCTTCTTCATGGTCTTATACTTCTCTAAATGATCTCACACAAAATTAAAATCCTCAAGAGAAGGTCTACATGTCGTCACTTCAAACTTAGGTATCATAGTCCAAAAGATATCAAACAAAACCTTGTGGCACTCTACCAAAATAGGAACAAGTTGGTAAGGAAATTTTATAGACGTGCTTCAAGGAATAATCTAGAATTATATGCCTATTTTGAAAATCAAAATGTTGGTCTTTTTCATGATCTTGAACTTCTCTAAATCATTGGGTCTTTAGGATTGGAAAACTTTAGAGATATAACATGTTTCTCACTACCTTGGTCTTATTAAACAAAGGTTCACTCTAGGTCAACATTGGGTCAAACATTTCATCCACCCCTTCATCAAGTTTCATCCTTCACTTCACAAAACTTTACAAATTTTTTGAATACACCAACATTTTTTGACTTAGAAATCAATCAACCCAAGCCCTAACTTAGCTATGTATGTGAAATGAATCATTTTCCATGCACTTTTTAAGTTAGTTATCGTATTTGGACTAGTTTATCTTGAAGGTCACAAGTCTACCCTAAAGATTCTCAAGTTCATAAACATCCTCTATCCAAACATAAAAAACTCAAACTTTCTAAGTCAAAAGTGTTATCCAAATTTTTTTTTGCAAAGATCACTTCCTAACTCATTCACCTTTTTCATCTCCCATTATCACCATTGCTCCAAAATGACTTAGAACATCCCTTCTACCTAAATTTGAGTCAACTAGAGAGTTAAAACATTACAAATATCAACACAACTCTCCCATAGGTGACCCACAATTTATGGTAACCACAAGATCACAACACAAGATAATCATGAAGACAACCAAAGTCTCATCTACCATCAATGATACCAAACCTCAAGAATTCAATCCATGATGTCATTCTACCCCCATACAAAAAACCAAGATCTCATAGGACCATATGAGGTAAAAGATGTCACAAAATACCCACTTCAACTTACTAAAGACAAAATCCTTGAGTATGAACAAAATCATCCAACTTTTCTTGTGAAGAATTTGACACTAGGGTTAACCCAATCTATGATTCAACCAACTCCATCCCTTGTGCCAAGTCAACCCTTAGCATCTAGTCTTGCAACTAGGCTAGGAACCAACCTTGGTTTGACTTCATGTCTAGGAACAAACACAATTGTGGGTATTCACAACATGACCATTCTATTAACCACCAACCTTCCCCAAAACACAAGTTGGACACAAACATTTGGAAAACCAATTACATTCCATGACACCACAACAACCTCAATATTTTGAGTGCAACCATCTTCATCCATCACCACAAATACCCCAAGTATGCCTAATGTTACGTAAGGTAATGCGAACCAAGTGCATCAAGTAGGAAAATAAGGGCAATTTAACACCCTCACACAAATTCAACCCTTGACAGTGGTCCCAACAACCCCATCGAAACAAGTGGTTACCCAAGCTACTAAGGTCAATCCACCATCCAAATCAAATCCATCTATAATCAACCTGAATCAAAACAAAACCTTGGTTAAAAATCCCATCAACCAAGGTAATAACTTGATCCCACCTCAAATACAACAAGGGAACCCCCTACCCTTTGGTAAAGGGAACCCTTTTAATGAATTGCAAGGTCTGAATGTGTCATTACCATTGCAATACTAAATGACACCAACATCATCTTTCCCCTTGGCCCCTCACATCATGCAAAATCAAATGGGACCTTAATCTTACATTTGTCCACCTCAATCTGCTATCCTACAAGGAATGTTGAACCAAGGGAACCCCCAACCTCTCATCAACAACTCAGAATCAACTCAAAATATCAACAACCAAAAAACATCATATATTTCCCAACAACCACCTGATCCTACATTGAAAGTACATGCCTTAGCTTTATAGTAAGCACAACAGGCTTATCAACAAGCCATCCAACAACAACAAGCTCAATAAGAAGCCCTAGCTGCACAAGAAGAAGAAGAAGAAGAAGAAGTGGCCTTAGCAACACAAAAATAACATCAATCCCATCAAGCAACCTTAACAACACATCAACAACAACAAGCCTTAGCAACATGACAACAACATCAAGCCCATCAAGTAGCCTTAGCAACACAACAACAACAACAAGCCCAACAACAACAACAAGCCTTACTAGCTCAACAATATGCCCAACAACAAACCAACAAGATTTCTACTATAACCCTCAACAAAACATCACTAGTACGAACACGTTAGGAATGTATACACCTCCACCACTATCACCATTATAATATCCATACACACCATAC
Source organism: Sequoiadendron giganteum (assembly GCA_007115665.2). Taxonomy (NCBI): domain Eukaryota; kingdom Viridiplantae; phylum Streptophyta; class Pinopsida; order Cupressales; family Cupressaceae; genus Sequoiadendron; species Sequoiadendron giganteum. The sequence continues at coordinate 559,191,647 of CM021103.1, forward strand.
AAAACCCCATCATATCAAAAGCCTAGATACAATCTATTTGCCATCCCACAATATGCAACATATGTTCCTCCACCAAATCACCACGATGATGTAGCATCACAACTTAAGGCGTTAACACAAGAAATGAAGGATATCTGGATGGGAAAAATGAAGAATCCCCATACACAACAAAACCTATGTTCATATCCATTCAATCAAAACATCACAATGATATCTTTCCCTCATGGTTTTGAGTTTCCAAATTTTGATAAATACAAGAGGAGAGGAAATCCTATGGATCATGTGAAGGAATTAAATGTCATGTGCATGGAGGTGGCCTATAATTATTCCTATTTGATGCACCTCTTTCCGTGAAGTTTAACAGGTCTTTCCATGGATTGGTTTTCACAGTTACCTCCAGGCATCAAAAACTTCCAAGAAATCATTGATAGATTCATAGATCACTTCTCCTTCAATCTTGACATGGATGCGATCTTAGAATATTTATATACACTCAAGAAGAACAAAGGAGAATCCTTTGCTAATTTCCTACAAAGGTGGAGACAAAGAGCTAGCAAGAGAAAGTGGACCATTCTTAATGAACAACAATTGGGGGTTATCGTAGAAAATATTGGCCCAGATCTATCCTTCCACTTAAAGATGCAATGCATTACCTCTTATGATGAGATTTTCCCTAGAGCCCTTAACATCGATAGAGCCCTAATCTCACAGGGAAACAAACAAGTATATAGAGACAACCACCCATCCACTAGTTTTAATGACAAGCCCCGCTATTGGGCCAAGAACACAAATGTTACTAGTGATGGTGTTGTTGATGCAAAGGTGGTCTTAACTAATCCTAGACAAGAAAATACCCAAATCATAAACAAACAACATGTGCCCCAAAGAAAAAATAGTGATCCTTAACAACAACTCACTCCCTTAGGGGAACCTATGGAGGATGTGCTGAAGCAGTTAATATAGTCTAATCTTATCACACTCCTTGGTTTCTCAAACTATCAAGAGCCACAAGCAAACCTTGTAGCTATAGAGACAATCATTTTTGTGAATTTTACTGATACAAATGTCATAACACGCAAAAAAAATTTAGACTCAAACATCTAATAAAGGATCTTATTGAACGAGGAGACATTGATGTCAATCAAAAATCTGGGAATGATAATCTAAAAAATTACACAAACCCTATGCCTGATCATACAAAAGAAAAAGATTTAGCAAAGGCCTCAACCTCAAAAAATGTAAACAAAACCCATGATATCACGGTAGGAAATTTATTTATCACAAAATGAGGAATCATACACACATCAAGATACTGTTTTAAAACAGAGTCCAAAACCATCAATAGTGTTTAGCAATATTTATATCGTAATGACATCAAGTGGATATCAAATTGTGATATCTCTCCCACATATGACTCCATGATTGGGCATGTTGAAGAAGTTCCAAAAGAGCAAGAAATATCCCTTATTGCATCCATACCTACCAAATGTTGTGAAAATTCTTTTACTGATGATATATCATCCACCCAAGGTTCATGTCAAGAGGAGCCTCTTGAGGATAACAAAATATACTCCGAATCAAGTCAAGATCAAGAACCTCTATCCCCAGAATTTTATTAAGAGCTAAGAGACATCTTCTAAACCATTATAAACTCCAAAGATGTCCCTGATATCACCCCTAAGATGTTTCTTTCTAACGGATATATAGATGTTCTTCATATAAAACAAGAGTCTCCCACTCTTGGTATTCCTACAAAAGAGAAAGAAATGATCGAGATTCTTGATTCTTATAGTGATTGTGCATCATCAACATCTTTTGAGTCAACATCAACATATTTTGAAGCAGTGTCAATAGATAATGATGTCATAGAATCAAAGAAAACAATTCATATTCTTGAACAATAAGAACCAATAGAAATATCATGTGTTCATGACAAGTCATATTCGGTGGCTATGGATCAGAGGATACATTATCAGAGCAAAGGACTAGGTATTGATAATACCTTAACAATGTCAGGGGCAATCTTGTCTACAAAAAACATCAACATATGGGGAACAAAGTATCCTTATGATGAAAATATAGTCAACACTACAACCAACTGTATCATGAGTTTCCATTCACCCATCATCTCATACACAAATTGGGACCAACGTAAAAAGAAGAATTCCTATCAAAGCAAGGTGAAGATTATCAAAGAAAATGAAGCAATAACACAAAAGGGACAAAGCAAATACAAATGGATACCAAAGAAAAATAAAGAAAATCATCCCTCTAAAACTCCATTAGTCAAAGAAACTATGGGGGAAAATCAAAAGAGTCCTCAAATACAAAAGAAAGCTTCTTGAGCAAGGAACAAAGTATATCCAATGGTTGGTCCTAATTCCATGAAAAACCTCCATTCCCACCCATCATCACTCATCTTCCCAAGTTTGGAGAGTCAAAGGCTCCAAACTATTGACCAATTCATCTCATATTCCTTCATACATGTCACCGTACACTCCATTCATAATATCCAATTCTCACATTGATTGTGTGTTGGTAGCTACCCTTCATCATAAGGATCCTGAAGGCACTTTATTGCGATGTTTGCACATTGACAAGGTTAATTCTGATACCAACGAGGAAAATCAGAGTTCTTCAAGGTTGCATTCAAGTGCTTGTATCTTAGCAAAACAATTTCTTCAAATAGGATATCCTTGGCATGTTATGGCATTGGCCTCTACATCAATACCACTAGGTGGTTCAACATGAGGGTAAAATTTTCAAAAATCTCAAAAAAAATCAAAACATAAAAAAATGATAAAAAATCTTAAAAAATAAGAAAAAAAAGTCATGAAAATAGTAAAAATAAAATTGTCCTCTTGTGAAAACCACTATGGTGGTGCTTTAGGAAAGTACCTTGATGAAAACCTAAAAAAAGGCATCATGAGTAGAATCAAGCATCAATATAATCCTTCTCACACAAAAGCATCTCATCCTTGTCATGATAAATCCAATGTTCCCTCCATCCATCAAATCCAAATTTATCCAGATATTCCAGTTTATCTTGATCTTGACAAAGATTCAATGTATACTTACACTCTACTCATGGTAAAATTTTGACAGAAGCTTTACCATTTTATCTCGTGAAGTCCCATAGCCCATATCTAGCATGATAAAACTCTATCAAACTCTTCACATATACATTACCTATCTTGGTTATCCCTTGCATTATGAAGAATTGCTAGACACTGGGGGTAGGTTATTGCACTCTTATTTTCGAATAACCCTTGATCCATGTCTTATATCTCACAATGTGACATCAAAATCATGATCTAGGTATCCTTTACCTTAAAATCTCATCAAAAATCCCAAAAATATTCATAAAACTTCATCGAAATCTAAAAACACTTACAAAATCAAAAAATCCAAAAACATCTAGATCTTGTACAGCTAAAATCCAAAAATATTCAAAAATTGTAAAGGAAAAATCCAAAACATTCAAAACACATCAAAAACCTAAAAAGGTCAAAACATCAAAAATCCAAAAATAGTACCTTGTCAAACTATGAGTCTCTGAGCTTGAACATAGGAAAGACCATCATTGATGTGCCCTCGAGACACCCTAGGTTAGTCTTTAGGAGTTCGTCATAACAAACTGACATCCATCAACTGTTCATATCTCATCTTCAATAAGTCAAGTCAGTTGAACTATGTGGTCTCTACGGGTATAACATAGGCAAGGATAATCTTTGATCAATCCTCAATGCCCCTAGGATAGGTCTTTTAGGGTAGGTTTTTGGTCAGAATACTCAGAAAACACAAAAAAAATCAAATATTAGAAAACCCCTAAACATTCAAAAAACTCAGAAAACCCCTAAACATTTGAAAACTTAGAAAACCCTAAACAACCTCAAATAATTGAAAACCAAAACATTTACATAAATGAATAAAAAGAACCAAAAAATAACCTCAAAACATTAAAATATTCCAAAAAATCCAAAACCATCCATCCCATTTCTCTTTCACCTGCATTAAACCTCCATCCATAATAAATCGATCATCTTCAACCTTTGGCAAAATAAGAAGAAAGCAAGTATCACAAGTCGTAAAGTGAAAACCTAAGTGTCAAAACCTAAAGTATAGATCATAGGTAAATGTGTCAGTGAAGTTTGTATCAATGACTTATATCACACCTCATCCTAATCAAAACACCTAATCAACATGTCCTAGAATGAATCCTTCCTGCGATGAACATCAACATAAAAAAACACCTTAGCTAAAATCAAACTGGCAAGAGATATAGATAACACTAACTATTTGTCTTTTATCTTTTCTTATGATTTATCTTAATGACCCATTCCGAGGACCTCTTGAGGATGTCTATCAAAACAACTTAGAGAGAAAGGAATGGGGCATCGATCAATATCATTCGTTTGTTGCGCTTGTGGATACTCTTGTAAAATAATCTTGGCACATACTTGCTTAGTTGTGTGTAGGAAAGTTATTTGGAGTAGATTGTTGACTATTGCATATGCTTTGGTATGATATATTCTAAGCTTCTAACTTACATTCCAATGAGGTTTTTGTATGTCAAGGTGTGAAAAAGAACTATCCTATCTATTTACAAAGTCAAAGTCCATTACACTAGATACAACGCCATCCTGGTTATCAATACCTTGATGCATCGTGTTTGTGTTATATCAAAAATAAGAAATGATGGAAAATCCCTAAGATATCTAATGGATATTCCTATCCTTGGTATAATATAAGAGCTTTCCTATTCCATGAGTTGACTTTACATAGACAAGCCATTCTCCACAAAAGACAATCTAGTTCCAAATATAACTTTATAATCTAGAATATAGCTATATAAGCTTCTTCTATTCATAGATTAATTATTCATAAATAACCGACTCTAATCAGTAATTTATACCTCATCAATAAGTGATACTCATTAAGAGTATATCCTTATCAATGAATGACCTCATTTGAAGGATAACCATATCAATAGATGACTCCATTCAAGAGTGTATTCCACTTAATTAAAAAGGGTTTATACAAAGAGTCTACTCTTGTCAATACTATAAATTCGTATTAAGAGTGTAATGCAACTAATAAAGTAGCAACTCTAACTCACTATGTAATTCCCACCTACGTCTCCATACATATAGTATCTCATAGGCTCAAGTGATTACTTAATCACAAAGGTGAGTCTCAACCTCAATATACCCTAATCTTACGATAAAGTCATAAACCAATGATTAGCTTGGTTATATAGGTTACTCTAACCTTATACATTCCAATCAAGACCTAGTGTACAACCCAACCCAACAAGTTATTCCCAAACTATAGGTATCAATGAGTATTCAAATACTTATCCCTAGAGTAACCCACTAGCCATATAGTATAATCAAATAACTTAGCTATGAGTAACTCTTAAGCTACCCTTGTTTAATCGTATCTAGTATAATAATAATACTTATGAAAAAAAAATCCTCCTATCATGGAGTATCTAAAAGAACTTCACAAAACAGTATAACATCTTCTAATTCCTTTTCAAAGCAATACTATTTTCCCCAAAATGCAAGTATTCACAATAGCCTGATTAAATTAATCATGAAAGAATATTTCAAAAGCTAAGACAAATAAAGGAAGATTATTCTCATGCTTGTATTTGCTTATCCAATTGACTGGCTGCAACTCAGCTTTCCAAAACATCAACTAGCTTAGCTTTGACCTCTCAAATGATTCCACAATAAACCTCCATCTCTCAAGTTGATAATATACTTCACTCAATATGCTAATACTCTCACAAATACTCAAATCTCTCCCTCAAAATATAGCAAAATAATGTAGATAAGAAATGTAGAGAAAAAGTTTATGAAATGTTGAACACAATGCGTGTGGAATGCATCCCCAAACAAGTGAGTTTTCTCTACTATTTATACAACAAAAAAAAGACTTTTCATCCTACATAATAGGCATGAGTATTGACTACAAACTCCACACTAGTCAACTTACTTAACTTGGCAATAAGGTGGCACACAAATAAGAGTATACTCAACAAAATAAAGCTACTGGTCGACCTCATTAGTTGACAATAGCATAAGACCATTTAAAATCAACACATGATAAAAGGTGATATTCTAATTGCCTTCAAAATGAACTTCTACAACAAAAAATACTTCATATCATGGTACCACCTTCATGAATACATGGGTTTAACTATTTCTCAAATTTATACATTTGCTTGAAGACGTCTATTTATTTGGAATCATCATTTAAACTCCCTTGGCTTGGTCATTGCTCACACAATTGACACATATTAGTAGTGTTTTTGAGTTTTTGGAATCAACACACCTCCTCTCATAGTCCACATATTTCATATTATGCATTCAAAAATATTTATTAATGAGCAATAGTATATACAGTCCTAAATACTCAGTATTGTTCTCTATATGCAGTACTATATTCTCCTTAACTCACACGCTTCAACTCTTAAGATAACAGACTTAAATATTTGTTCTAATTGACTTATATTGCTGATTGGTAATTATTCCATTGCTAATATACTTTATATTCAGCTTTTACAATGCTTTGTATATGATGCATACCAAATAGCCTCTAAGCATTTCTTATGTTAATCATTTTGCAAGCAAATAATTAAGCCTCTAAATATGAAGCATTCTACGTTTTATAAGCGCTTATATAAATATGCGCTTTCTTTTGATATACATAAGCAAGCTATCAATGCTTTATGAAGTGCGCCATGGTACCTTTACCATGCATTTTCAAATATATATAAAATTCATTTATAAATACATATTTATAATACATATTACACATATATAGATATATACACACCTCTATATAAGCATTAATGCTTACATGTATATATATATATGCACTCCCATATAAATGTATTCCATAACAATTCAATAATCAAGTACAATCCATTTGATATCTCGAATGCATACATCCTTAAATTTATCATTACCCATTAAACAATTCACATGTACTCATACATACACATATACACATATACACACATATACATATTAAATATGTTCACACACACACACATATAGATATATATATATTAGGTTACCCTTACTTATCATATTGTTATCAATACACACATTCGTTAAATGTATATATATATATATATATATATATATATATATTCACATATATAATTGATCCCTTGAGTGAGTATATTTGTAAGTGTTTATACTTACACATACTTGCATATGACTATGTTGTCATGCATGGATCAATGTATATATATAATCATATACATGTATAAATTTGATGTATATATGTATCAACGGAAAGCTCAAAGATCAATAAACACATAACATTATCCAAGAATGCACTCAATAGCAATTATGTCCCTTAATAATGTAAACACTTCATAATAAGGTTGAATTACCATTTCCCCAACACTATGTCTAGACTCAACCTTCCTATTGTGAGTGTGTGAAAGCTCAGATAGGTTACATTATTGGTTACTTGAATAAGATATTCTCTTGAGTGATACTTCCCCTGCACTTGGAGGAATGAACCTGTCCCTGCAACCAACTCAACAAACTTGCAATGGTATTTAGACGTTCACAATATATCCATATGAGCCCTAACTTAAGCATATTCATAAAGCAATAAATGTAAACATATTTACTCTTCAAAGCTATATTAAGAATTTATCAATACTTTCACATAATACCTATTCCAGTAATCCATTCTTTTAACAAGTATATCAATCTCATGATTGCATTTACCCTCTTATTTACCTGTGAAGGTAAAAGTAGATCAATAATAACAAGATAGGGTGTAAAAAATATTCTAATTCTTTTCAACTTGATTATCAGGTTATTATGTCTAGATTGTTAATTTGAAGTGTAGTTAGGGTGTAACCATAAGAAGAAAAGAAGAGTAAGCCATTATGGATGGATAGTAGAAGTAACTTATAATTGTTGATACAATGATACCCTCAAAGCTATTTCTTATTGATTCATACCTCCCTTCTATGTGTCTTCTATTCATTCTTGAATAGGAGCACATCCTAGGGAGACCCATTCCTTTAAATATTTCTTCACAAGTGTATGCGTGTGCTTTGGGAAAGTCATTTTTAAACTTGCTTAATTTTTTCATATATGTGAAAATATTATTTAAATTGATAATATTGTTACATGGTGTGCACCCTTGGTTTGCTTGTGTTGTGCAACACAGTGCTTGGGTTGTGACATGGCTTAACCATCTCTCATGGAATCATTAAGTCTGGTAGTTGTATCGAGCATTAAGAAGTCAATATTTTGGTGCAACAACAATCGTCTGTGCAAAAATTGGTATCAGAGCCTAGGTCATGGGTTTAAACCCCTTGCTTGCATTGGGAGGGGATTTTTGCAAGGTGTGCACCCGTGGTATCCTTGTGTTTTGCAATAAATCACTTGGGTTTGTGACATGGATTAATTTCCTCCCATGGATCAAATCATCTAACGGATTCTAGTCCTAACCTTGCTAGCAAATTTTGATCAATTTATCAAAGCATTCATCATTGGGATATATCTTTCCCTATCAATCCTTGTGTTCGTATCTTGACAACACTATCCTTGCATTATTGTGAGTCCTCAACAATGTTATCAATCAATCAATCAGATCAATCAACTTTAGCTTGGCTATCAACATCTAAAATAGATCATCGATATCCATTTTTTTCATCATCATCAACATCAGTCTTTGAACCAATGCAATGAGTACATTTCTTCAAAGAGGGGAAAAATGTAGACACTTAAAAATATCTTAATGGGTCACATCGGCTAACTAACATCATTTTGTCCTAAAACCCATCCTCTTTTTGCTTAATTGATTAAATTAGTCTAACTATTTAATTAATTACATCATTTGCATCTATTGACCTAATTGACCTAATTAGGTTAATTCAATCCCTTTCATGTTAACATTTCATCCTATTAAATTGAATAAATCTAATTATTTAATTTAAGTCCCTAAGTCTTTTTATTTAATTAAATAACTCTAAGTTATTTAATTAAATGTCATTTCACTTTCCCCCCTTTTCATTAAATCACTTTATTTAATGAATATCATGAAATTCCCCTAATTTGCATAATTAAATCCTTATTTATTATCAAATTACCCAGATAAATCTAATCCCCCCCACTCGCAAATTAATATTCCTCCTTTGCACATTCCTTTGAATATTCCCTTTTTGCACATTAAAACTTTGTTTTAATTTGCTAAATATCTATTTCCCTCACCCATGAGAATATTCTAAAGAATATTCTCTCTCCTCATTTGAAAAAAAGAATATTCTTCCTTATAACAAACTTAGAAGACTTCATGTGCAAGTTAACTTACAAGAATTCTGGTGCAAGTTAAAAGTGTGTTTGTTTGAAAGAATACAAGTCCTTGATTCTTTCTTTGATCCATGTGATAATTGATTCTCATCCATTGACGAGAAACCATGATTCATGTTTCATTCTTCCTCCATCCTTGACCATTGATTAACCTTTTTTATTTCAACCCTCCATTTCTCATTTGTCCTCCTATAAATAGGTCACTATTTGGAGACAAATGGATCCACCTTTTTCAAAGCAAACTCATACTATTGAAATCACTCACACTCACACTCATATTTAGCATTTATTTAGTATAATTTCAGCTTAATTACTTGCATTAATTATCTTAGCTTCCATTAATGGCTTCCATGGTAACATAGATGCATTCATGTAGCTTATTTGGTAATTAGGGTTTCAATATTTTGAGCTTAGAATCCAATTAGATTAGCTTTAGATGCACACATCTTGATCGTTTTGGCATAAATCATGTTAATATAGATTGCATCATGTTCATTTAGCTTTAAATAATGTTTCATCACACATCTCATAATGGTTACATTTGTTTTCTTCAATATAATTAATTCAAACAAGATTATTATCCAAGGGATTAGGAAAGGGTTGCCGCTCCACATCAAGATGACACCATTCCCCCAATAGGATAAGTTTCAATGGATTATAATAGGTGTCTTTGAAGGTTTCATAGTTTAGTATGTTAAGTTTTAATGGATTCTTAGTGTAGTTTTTTTTTATTGATCTTATTGGGATTAATGTTTAGTGGCATAACTATACTTCGAATCCTCATGGATCAAGTGTAGTCAGGCCATACTAATCCGTCAATCACACCTACAAAACTAATTATTTCAATCATTTTTCACTAGACAAGAGATATATTCACACAAGATCACAAGGATTTACACTCAAGATCAAGGAGAAATCAATCAAGCATTCAAATTAAAGTCTTGGAGCAACATTCTATTTATTTTTGCAGGTCTTCAAGTTCATTTTTCCAACAAGATCAAGCATTGTGAAAGATTGATGATAGATGCCTATGGAGGATCATGATGGATTATAGGTTTTGGGAGATGCACTAAGCCATTCAATCAAGCATAATGAATTGTTTCCTAAGTGGTTCCATCTTCTATTATCATTCTACTTTCTGCCTAAAGGAATGGATTGTCAGATTTATGATCTATTAGGGTGATTTGACATCTCCCAAAGTAGGTCTTCATCATTGTTCATGTTTCATTTGGGGACTTTATTCTAACACAATTGAATAAGGTTTCTTTGCATGATAGCTCTTAGCAATATTAGACACACTTAAGATTAGGGCTTGCACACACTTTCATGTTTTAGATTTGTACTTTTCATCAAGGTTTAATTACAAAACTTTGGGTTTGATCGAGAAAAACCCCTATTCACCACCAAACAAAACTTTTATTTTGCATATTTACCATAGGTACAGATCCAAGAACAAAGGTTTAGAACTGCAAGAAGGAAGTGCAAACATGAGACTCAGATCTCAGTTTCTAATTTTCCAGAAAGGGAGACCTGGACCATTCACCCTTGGGTGAATGAGTCTTTGACAACCTCATGAAACAAGCATTTTGTGATAGGTGAACAAGATTTAGACCTTCTTAGATGTGCCATATTTTTGTTTTTTCTCATAGTTTTATGTTTCATCTACAAGATCCAAGTGGTAGCTTGCATTTTTGAGTTGATTTACTATTTTTTAGTTTTTGTCCCAAAAGTATTGTTTAAGTTGATACCCCTATCCTCAATCATAAGGAAATCAATAGATTCTCTCATTGAGTTGACCCACCTTAGGGTTGTAAGTCAATTCTCTGTGTGAATCTCATTTTCTAATGAAAATAGGAAGATAGTTCTATCATACCCCCATTTTCCCCATTCCATAATTGATTAAACCTATTTTTCTATATTTCATTCTGGTGAACTTGACAATTTTACACTATAATTTTTTTGAATTTGGAGTCCATTCAAACCCTAGATCTAGGATTTGCATTAATTTGCATTGATTTTATTTTCATTTAGAGTTCTTAACTTGCATTAGTTTGCATCTCATTTAAGATTTTAGGTTTGTATGTTGCATTCTTTAAATTTTGAAAAATTCAAAAATATCATTCATTTTACAGAGTGTTTACATAACATTGCATGATCAATCACTTCAATTCGAAAATTGAATCAAAATTGCATCTTAGATTATGTCTTTTTGCTTGTCATTTTGCATCATTTTACACTTTCACTTAGATATGATTTTCCAAAAAATTGAAATTGTAACTACTTGTTTACAACCAAAAACTGAAAAAATAAACATTAACTCAGAAATTTGTAGTTTAATTTTTCCAAACCGTGACACAAGACCCATTCTCCCATGGGCGAATGAGTCCTTGATCAGGTTTGTTTCTAAATTTCTGGGCACTCAAAACCCTCTGTCTGTATTTTGTTTTTCTGCATTCAGTTGTCTATTTCAGTTTCTAAAAAATTCTATTTCTACAATCATTTACAATAAGGTTAATTGATCAATTCAAGTGCATTTAAAACATAAATTTTTGGGATTACATGACATCATTTTCTAGTTTTTGCATAGTATAATCAAAAAATTATCTTGTTTAAAGTTTGGAAATCACTCTTTTTTTACATACTTGCATTGTACTTCATATTCTAGGGTGTTTGATTGCATTTATCTAGTACCTATTCTCCATTTTGGGTGCACCTTAGGTTTGGTGAAACTTGTATGAGCTTCACAATGTGATGTCCTATTTCCAATACTATCGCGAGATTTAGTTCAAGACTCATGTCATCTCGCGATACAACACTCATCATAGATCTTGGGTTTTCCAATTCTTTCACTCATAGTGTTGACACTAGTCAACCAACTATGGACCATACCCTTGACACCTCATTCCCTATGACCTCCTTACCAACAACTAATGTTACTAATGTTGAATCAATGGTTCCTAATGTCCCTCAAGAGAACCTAAGACAAATGGATGAAGAATTAGAAAAATTACAAAACTTTGTGAGTTCTAAATACATTGTTGGTATTACGATTCCTATCATAGATAACATGAGGAGAATGATTGATAATGAACTAGGAATAGAAGTTGTGCATAGCCTAGATCTCACATCATTGATAAACATGTCCCTACAATGACTAGTTATGCTGAAACTTTGGGGTATACTCAAAGTCGAGGTGGAAATCTATCTCCTCCTTCCATAACCATGACCTCTATTTCGACATACACTAATCCAACTGTTACTACAACAATACAACCCACTAGCAATGCCAATACTACCTTAGGTATTTCCACTAGGAATCCCTTTATCTTTGTGCATTCAAATCTCATATCTCCTAATCTATCTCCCCTCACAAACTTACACTTCACTTACCCTCTGAATACACCTCCACCTTATTCACCTCCATCTCACAACACAAACAATGATCCCATCCTTAACCAAATATTATAAAAAATTTCATCCCTCCAACAACAAATTGCTACATTGAATCAAAATCAAAATGACCAACCTTCACAATATGTCAAAAGAAACCCATTGTCCTTGGAGATATTGAGAACATGTAAATGACACAAGGTATAGAGATTCCTAGATTTGAGAAATATGGTGGGAAAGGAGATCCTATTAACCATGTTTCTGCATACACAACCTTATGTAGTGACTTCAGTTTTGAGGATAAAATCTTCCCTAGATCCTTGAAAGACACTGCCTTGGAATGGTTTTGTTCCTTACTGAATAGTTCAATAAATTCATTCAATGAACTAGTTGATGCCTTTATCAACCATTTCCAAGTGCACATGGGTCCTAATATGACCTTAGAAAATTTAATGAGATGTAAGCAAAAGGATGATGAAAAGGTCACTAACTTTATCTTTCGTTATCAATTGCTTTACTCATAAATCAACATTAAGATTCTTGATCCTAATCTCCAATGAATGTTCATTAAGAATTTGGAAAATAAGATTGGGATGATGAAATTTCCCTCCTTCACATAATTGTGTACTGCCCTTTGTGATTACCAAAATTTGGTTAGTAGTCATGAAGTGAAAACTCCCTCCAACCGTCCTAAAAAATTTGAATCCATGCCTCAAACCAACTACCAATCATTCAAGAAACCAAATAAGGGATTTATACAACTTAATTCCCCTCAACCAACTTAAAATGTTGACACCAGAGTGGCTGCTATAAAGACAAAAAATCCATATACATTTGGAGAGAGGAATAGACAATTTACCCCTCTACCCAATGCCCTTCATTCCATCATGTTGCAACTCTTAAACGAGAACTTAATTTTCTTACCTCTTGTTAGAGCTCTTGATCCCACTAAGACTTTACGTCCAAACTATAGAAAAAATGCCTTTTCCTATTATCACCAACAAAATGGACATGATATGGAACACTGTAAGCGTCTTAAACATATTATGCAAGACCTCATTGATTCTAATCACATTCAAATTGGTGGTGTTAATGATCAAGGTAATACGTCTACTGCCCCTCCCAACTAAAATTTATAAATATTTACCAATCCTATGCCAAATCATAACATATCCTTTGTCAAAGCTAGTGAAACCAAGAATGATGTGATGAATGTTGACACAAATGATAACAACATGAATAATAATCAGGAAAATCCCGTGGATCGTGTGATTGGAATCTTTGAAGTTCAACCTCATAAGGGCTAAACCAATATGTCCCTTAACATTGCTTCCTCACAAAATGACATAATTAAACATGCACTTGATGGTCCTCTACATAGTTGGAAGAATCAATGACAAGCCTACCAATGGGATATTAATTAATCCTGTTTGTGTAGAGAATGTGATAACCAAAGAATTCTTGTTTGTGCATGAACTTTATCAAGATACTTATGAACAACTAAAAGCATGGATCAAAACACATAATGGTTTTGCTTGCCATATGATAGGTTCGATAACTCTTCCTTTATAAGTTGGACCAAAAAGATTGGATGTCTCATTCTCCATCATCCTGACGTTCGATCAATTTCATGTGAAGTTATCCATGGCTTCACTCCATGAATGGCATCTTGTTGGTAGTGCATAAATGCTTAAAGTTTCCATTGGGAAAATAAATCTTTACTATGCACCATAGTGGTTCCCTAAACTTTTTGAAAATACGACGCAAAGACCCATTAGCCCATGGGCGAATGAGTCCCAATTTTCCTTCTAAAACTACCTCTTGGTGACTAGCACACAGTGTCTAACCCTTCTCAGATCTATAGAAATTTTGTTGTTTTTGTCAATATCGACATTTAAATCGTTGTTTCAAGTTTGAATGAGTATAATTGAGTTGATTTTCTATTTTTAGTTTTTCTCTCAAAAGTGTTGTTCAAGTTGATACCCCCATCCTCAATCATAAGGAAATTAGTAGATTCCCTCATTGAGTTGACTCACCTAAGGGGTTGAAGTCAATTATTTGTGTGGATCTCATTTCCTAATGAAATAAAAGAAAATAGGTCTATATTTGGTGAACCCCCCTTATAACATGCATTTTAATACCGACACAAAACAAACCAACCTATTTTTCTATGTTTCATTCTGGACACTTTGCGACAAAAGAGGATTCTTTGCGACTTTTTTGCCAAGGTCCTAAAAACTTGTAGGAGTGCATAAAAAATATTGTAAATACATAAATGCGAAGATAAAAAATAGTAGAATCCACTCATTGTATGTTGGAGCTCACCTCGTGCCACCTCGTTACACAAAATATCTAATCTCGGAGGCATGTACGCTCGTCTACTTGACATCTTCAACCACTCTACACCAAGGTAAATTCTCAAAAGGTAAATATCCAAATGATTATAAAAAACATAACCTTTCATTGAAATATACTAAGCATTTTTTATTTTATTTCCTTATTAAAAGTACATTTTCATTTAAATTAACATAATGCGGGCTAGCAAACTCCATTTTTTATGTCATTTGTTGCATTGAATTCATAATTTCATCCCCAATCTACTCCAATGTCTATCAATATGTTGTGTTGTACTTCCAATACCCTATGATAGAACCAAATAAATTTGATGAGGTTACATGGCTACTGTGATTCCACCTCCATAAAGCAAGCATAATTCGAGGGGGCATACATCTACCCTTGAATTCAATTCTCTGTAGAATTTTGATTAGAGGATTTTTCAATAGCTAATGAATTGGCGTTGCAGGATGCAATTCCTAACATTATGGTTTTGCAGATGGCTATAGTGGGGGTTTCATTCTCCTTGTTTGTGAAATATCCATATGAGTATCCTTATTATAGTATGATCAAGTTCCTTTAGCTTGCATATGCATGTAGTGTCATATTGCGGCTAAAGTGAGGGCTAAATGTAGTGTAGAAAATTGTATTGCTTTCTAAGTGAAAGTACAATTTCACACTTAGTTTGGACCTATTTTAGTGACCTTGCATTTGAGCATTTTTAAACCTCATTAAGGGGCCCCTAATACCCTTTATTATGCATCCCAAGGCCTATTTAATTATTTCCTAACAATATAACCCGCATTGAATAAATGCTCTTAAAGTCAAATTAAAATATGTTTTTGGCAGAATTTCAAGGTCCTAAATTCAAATTTTAAGTGTTAGCTTTTAGGATTTAATAAACGAGAAATTACAAAGGAAGCCTATAAAACTGTCTTTCAATCATTTTTCACTAGACAAGAGAGAGATTCACACGAGATCACAAGGATTTACACTCAAGAGCAAGGGGAAATCAATCAAGCATTCAAAATTGAAGTCTTGGAGCAACATTCTATTTGTTTTTCTAGGTCTTCAAGCTCATTTTGCCAACAAAATCAAGCATTTTCAAAGATTGATGATAGATGCCTATGGAGGATTATGATAGATTCTAGGTTTTGGGATATTCACCAAGCCATTAAACCAAGCCTAATGACTTGTTTACTAAGTGGTTCCATCTTCTATTATCATTCCAATTTCTACCTAAAGGAAGGTATTATCAAATTTATGATCTATTAGGGTGATTTGAGATCTCCCAAAGTACGTCTTCATCATTGTTCATGTTTCATTTGGGGATCTTATTCTAACACACTTGAATAAGATTTCTTCACATTCTAGCTCTTAAAAATCTTAGAAACACTTAAGATTAGAGCTTGCACACACTCTCATGTTTCAGATTTATACTTTTCATCAAGGTTTAATTACCAAACTTGGGGTTTGACCGTGGCAAACCCCTATCCACCACCAAACAACACTTTTGTTTTACAGATTTACCATAGGTGTGGATCCGCGAGCGAAAGTTTTAAAGTGTAGGAAGGAAGTGTAG
The DNA here is from genome assembly GCA_007115665.2 of Sequoiadendron giganteum. Lineage (NCBI taxonomy): Eukaryota > Viridiplantae > Streptophyta > Pinopsida > Cupressales > Cupressaceae > Sequoiadendron > Sequoiadendron giganteum. The sequence continues at coordinate 559,208,309 of CM021103.1, forward strand.
ACACATGACTCAAATCTCAGTTTCTAATTTTCCAAAAAGGGAAACCTAGACCCATTTTCCCATGGGCGAATGAGTCCTTGACAACCTCACGAAACAAGCATTTTGTGATAGGTGCACAACATTTAGATCTTCTCAGATATGCCAAATATCTATTGTTTCTCATAGTTTTATGTTTCATCTACAAGATCCAAGTGTTAGCTTGCTTTTTTGAGTTGATTTACTATTTTTAGTTTTTCTCCCAAAAGTGTTGTTTAGGTTGATACCCCCATCGTCAATCATAAGGAAATCAGTAGATTCCCTCATTGAGTTGACTCACCTTAGAGTTGTAAGTCAATTCTTTGTGTGAATCTCATTTCCTAATGAAAATAGGATGATAGGTCTATCATACCCCCATTTTCCCCATTCCACAATTGATCAAACCTATTTTTCTATATTTTAGTTGGAATCCACTTGCAATATCTTAATCATGGTATTGTTGAATATTGCACCTTCAAACCCTAGACATAAGCTAGAGTTTATGCATGTGAATAAGAAAATAAATGAATTTGAAAAATATTAAAAGAATCTCAAAGTAGTTCATGAAAAATACCATACACTTCTTATATTATTCTAAAAATATACCTTGCAAAATATTTGTAAGGATTTTCAATTGTCTGGCTAGCTAACTAATAAAAAATAAAACCTAGCGATGCACACATTACACATGGAGACATTCAAATAATGTTGTATCTACACATTTGATTTGTTCTTCTAGGATTGCAATGTTTTATAACGCTTTTAGGATGAAATGTAGATCATTACAATATAAAAATGTCTTGGAACCCTTTACTGGAGATAAACCCTAGTAGTAAGGATTTTTTTCCCTTTGTTTTCGCTCTGCAACCCTTTTTCCGTGCCTTGAATAATAAAAATCTAGCAATATATATCTTTTCAACACATCATGCAACCTTGAGAGAAGCAACATGATTGTTTGACATGACAAAGGTCATCCATGCCATTGATTTCATCATCCTCAATGCCTTCATGCAAAAATTGCCTCTTCAAGATGTGCAAAGGATAAAAAGTCCTTTTATTTTTATAACAACCATCCTACACATTAATGACACCACTAGGTTTTGGTGTATAGAGAAAGGATCAACCTGTGGAATTTTTTGAAATGGTGACTTAGAGATGGCATGAGGAATATTAGGGCATGAAACCTCACCCATTGTATTAATGGCTATATGGGGGTCTTCATTTTCCATCATTAAAATGCCTTTGAATCTATGCTCTTGGAATAAATAATGATTTTTGGGCAAGAGAATCTAATTGTGTAGTTGTAGGGCCTTATTAGGTCATTAATGGCATCTTGGATCATGTAGGGAGGTAGGTGGGATTGAATAGTGCAAAACATGGTAGTCTCAAATTTTTGGGGATCATAGATCAAGGATACTTCATAACCCATACCACTTGTTGGGGATTGAAGATCTACAGTATGGTGTCCTTCATGATAAAGAAAATAGATAAATGTATCTTTGCATCATAAAATTTGAATGGATGCATGAAGGAAATTGTTTGGAGTCAGATACCAAGGATACCAAAGAATTCATCCCTTAAGGCATGCAACCAAGTGTAAATCTAAACTCGTGATCTTGGTGAGATAATACAATGAAAAGTGACATGGATTAAGGTCTAGAGATATCAAGGAAAAGGTACTTAGGTAAGGGGTGGCCAAAACTGTAGCTTTGAAAGGTGACTTAGTGTAAAGGATTAGGGAGTTATGGTTTCAATGAAAGGCATGCTAGTAAGATAAAGTCCAAAACTTTGATAAATGTAAGGGAAAAGAGAAAGCTTTGGAGGAAAGTGATGTTAGGAAGGAAAGCTGTGTAATCTTGATAGGAAAAGGGGACAAAGGCAAGGAATGGCCAAAAAGTATGTTTGGATAGGAAAGTTTGATGCCTTGATAGGGACAAAAGAAAAGGCAAAGTTGGAAGGAAAGAGACTCCAGGAAGGAAAACTTTGAAACTCTGAAATAGGCACAATCCTTAAATATTTAAATAAAAAACCTCCACACTTCGAACTTTTGGTACCTTTGTAACTTCCAACACATGCTAGGTGCATGGGAAAGGATGAAGAACAACACATGCAAATTTTGACCAAGGGGGACCCATCATAGAAGTTTCTTAGATTAGCTATAAATGATGGGCTAAACAAGGAAAAAATACATAAGAGGGCTATGACTTCAAGCAAAAATGGACATAGTCAAATGAGGTGCCACCATAATGTACATATACCTAATAAACAATCACATTGAAGTTTGATGAGTGAACACCACTTCTCCAATCAATGAGTTATATTCTATGGGCACGCCATGAGAGGAGAGAAGACTCCATTGTATACCATAGGCTCATTAAGAGAGGAGGGAAGACTCCAATATCCCATAGGGCCACTAAGAGAGGAGAGAGAACCACTAATACCCCATGAGCCCTCCAAGATAGAAGAGAAGACTCCACAAAAACTCCATATATTCTATTTCAAATAAATTTCCATATAAGGCAACTTATGGAAGGACATAATAAAGTGATAACCACTAAGAAAGTGCTTGCTTGTTAGAGGTTTAAAATATCAAATTACAAGGATCCTTTAGTCATAATATTTCAAGACTCATTTTTAGGCATGCTCGACTTGAGAGGAAAAATATTTTTAGAAAGCTTGTAAGAAATATTTCTTAAGTGTTTTAGTGTTTTAGCTAGAGAGTCAAAGAGGGTATACAAAGCAAACATAGTCATCCACAACCAATCAATAGATAACTAAACGCTAAACTAACAAAGCAAGATTGACATTTACTCTCCTAAACATTAACAAAAAAAAATCACGCACAAATCAAACTTGAAATATCCATAACTGATCCAAACAAAATACCATAACTAAATGTGTCAACATATAATAATATCTACCCAATAGAATGGATACACTTCTTATCAAATTAATTATTAATTATAATTTTAAAAAATCAATTTGATAACCGACTTACTTATCTGCTATGACTTACAACTTGTATTTTTGAATTATTTAATCATTTTTCTCTTTTATGTGATACAATCTTCCTACCTAAAATTTTAAACATTTTACGACAAAATTACTTAAATACTGTATATAGCCATCAAATTTAGGCCAGGCCTACTACTTACCGATAGGGCGAGTAGCGCTGTAATCCTACTGATTTCTCACACGTATGAATTTGGGTAAAAAATGCATCCAGCGTGCTGGATTTAACAACTTTGTAATTAATCTGGTAAAAACACAGGTTCTAAAACACATGTACATTCAACTAATTAATGGTTATAGCAGTCACGCGGAAAGCCTTGACGTTTCAACGAGACAACAAGCACTAATAAAAACCGAGTCAGCAGCAGAGGCGAGACTCATCCACAGCAAGATCGAGTCTTGGTGAGCCTCTAGTGCTGTGTTTTGAGACTCTAGTGCTGTGTTTCAGACGGAGATAAGGCAGGGGACTCGAAAGAGCCACTTGGTTGGGGGAAAAATGGTGAAGATCTGCTGCATTGGGGCAGGGTACGTGGGGGGGCCGACGATGGCCATGATAGCGCTGAAGTGCCCAGAGATTGAAGTGGTGGTGGTGGATATATCGGTGGCGCGCATAACGGCGTGGAACAGCGAGCGGCTTCCGATATTCGAACCCGGGCTGGACGACGTGGTGAAGGCCTGCCGTGGCCGCAATCTCTTCTTCAGCTCCCAGGTCGAGAAGCATGTTGCCGAAGCCGAGATCGTCTTCGTCTCCGTCAACACGCCCACCAAAACCCGCGGCCTGGGCGCTGGCAAGGCCGCGGACTTGACCTACTGGGAGTCCGCCGCGCGCATGATCGCCGACGTCTCCAAGTCCGACAAAATCGTCGTCGAGAAATCCACCGTGCCGGTTAAGACAGCGGAGGCGATTGAAAAGATTTTGACGCACAACAACAAGGGGATTCACTTCCAGGTACCGGATCTCTAATCCTGGGCTTCTTCCTGCCTTTTTCTTTTCCAAATTCCTAACCAGTAGCTGTGAAAACTAATATGAAAATCAACACTTCAAGTAACATTTGTCAGATTCATGCTTTCACTTGTTAATAGTTCTTTATGCTAGTAGATCACGGATCAGGATATTCATATTGCTATGAAATAATGGTATCTTTAATGAGATCCATGGTGAGTGAGCAAATGTAGCAGTTTCCTTTTAGGAGGATAAACCTTGAACAGATCAAGGGTCGGAATATTCATATACGCTTTTTGTATGGAATATTGGTGTCTTTAATGAGATAGTGGGAGTAATTGTCGCAGCTTCCTTTAAGGAGTAGACTTAAACAGTTAGTACGCTGTTTGTTATTTGTAGTTTGGGAAATACCAAGTCCCAAATAACAAATAATGTTGATACTGCTTACTTTTGGGCCTTCATTCGAACTTGTGTCTACGCCATTCTGAGTTTAGACTGTACTTAATTTTATGTTTTAGGTAACATATTAATGGAGGGAGACCACCTTAATTCTTTGGGCCTAATAGTTCCTAGTTTGTTATTTAATATTTGTTTCCTCAAATAACAAATAATTTTATTTTTGGCCCTTGGAACTCGTCTCTATAGACAGGCTAAGTTTGGACTCGGGCTAATTTTATGTTTTAGGTCACATATAATGGAGGAAGACTACCTTAATTCTTTGGGCTATAATAATTCTGTTATTTAGGACATCTGAAGCCCTGAATAACAAATACTGTGCATGCTGTTTACTTAAGTTATGGGTCTTCATGGGAACTCATCTGTACAGCGGTCTATTTTTTGGCTACACCCGATTTTATGTTTTAGGCAACACATAATGAAGGGAGACTACCCTTGATTCTCTCAGCTGTAATAATTCTGGTACATTGTTTGTTATTTGGGATATCTGAAGCTCCAAATAACAAATAATGTGCATACTGTTTGCTTTTGGACCTTCAGGATCTCATGCTTACACCAGTAAGTTTCGACTGCATCTAATTTTATGTTTTAGGTGATATATAATGGAGGGAGTCTACCCTTAATTCTCTCAGCCAGAATAATTTTGGTACTTTGTTTGTTATTTTGAACATCTGAAGCCCCAAGTAACAGGTAATGTGCATACTGTTTACTTTTGGGCCTTCATGAAGGCTTGTCTCTAAGCTAATCTGAGTTTCGACTTCACCTGACTTTAGGTTTCAGGTGACATATAATGGAGGGAGACTACCCTTAACTCTCTTGGTCGTAATAATTTCATTACACTGTTTGTTATTTGAGACATCCAAAGCCCCAAATAACAAATAATGTGCACATAGTTTACTTTTGGGCCATCGTGGGAACTTGGGTCTAAGTCAAATTTTTGATTGCACCTAATTTTCTCTTTTAGATGACATATAAAGGAGGAAGAGTACCTTAATTCCCTTGGCCATAATAATTTCAGAGCTTAGCATGCATATAGGTCCAAGAAAAATGAAAACTTCTTACCGTTCTGATTCAGTTTATTTGACTCTCTATTTAAAATTATCTCCCAAAATAGTTCTCAGAGGTAATTCACCAAATGAAAACTGCCTTACATTTGGTAAAATGTCTTCATCCAGTCCTCCTTTCTCATCAGTCACATTATCCTTTGGGGTTATTTGTGGATTTTAATAATATTTTCATTCCATTTCTACTAGCTGGTCAAACTATCCTGCTTTAACAAAGCAAAGTTGTCACTTCCAAGGAAATGATTCCAGGCATTCCTATAAGTTTATTGCAAAGAACCTGTAAGATCACCCATGCATTACAAATAGGGATTGAATCCCCCTCCATTAGACCCCCACCTACCCAAATGTAATGCACCTGTTTTTCTAGTAGAGAATGTTGCCCCTCCACGAGACCCCTGCCTATCCCAAATGTGGTGAACTTCTTGTCTTACACAATATTGTTGTCTCTCCATGAGATCTTGGCCTAACCCGAATTTGGTGCACTTAATATTTTAGATGATGTCACCCTCCATGAGACCCCTGCCTAACCTAGATGTAGTGCACTTGTTTTAGCCTTTAGGTGATATTGTTGTCATTCCATGAGACCCCTTCTTAACCCAAATGTAGTGAATGTATTGTTTTAGGTGACATTGATGGCCGTCCATTAAGATCCCCGCCTAATAGAAATGCAGTGTACTTGTTGTTTTAGGTGATATTGTTGCCCCTCCATTGTTTTTTTATGATTTTGTTTCTCTGCAGTTTCTAATTGCATTTTCTTTACTTTGTTATAGGATTACCATGCTTAATAGCTTCCTTTCATCTTTTCGATAATTTTTCTTTAATTTCTTAAAGATGTACCAGTTGTTCCTATTAAAAGATTCAATAAACATTCATATTGTATACTATTCATCTCCTTTTCATGTTGGCTGCATTTTCCTTAGGCACCCCTATTGTATATTTTGTAGCCCCTTCTAATCCTCTACATCATTTGCTTTACATTTTTGGGGATGCATTAGGCACTTCTATTATACAATTCCTAGTTGTTTTCAATTTCCACTTCATTTTATTTAGACATTCCTATTGTATACCTTTCAGGCCCTTTTTATTCGCTGCAGCATTTTCTTCATGTAATGCTGTTGTAAACTCCTCAGTTCTTTGCTAGAGATGCTCTGAAGACTGCCAGTGTAGTTGCATTGACATAAATATCTATTTACATAATTGTATGTCTCAGGCATTGGTATTCAAAATGTACCGTACACTTGTTGCTTAATGTTTTAATTTCTCTTTAGTTTTTCAGTGATGCACCGGATACTTATATTGTACTTGCTTAATGTTTTAATTTCTCTTATAGTTTTTTAGAGATGCACCGGATACTTCTATTGCACATTATTCAAAACTGCATTTTTTCAGTTTTTTAGAGATGCACCGGATACTTCTATTGCACATTATTCAAAACTGCATTTTTTCAGTTTTTTAGATATGCAATTGATATTCTTGCCATATTTTTCAGCTGTGTATTCTTTACTTGTTAGAGATGCCCAAGGCACTCCTATTGCATATTTTTCAACTGCAGTAGTTCAGTTTATTAGAGATGCATTTGCTGCACCTATTGTACATTTCCAACTGCATTTTGTTCAGTTTGTTAGATGCACCCGGCATTCCAGTTGTATATTTTTCAGCTGCATTGTCTTTGGTTTGTTAGTGATGCACTCTGCACTCTTAATGCATATTTTTCAGCTGCATAATCTTTACTTTGTTAAAGATGAACTGAGCGTTTATAGTATATATTTTTCAGCTGCATATTCTTAAGTTAGAGATGAGCTAGGTACCATTGCAGAGTATTTAACTGCATTTTATTTATCGTGTAAGAGATGCACGAGGCTCTTCTATTATGTATTTTTTGGTACATTTTCTTTACCCTGTTACAGATGCACTAAGCACTCCCAACTATTTGTTTTAGCTTCTTTTAAGTTGCTCACCATTCTGTGGCCACTTGTGGACATCAATACCTAAATAACGGTAAATTTAATTTTCAGATCCTGTCGAATCCAGAGTTTCTCGCAGAGGGGACTGCCATAGAGGACCTGATGCGGCCAGATAGAGTCCTTATTGGGGGCCGTGAAACTGCCGAGGGGCAGAAGGCTGTTTCGGCTCTTGCAGCAGTTTACGCTCACTGGATCCCACAGGACCGCATCATTACCATGAATCTCTGGTCTGCTGAGTTGTCAAAGCTGGCAGCTAATGCATTCCTGGCTCAGCGGATCTCATCTGTTAATGCTATGTCAGCTCTCTGTGAGACCACTGGTGCTGATGTCGCAGAGGTTGCCTATGCTGTGGGCAAAGACTCGCGCATAGGCCCCAGATTCTTGAATGCCAGTGTGGGTTTTGGTGGGTCCTGCTTTCAGAAAGATATTTTGAACCTGGTATACATCTGTGAGTGCAATGGCCTGGCAGAGGTTGCACACTACTGGAAACAGGTAAGGGCATTTTTTATGTGCAATTTTTTGTCAATGGGTTAAAAGCTTAAGAAGTTTTTCAAATTCAGATCTCCAACTTTTTCTTCAATAACATTTCCGTATGTTAGATCTATGTGAAAGCATATTGGTCATGTTTTCATGAGTAAAGTGTACCTAAACAGTGAAAATGCATTTCCATATATGAAAGTTAAGTTGTATCCTAGATGATCTTTAATTTCTAGAGGTTTTAGATCCTTGTTGGGTGGATCTGGATTTTGACCATAACCACATTCATGGGTGGAGTGTCATCCATGCTACTAGATAAAATGCAGATAACTTAGTTGAAGGTACTCTGTTTTTCTTTGGAATTATGCATAAACCCATTAATGGTTGGGGTGTCATCCATGCTAATAGGTAAAAATACACAAATTATTTATGGGTCCTATGTTTTTCCTTTGGAGTTATGCAGAATCCGTTCATGGTTGGGGTGTCATCCATACTAATAATAAAATAAACATAAATTAGTTGTAGATCCTAATGTTTTTACTTTTTCTTTGGAATTATACAGAGCTACACACTACCTGAATTTTCAAATCAGATTTGTCAAATGGTATTTGTTTTCCATTCATGGTTGGGTTTTCATCCATGCCAATATATAAATTACACACATATTATATTAGTTGTAGGTCCTATGTTCTCTGGAATTATGCAGAGCTACGCACTATTTGAAATAGGTTCGAATATATTTATAGGTTCTGTTTTCCAGTTGGCTAAATTTGTACTGAATGTTTAAAAATCGGATTTGTCAATTGAATTTTTTTTGGTTTTTAATTTTTTTCTTCTGTTGTTAGATCAGTGAGAGCAATATTGTGTAATGTTCTCTTCTGAAATTGTAATGTGTACCTGAAGAGTGAAGGTGCGTTTCATGTCTATATCAAGCCATATTTTCTATTTTGTTTGTCTGTTCCTTATGTTCTAGAGGTTCTAGATCTTTCCAACCTTGTTTATGGTTGTTAGCTCAGTATCATTCTTATGGGTGAACATCCCTACAATTTTCCAACTTTCCTTAGAATTAGACCAAACATGCATACATTAATGGTAAATCTTTTGTCCTTCTTTAGAATTTCCTTGCTATTAGACAATGGGCTTGACTTAAACTGAAAATTACTGGAAACAGGTTGTGCACATCAATGACTACCAGAAATCTAGATTTGTGAACAGGGTGGTTTCATCCATGTTCAATACTGTTTCTGGCAAGAAGATAGCAATTTTGGGATTCGCCTTCAAGAAGGACACGGGGGACACAAGAGAAACTGCTGCCATTGATGTGTGCCATGGCTTACTGGGTGACAAGGCACAGTTGAGCATCTATGATCCACAAGTGACAGAAGACCAGATCAGGAGGGACTTAGCCATGAACAAGTTTGATTGGGATCACCCACAGCATCTGGTCCCCAGCAGCCCCACTGCCTCTAAGCAGGTGAATGTGGTTTGGGATGCATATGAGGCTGCTAGGAATGCCCATGGGATCTGCATCTTGACTGAATGGGATGAATTCAAGGGTCTGGATTATGGTAAGATCTATAAGAACATGGAGAAGCCTGCTTTTGTGTTTGATGGGCGCAATGTGGTTAATGCTGAGGAGCTGAGAAAGATTGGGTTTATTGTGTACTCTGTTGGGAAGCCCCTGGATCCATGGATCAAGGATCTCCCAGCTGCTGCACCGTCAATTTAGAGAGATTCTGGGGAGGGCTAATTGTTGGTTAACCTAGTTTAGATTCCTACAAATTGTGCTGAATCTTCTATTGTATTTCAATTCTTTCTTCTCAGTTGGATTTTCTATTCTGTGGCATATGGTTAACTTTTCATCCGCTTCATCTAAGAACACATACACCAAATAAGTGTGGGGTGACATGAGTCACAAGTCTTACCAGCACAAAAGTAGAACTAAATATTTGGCTATTAACTATTTGCTGAGAGGTATTTGTCATATCATGGGAAGAGGCAATGTTCATCAAGAACCGGAGCATTTTCTTTGGACTTAAAGATAAATTTGCTGAAGACTGAGAAAATTCTAAATTGGAAACTACTGGACTACTAGTTATGACATGGGTGACTTTGGACATAAAATCCTTGTACGTATAAAGCAGTGGTTTTCTCAAAGTCAAGGAAAAATTTTGATTTTTCCCTTTTGATTAAGGGGAGAGGCAATACTAAGGAAGAGTTGGAGCAGTTTCATTTGTATTGCATTGGTATTCTATAACTTTCACGGGCTTTATTGCTCCAGATGGTTTGAATTTGAGGCGTGTCAGTTGAACTCTAATCTATCTTCTCATTAACAGGTAAAATTAAAAATAGTGGCACTGCCTAACAATATTGAAAAATTGGTAGCTTTTTGAGTTTTAATAACAAAATGATCTATATGGCAACATATTTTTATTATGGTTTTAAGGCTATTGGTTTACATTAACAAATTTGGTTTTGAACTTTCTTGTGCTAAGTATGTGCTGCCAAATCTTTTAATATGGGACTGCATGATCTAAAAGAACACTGCTGCACCAATATATGATTATTGCTTTTTGCAATCTAGTTCAATTCTTCCCATTCAGAACCATATAAAATTCACTTCTATGTCTGGAACACATGCACCTGAGAAGTGTGCAGTAAGATTTGGAACATGTCTCTCAACAGCTTAAAATCAGAACTATTTCCTCAGTACTAAAATATGATGATTACTTTTTGCAATCTAGTTTTTTGAGCTTATTCTTCATGTGTAAAGTTTTTGTTGCTTATCCAGCAGAAACATAGAGAGTTCATTTATTCTTTTTGGAGAGGATTTATATATTTCAGTTCTATGCTTAGAACAAAGACAACTACATGTAGCATTTGAGTGCGGACTGTATAAATGAGAGCAGCATCTTTGGATCTCAAGTATTTTATCAAGAGTTTTTGCAAATTCGTATTGGAAAAAACAGCAGTAATATTAGTTGTCCTTATTTTGTATAATTTCCTTGTGCATAGTTCTCTGCATACCAAGGGAAGTGTCATATAGATGGAACTTTTTTGTCTTTGGAAAGCATCGCTTTGTGATTAGAGGTGAAGCAAGTTTTGAAGGGGCCCCCAAACCCTTTACAAAAAGGAAAGCTGTTTCAAAAGATAACCATACAGATCAACAAACAGCCAACACGCAACAAAACATCAGCAAAATAGCTGCCAAAAATGAGGAACAAGAACGAAAAACTACATATTCTTCAGAATATTGGCAGCTTCCATGTCATTTTCGATTATCTTTTGATGCACATCCATAACCTCAAAAATCTCTTTGTCAGTGACCCCAGCTTGCAGCTTAGTCTTCTTGTGAGTCCTAGCACCGGGCCCATAAACATTTACCTCTTTAATCAAAACATCATGCGAACCAGCAGCCAGCCCATCAACAACCTTATCAACCACAACTTCCTTATCACCAAGAGCTTCCTCTATCCATTTCCTAGCCTTCTCATTGAGGATAGTAAGACCCGTCGCTTCATTCCTCATAGCAGATTTAGTCACTTCAACAACTTTATCCAACTTCATGTTAACCCTTTCCATTTGCTCATCCAAGGTCACAATTCTTTGTTCAAAGATCTGCTTCAGCTCAAACATCTCCTTCGCAACAATCTTTAAAGCATCAAACAACTAGTCAACTTGAGTCTATAGAGATGACTACAAAGTTTCCCCAGCTTTGTTCACAGCCCAACCTTCACATTACTCATATTGAGCTCATGGAAGACCCATTTGAACAATCTAAATAGGGAAATAGTACCTTCCTTCGCTAGACCCAAAACATTAAGTAGATCCTCTCGATTAAAATTAAACACATCCATATCCTTCGCTTCACCCTCCTAGGAGATACTATTCATTTCTTGGCACTCAAATACCTCTTTCCCTTTAGCCCTAGCCACCAATGTTTGTATTTTACGAAGAGAGCTCGTAATTTTATTTGCAACCGTCCTCTTATTCTGCTTCTCCTTCCCCTCATGAGGGGTATCAATAGCATCTTGTCCGATAACAACATTAGGAGGAGAATCAACATACTCTTGCATAGGGCTTCCAGTCCGCTTCACCATCTTTTTACCACCAGGCTTCCAGTCCGCTTCACCATCTTTTTACCACCATTCTTCAAACCCTTTTTTCTCTTAGACCTTGAAACAGGGGGTGTAGGAGTCTTATCTTCAACATCTTGCAAATCTTTCAAGAGGGTTGAAGGAGCACCTATCTCAGTTTTACATGGTTTGTCACCGATCCCCTCCTCGCTAAAAGTTTCATACTTTGCTGAAGCAGGGACAATTTTATCTTTTATGCCACTCTTACTAGGAGCAAGGGGCTACGAATAAACTTCCATAGAAGCCTCAGACTCAAGTTCATAATCCTCATCCTCTTCTGACCCAGACTCCAAAACCACTTTCTTTTTTTTCCCTTTCGGACTATTCACAGGATGCTCATCTGACACAGTCTCATTCTCCAAAGTCGGTTTCTTTTGCTTTTCTTTAGGAGCCCTCTCAAGTTGCTTAAGAACCACATAAGACTTGGCATAATCCGAAATTAGGAGAATTAAGCCAACATGTAGCACATGATTTTTAGGATTTCGCTTGTGATCCTTGATTCTATTTTCCAAAGAATCCAAAAGATAGAAAGGAAATGAAACTTTCTTATGTCTAAAGTGGTTTAGAAGAACAAAGTGATAACTATTAATAGCAGAGAACCAACCTTCTAAGGTTATATACCTCATCAATTCTTCAGTGACATCTCCTCATAGGGCTTTGATAGAGTTGCACAAGTAGCCACCATTTTTAGCCCCCTCAAGCTTCATTTCTTCATCCCCTTTAAAGAAGATCTGCAACGTAGCATTGGACTCCTTATCTCTATACACCTTTCTGACCTCAATTGAATGACCAATAATGGTTGCTATGAAGTCTTTATTAACATCAAATTCAGTACCACCCAACTTTAGAAACCTAGTATGCCATCCCTTGACAAACAACACTGTAGCCTTCAAATCGTTCCCATGGAGCTGTTCCAAATATGGCGTTATCCCACTCCATTGCAATCTTTCCCACACTCCTTTTTTAGTTTTCAAGATATCACAAGAAAATGGCTTAGCCCCGTTTCTATCTCCACCCATGATCACAGACTTAACAAAAGCCAAGAGCTTGAGCACTTTGCAGACAATTAGAAGCAGCCTCAAAAACAAAGGCAAGGAAATACCCACAATCCGTGTGAAAACAACAAGGTGGCAGAGGACCATTATTAACCTTGAAGGCCGGCCCATACGAAGGATACTCGAATTATCATAAGCCCAGGCACGATCCAACTCACGATCACTCCAAAGGATAATCTGCCACGTGAACAAGGACATGTGAACATAGTTCATAAAGGAGTCGACACCCACCTTAGCACTTTTGGTAATCATTATTAAGACAAGCAAGAGCCTCAATAGGAAGGTGATCATTCACATCCCAAAACCTAGAGCCGCTAACACCAATATTAGCAAATACATCCGCAAGACCATTGCCCTCCCTGAATATATGAGAAATATAAAATTCATTGAATGAATTCAAAATTTCAATTGCATCCAAAATAAGGGGTTCAACTCTCCATGAGGGGGGAGTAGACTTCCTCAAGTTGTTAATAACATTTAATGAATCTCCCTCTAGCTTGACCTTTCTAAATCCTTTTGATTGAGCAATCTTTAGCCCATGATAGGCAGTTGATGCTTCCGCAAAGTGTCATTTCAATGTTAATGATATAGGCCCCAAATAATTTTGTTGTAGGATTTAACCCTCAAGTCTCACCAACTCAAAATAAAAACCAGTTTTTTGGAATTCAAATATGTCATCCCCAAAAAATTGCCTGCACAAATTGATTAGGGGTAGTGTGTGGGAGTATGCCCCTCCAGGAGGCTATCGTTTATTTAAAACCTGTGAAAAATTTACAAATGGTAGAATATATAAAAACATGCACATACATACAAAGATTAACTAATAGTTAAATCATTCAACATGCAATTATAAGAAGAAAATTGTAGAGAAGACGCCTTCAGGAGAAACCCTAGCGGTAACATTGCAGAGAACGATGTGATTTTATCCCTTGAGATGATGATTATTATAGGCAAGTTGTAGTTTTTTGTGCAAGGTTTTGTGGGGTTACTCTGGAATCCTTCCAATGTCGAATCCTTGGTGCAACGGTCTAGAACCTCGCATGTCTTCTACCCTTGCTCCTTTTATCTCTAGGATTTTGAAGATAGAGTGTATCCAAAAAAAAGAATAGAGTGTGAGCTGCTAGGAAAGGAAGGGTTGCAAATGAGGATGAAAACAAAAGCAAGACCGACAAAGAAAACCCCTTCATTGGAATCCAACAAAGATGTGGTTTTAATGGAGGATGTTCCCGATTTAGAAGGAAAGCAAAATAGTTAGATAGTCTTAAGAAGAGGAAACCCTCGTTTAAAATGGAGAAAACGAAGAACATAATCGATAAGATGCAAAAGAAGATCAAGGTAAAACCTCAAAATTTCAATTCCTTGATGAAGTTGTTCAATGCATTGTTGAAAATCAAAACAAAACAGTTATTTTGTTTTTTTAGAGGAATCCCTACCGAATTAGATTTTTACAAATAGGCTAAACAAAATTGGGAAAATAGAGGTTGGGTGATTGAATCAATTAGAGGGTTGGGCGAAGGATATGTCTCCTACGTGTTTAAGTTTGTTGAGCACGCTCAAGTAGCTTTATAGTATGGCACATGGGTTATATGCGAACAAGTTTGTTATTTGCAAGCTTGGACCTTTGATTTTCATTCTGAAGACTCTTCTCGTTCTCACTATCCCATGTGGTTGAAACTCCCATTTCTAAATTTAGCCTTTAGATCATTTTTAAAGATATTGTAGCCCAACTCAGTAGTCATATGGTGCAAGCAAATTTTTGATAAATTTGTCAATTTAAGAGTTCATCCAAGGGTATGCATGGAAATTGATTTGAACAAACCTTTGCAAGAGAAAAATTAACTGTTTGGTCCAGGTTTTCAATTGGATAAACCAATAGTTTATTTGAACAAACTAAATGCTTTCTTTTTTTGTCGACAAGATGGTCATTTGATTCGAGATTGTCCTACCAAGAAAAATAGGTCTTCTTCACACTCGCAAGATACTCCAATCAAGGTTGTCAATAATCCCATCTTGTAGTCGAAGTTATTCATTGAAAGCCCCCCTTCAGCTTCCCTACAAACCAGTGCTATTCTTCCTTCTTCTGGTCATTCTTCACCTTCTAAACCCTCCTTAGTGGACAATGCATCATATAAAGATGCTATTATGGTTGATGAGTGGAGGACTATTCAGAAGACAAAAGAACCATCTTCCTCCTCCATTTCCCACTCTACTCCTAATGAGCCTTCCCATCTTCACTCTCCTAGTTTGTAGAAGTCCCCTAGCAGATCCATTTCTCCTCCCAATTCTAGACAAAGGTCAAGGTCACCACCAATTGGTTCAATGAAAAATTGAACAATGAACAAGTGGTTGCCATCTTTGATTGTTTTGGAGTCTTGCCACAAGAGGATGATATCCCTCTAGTTGGTTCATCATGAATTGTAAGATATTATCTTGGAATGTGAGAGGGCTTTCCCACCCTCATCGAAAATTTAAGTTCATCATGAATTGTAAGATATTATCTTGCAATGTGAGAGGGCTTTCCACCCTCATCGAAAATTTAAAGTCAAAGATACTCTAGTGAAATGGAAACTGTTGTCACATGAAATTGCACCTTGCTAAGCACGAAGCTCGACATTCTAATGACACAATGGAAACAACCTCAAGGTGTGGGACATTTGCATGTATGAGGTCGAATCTCTAGAGAAGGTTGACTTCCTTTTTCAATCCAATTGCAAAGTGCTGATCCAACCCAACACATGAAAACCTACCACTAACAGCTCACAAGGTAAAGGGGAGAAGGAGAACATGAAAATGAAAGGGAGGTGATACACCAAGATGGAAAGTCGTTTCTTTGTAGCCAAGATTTTCTTAGCACATCAAAGAAGGGGACCAAAGGACTCACACAACTCTCTATCTGGTCGATTTTAGAGGTAAACATGGAAGTTAGGGTTTGATAGAGTGCTGGAAAGAAAGATAAATTCTCAACATAATAGTTGCAAACAATTTAACTCAAATATGTATACAAAAAAATGCAAACAAACACTCAGACATGAAGGTAATAAAAGATTACTCATACATAGAAGAGTAGAATACCAACAACAATAATCATCTTCATTAATGCAAAGGCATAAGCCAATCTTTACAATGACAAAGTGTAAAATATAGGTTTGCAAAAGAAATACCCAAGAGCCAAAGGAAGAACCCTTACAAAATATACAAGTGTTGCTTTTATAGATCAAGCATAACTCGGATAAATACACTCCAACCCTAACCCAACTAGGGTTAGCAGTTAAAGAAATATCTAATCAAAGAAATATCTGTTGTGAAATCCATGCCAAGAAAAGCCTGGAGAGAACAAAGCTTGCATGCCATCCACCCTGCCATAAATATTTGCTTGAACGTCATCAAAATCTTCACGAAATCAAGGATATGGGTATGGAGCTCGTCAGAAGGAATAAAGCAACAACAATGAATGAGTATGGCCGCCACAAATCCACTTGGAGAAGTCAAAAGAATGCATTAAAGCCGTCCTTGAAACCCTGAAAATCGGATATGGTAGTTGGGGAATTGTTGAGCATTAATGGCGTCACCCAGAAAAAACACGCCAAACGTAGGAAGGTCGGGTGTCGGGCCTGAAAATAAGCCTTTGCAAGAATGAATTAAATGGCCCAGACCCTCGAAAAGCATCATTGAAATGTCAAAGGGACAAGTATCAAGCTCCTGCCGATATCCATCATTCCCTCTGATGAAGAGATCTTGCCTTCCATTGGAATGTCGAAGGGACCGCGAAACAACTCACTCCGATATCGTATTGTCTTCTCGATACAACTCCATCAAAATGTCGAAGGGACCATATTTCAACTCACTCTGAAATTCATCTTTCTTTTCGACGAGGAGCCCTTAGAGATTGGGCCTTGGGCCGTTAGAGGTCGGGCGTTGGGCTTGCAGCTTACCGCATACCAAAGGGAGAAGAGAGGAGGAAACTACGACGTACAAAGGAATCATCGGGGTCGAAGAGAAGGGTTACCTCTTACTGAATAAAGGTAAGAGATAAAGGAGAAGGCCAAAGGTCGACATCCGAAAACTCAACACTTAGCCGAATTTTGGGAGAAAAGAGTGAAAGTGAGAAGGAGAAGGAAGAAAGTGAAAGGTTCAAAGTCCAAAAGAAAGAGGGGAGATTTTGGAGATCGGACCTCAGACCATCAGAGGTCGGACATCAGACTGTCGAGTGACGGTCGATGAAAGGAGCATAAGAAGATAAAGGGGAAGGCTGATGGCCGACCCCCGAAAGCTTGGTGAAAACAAAGAAAGGAGATGAAGGAGGAGGAAGGATGAAAGAAGAGAGATATTGGTAAGGGGTAAAGGGTAAGGCTGAAAGCCGAAACACTTAGAAGAAAAAAAGGGAAGGAAGAGAAGAAGGGGAAAGAGCGATGGAGAAAGCATGCAAGGTAAGCAAGTAAGAGAAACCCCCAAAACTCAAAAATTTGGGACTTAGCCAATTTTAGGCACCCTCAAGGAAAACTCAAGCAAGATGGCCCATGGGGAATCTCTAAGATCAAATATCAATGATGGGTCATGTAAGGGGGGCATGAAATGTCAACATTAATGGCGACTTCTGCAGGATGATTGCCTACTAATCATGGAATCCAAGGGCCTTATCAATCCATTAGGCACAGAGTCATGAAGGGGATTTGCAAAATTGAGTCTCCTCTAAGCAAAACAAAACATGTGCAGCTACACTTGGAGAAAAACATGAAAGCTAAAAGCATACATTCCCTTAAGGAGAATGCAGGGTGTGCAAACACACTTCTTGGAAATAAAATATTTACAATATATACATTACACTAATAGGAAGCAACATATGGAAGCTTGCCTCTGTCAAAGATGAACCTTTTGAAGGAGTTGATCTCCCTCAAACGATAGTTGTAGACGTCACCCAACTGCAACCACTGAAAAATGCTACCAACATGCATGGGAATGCACAAAATGCCTGCAAGGTGAAGGATCACTTCACTATAAACTTTGTCATTGTAGGGGAACCATATGATGCAAGTGTCAGATTCATCTAACACTGGTGCTTAGCTGGACATACAACAACAGGGGTGAAACTTTTTGAAGATAGGTCAGCCTCCAAGAACAAACCTTTTGTAGAGGGAAGAGAATTGACCTCACAAAAGGATAGGCCAATATCACCATTGTTGACCTACTCAATGCATGAGCTAAAACAAAAGAAGAATATTTCCAGTTCACATGCTGATGCAAAATATGCCAAATCTGATTTTTGATCTGCACAAGAAAGACCTTCTTCATGCACCTCAAAAGAGAAACTTTGAAACTCGGGCATACAAACAAATTGAGCAACAAGAGCATCACTCTCCGAACAAATGTGTGGCTGCTCAATGGTGGATTTTTTAGTGTGTGGGTTCCATGTGAAGCATTCTAACTTAGTCACATTATCCCTAATGCCAAAGGTCACATCTTCATCTTGAATGAAACCTTATATTCAACATTGCTACATTCAGGGACAACAAAAAAACCAACAAACCTCATAATTGCATGCATTGGTGCACACTTCATCAACACATACCTCAGATTTTTGACACTTAGGGTGAAGAACTGATTTCTTCAAGTTGTCTCTCTGTTTCAATCTCTTCTTGGCAACTAGCTGCAACAAAATAAGACTCTTGGCATGTAATGGTTGTCATGTCCTTTTTTTGTTTCCTCACTCTTATGCTGCTGCCCACAAAGCTCCTATTTTGGGGATGAAAGATTGGCATCCAAGCTTAAACAAAAATCTTGTATAACATCCCAAAAGAGGTCCTCCACCTCAGAATTGCAGACCTCAATAGATTGGGGATCTTCATCCGCAATAGCAGGGGATAAACACGTCTTCTATTGCTGCTCCAAAACCATGGATTTGTCTTCATCTACCAAGCCAAGACCAAGTTGCTTGGAGGCTTCAACTGATGTAGGTATAGCTGATCTATCCTCCTCATCTCCAACAAAACAAGGAAGGGCATCCAATGAGAGGACTGATTCCTCTACTATATCATTTTTTTCTACCTTTTTAATGCCTTGTTGCTGCAACACTATTTATTCCTCATTCTTTTCTTGCAACAAACCAAGACACTCATTTTCAAGAGCACATGAAGGCTCCATAATAGCAACTTCTTCACTCCTATCCTGAAACTGCTCCTTCCCTTGTTCTTTTGACCAATTAGGATCCCATACCATAGGTCCACCTTTAAAGAGTGAAATAGGAAAAGAGGGAGAAAAACGATCAAAAAGGCATTGAAACTCTTGCTGATGTTCTAGAAGGGGTTGCTCAATAGGAGTAAAAGGATAAGCCTCCTCAAGGATGGGTTCTTGTGAGGAATGGAGGTTCGCAAAACTTAGGATCTCCAACATAGAAGATCCGCTTGATGGTATAAGAGGTTGAATGGGAGTTTCAAGGGGCTAATTAGGATTTTTGAAACTATTTTTTTTTTGCTTGCAAACCTCTTGCACAATAGGTTGTTTTGGAACAAAAAGAGGGCTAATTGGGGTTTCAAGAGGCTTGTTAGGTTTCTTGAAACTTACAAATTTATGCTTTCTTACCTCCTCCTTAGTAGGTTGTTCTAGAAATGCCAGAGGTGCTTGTTTGAAACTAGGCACACAAGGGGCTACTTGAGTCTCAGGCACTTGTGCTAGAGCAAGGGCAAGATGGATTTTCTCTTGCCTAGCAACATCTCTTGTTGTACACTCTTCTTGTAGCCTTATTTGAGCCTCTAATTGCTGCTCATACCTCCATTGAGCGTCACTATCTTGCTATTGCGGATAATGAGCTTGATGGACAAACTCATCATGCTGTGGGAAACAACATTGCTGCCTTTGATAGGCTTGATTTTCCCACTTTTCCTACTGTAGGTCAAGCTCTTTTCATCTCTTAAGTTGATCAATTTGTCTATTAAAATCAATCAAAATGCTTGTGATTTCACTTGCACTCAAGTTATCAAAATTTCTGGGTTGAGTAGGAGAGAAACAAGGCTAATTTTGAAAATGATGAGTCTCTTGGGGTCGTTGATAAGAATATGTAGATGTCCAAGAAGAATGAGTAGGGTAGGGTGGGTGGTATACAATTTGTGAAGATTGAAAACCAAAAATAGTAGGGTTTTGTGGAATGAAATGGGAGGCATAACTAGCCTGATATGGTTGATTAAGAGGAATAAAGATAGCATTATTATGGAATGGTGGAGTATACATATGGTTTCTATAATAACTTGACATTTTTAAGCATGTAAAACATGTCAAAAAAATTACAAGATAAGAGCAAAGGATTGTTCAACCATAGATTTTGGGTACATACCAAAAGGTCACCCAAATTGAGTTGCAAAGTCGCCAAGTTCTTGAAGAATGCCTCCAAAGGCTAAAACATTGAAGACGACACCACTTCCTCAACGACATGAAATGAAACTAGGCTACTTGAACCAACTGATTTTGAATAGATTCGCCACAATGTTTGATGATATGCCTAAAAAGGCAAAATGTGTCGAAGAAAACACCAAATTCTTCAATGGAGAGAAGTAGTTCCACCAGGCATGCCAAAAATTGTTCTCATGAAATTGCACCTTGTTAAGCACAAAGCTTAGCATTCCAGTGACACAATGGAAATGACTTCAACGTGTGGGACCTTTGCGTGTATGAGGTCGAATCTCCGGAGAAGGTCGACTTCCTTTTTCAATCCAAGTGCAAAGTGCTGATCCAACCTAGCACATGAAAACCTACCACTAACAACTCACAAGGAAAAGGGGAGAAGGAGAACATGAAAATGAAAGGAAGGTGATACACCAAGATGGAAAGTCATTTCTTCCTAGCCAAGATTGCTCAGTACATTAAAGAAGGGGATCAAAAGACTCACACAACTCTCTATTTGGTCGATTTTATAGGTAAACATGGAGGTTAGGGTTTGACAGAGCATTGGAAGGAAAGATAATTTCTCTACCTATCAGTTGCAAAAAATTTAACTCAAACATGTATACATAAAAATCCAAACAAACACTCAAACATGAAGGTAATAAAAGATTACTCTTACATAAAAGAGGAGATAACCAATACCAATAATCATCTTCATTAATGTAAAGGCATAAGTCAATCTTTACAATGACAGAGTGTAAAATACAGGTCTGCAAAATAAAAACCCCAGAGGAGCCAGAGGAAGAACCCTTACAAAACATACAAGTGTTGTTTTTATAGATCAAGCATAATTCAAATGAATACACTCCAACCCTAACCCAACTAGGGTTAGCAGTTAAATAAATATCTGATCAAAAAAATATTTGGTTTCAAATCCACGCCAAGAAAAGCCTGGAGAGAACAAATTTTGCATACCGTCCACCCTGCCATAAATATTTGCTTGAAAGCCATCCAAATCCCCCACAAAATCAAGGATATGGGTATGGAGTTCGTCAAAAGGAATAAAGAAGCAACAATGAATAAGTATTGCCACCATAAATCCACTTGGAGAAGTCAAAAGAATGCATTAAAGTCTTCCTTGAAACCCTAAAACTTGGATCTGATAGTTGGGGAATTGTTGAGCATTAATTGCGTTGCCCAAAAAAAACATGCCAAACGTAGGAAGGTCGGGGAGTCGGGCCTGAAAGGAAGCCTTTGCAAGAATGAATTAAATGGCCCAGATCCCCAAAAAAACATCGTCGGAATGTCGAAGGGACAAGCATCAAGGTCCCATCGATATCCATCATTACCTTCGATGAAGAGATCTTGCCTTCCATTGGAATGTTGAAGGGACCACAAAACAACTCACTCTGATATCATATTGTCTCTTCGATACATTTGTGTAACGCCCCGCCAAGGAACCACAGAGGACAACACAACTATGACATAATAAAAGACCAATATTTGTTTTAAGGAAATAACAATAGTTTGCATAACATGACAACTTATAATCTAAACCTAGGTCTTCTAAGATTCCATGACTACGCCACTAACGTAACAATTAAACAAGAACTAGAATCATTTCAGTACTATAAAGATAACATGATATGATTAACAAGAAAAGTTCATTTAAAACTACCACATTACACGATTTTACATTATTTATTTCCATACTATGCTATCAAATAAACATCATTAAGAATCATTTCCAAATATCTGACATAAGCAAAATGCATCACTGAACTGTTTCTATTACAAGAGAGTTCATCTACATCCGTTACAATGGTTACAAAGTTTACAACAAAGCTTCCCTGAGTATATGTGGGAAGAATACATTTGATTACAATAAGAGATACAAATGATACATGATACAATACAAATACATAAAAGATAGCCCACTCGAATTGGAAGAGGTACATGAGTCCACAACACCATGAGAAATCTTCACACACACCAACATGTAGCAAGGGTACCTAATGGAGGAAATAACATAGACCTCCTGACAATGTGGAACCCTAAGGTCCACTCCCATGCTAGGAGATAACAGATAACACATGGTCCCACAACAAGTAGTCAATCAAGAAGACAACAAGCTAACATAAACAAGGCTATACATGATTCCAACACCACACTGCTAACAATACTAACATCACATTAAACACTTACATTGCTTCCAGAGGTAATCACAAAATCGAAGAAGAAATCACAACTAGGGAATGCTAGACTGTAATAGAGAAGAGTGTCATCACATAGTCCTAACATGGGTTGTCCTGACAGTCTCTCACTAGACCCCAACCCCCATCTATGGTTGTCCTGGTAAACCTCTCAATAGGTCCCAACCCAATAGGGTGACACATGTGGAACCAACATTCCTTTTGTGAGGACAAGGAAGTTGATCTTGCCGACCAGGCCTTCTCAACCCATCCTTAGCCTAAATGAGCACTACAAGCATGGGTGAGACATTCATTATCTTGCTTAATATGAAATCTACCCATCCCCCTAGTTCATTATTAGGTTATCACTGGATTAAGAAACTCTCCAAACAACTGATCCATTGAGTTTTGAGGCACGCTCAGACCTGTCAATTCAGGTGGAGTCGATGCCTAGTACTTGTAACTTGCAACACACAAAATGGTCGTGCATAAACATATAATTAGGTACACCGTGAAAGGAAATGACGTCACAGGGTACTCACAAGTGAGTGATGCAAAACTGTCCCCTTCACTCGAACACATCAGTAAGACATCACCATATAATCACATCAACACATATAACATTCAGGATAAGATAATAACTTAATGCTCATGATCAAATAAAACCATATACTAACCATACTATGTCCATAAAACGCAATTAATAGAAATGTCATCACAAACATCGTCATAGCAATAAGTCCAATATCAAATAGTGTACCATAATGTCTCAACCCAAAAAGAGTAAACTATCAGTCTATCAAAGAAAAGTATGAGGTGCACTACATCCTCCCCCTAGAATTAGGCTTACTCCTGGAAGCCTGCAAACAAGAAAGGGTACAACTCTCTCATCCAGGATGCATCCTCCCAAGTGGATGAAGACTCATCATTAGGATCCCATTGGACCCTCACTTTCTCAAAGTCTCAACCGCTGAGGGCGAGTCTCTTGTGCTACAGAATGCCCATGGGCTTCAAAGCCAGCTGCCCGTGCTCTACCTGTAAAACATTCCAGCCAAGAACATGATAAATATTTGGATAATATGGTCTGAGAAGAGAAATGTGGAATACATCGTGGATGCGCAATAGACTGGGAAACAAAGCAAGGTGGTACACAATACGACCGATCCTCTCCAAAACCTCAAACGACCCAAAAAAACGTGGTGCGAGCTTAAAGCCTTTTCCATATCGGATCAAACTCTTTTGTGGATGCACCCGCAAGAATACCCAGTCACCAATAGAAAATTGATGATCAACCCTATGAGCATCTGCATACTTCTTTTGTCTGTCCTGCTCTACCACCAAATTCTCTCTAATTCGAACAACCTATTGCTCCATCTCCTGAAGCATCTCTGGTCGTAAGAGGACTCTGTCTTCAAGACAATCCCAACTCAGTGGGGTCCGACAAGGAGGACCATACAAAGCCTGAAAAAGAGGCATACCAATAGAATTGTGGTACCCATTATTGTACACAAAATCCACTAAGTATAGGTAGTCCTCCCAATGAGTCTATTGATCCATGACATACATCCTGAGGATATCCTTAAGGACTTGATTAGCCCTCTCAGTCTGCCTATCTATCTCTGGGTGGTAAGTTGAACTGAAGTTGAATTGAGTTCCCAATGCATGTTGCAAGGACGTCTAGAGAGCTGAAGTGAACACTAGATCTCTATCATAGATAATCCTACGAGGAATCTCGTGTAATCTGACTAGATCCACCATAAAAATCCTGGCCACTGAAGAAACATTATATGAGGACCGAACAAGAGAGAAGTGTGCCACCTTAGTCAATCGACACGGGCAAGCCGACTATAAAATCCACATAAATGATGTCCCATTTCCATTCTAGAACAAGATGTGACTGTAAAAGACTTGTGGGGTGTTGGTGCTCTGCCTTAACCCTCTGGCACTCCAAACACCTTGAGAAAAAATCAGCAATATCCCTGTTCATTCCAGCCCAAAAATACATCTAATGGAGGTTTGCATGCATCTTCTTGACACCCAGATGAGCTCAGTAGGGTGCCTAGTGTGCCTCTGACATAATTAGGGTGCGAAGACCCTCTGAAGGAGGAACATAAATGTACCCAAGTGTCACAAGAGACCATCTGAATCAAGAGAATAAACTACAAATCTACTCTCCAAGGCTTTTCTTGAATCAACCTCAGACCTCACCTCCTGATACCAATTGTTTGCAGGAAGCACTGCAAGGACCTGACTCCTCAAATCTATTCCATGAATCATTACATAAAGCTCATACTTCCACCGATTAAGAGCATCTGCCACAACATT
Organism: Sequoiadendron giganteum; assembly: GCA_007115665.2. NCBI lineage: Eukaryota > Viridiplantae > Streptophyta > Pinopsida > Cupressales > Cupressaceae > Sequoiadendron > Sequoiadendron giganteum. Next base: position 559,233,319 of record CM021103.1, read on the forward strand.
CTCCTTTCCCTAGATATACTTTGCCTCAAAATCGTACTCGCATAGGAACTCCATCCATTGCCTCTTTCTAGCATTCATGTTTGGCTGCATGAAAATATACTGTAAACTATGGTGATCACTATGCAAATCAAACCAATGCCCCAACAGAAAATGTCTTCATCGCACTAGGGCATGAATAATGACGGATAACTCCAAGTCATGCGTAGGATAGATCAACTCGTGATCCTTAAGTTTGCAAGACTCATAGGCCATCACATGATCATCCTGCATCAAACTGCTCCTAGACCCTTCAAAGATGCATCAATACACAAAAAAAAATCTCTGGTAGGATCAAGAATTGCCAAAATAGGTGCACTAGTCAACCTCTCTTTGAGAGTCTGAAATGTTGTCTGACACTATTCTGACCAAATGAAATTCTTCCCTTTCCTTTGAAGGGAAGTGATAGGGTGAGCTATCCTTGAAAAACCCTGCACAAACCGTCGATAATAACCTGCTAAGCCCATAAAACTGTGAACCTCAACAACATTAGTGGGCGTAGGCCAATCTATGATGGATTGGATCTTCGAAGGATCCATAAAAATACCCTCTCCTGAAATGACTTGACCCAAATATCTCAACTTTGTCTAAAATAATTCACACTTTGCCAAATTTTCATATAGCTAATTCTCCCTCAGACACTGCAGTACCTGCCGCAAATGCTCCTCATGCTCCTCCATAGTCCTCAAATATATCAAAATATCATCTAGGAACACAAGGACAAATCTATCAAGATAGGTGCGAAACACTCCATTCATCAAACTCATAAATACAAACGATGCATTCGTTAACCTGAACGACATAACGATGAACTCGTAGTGCCCGTAGCAAGTGCGAAATGCAGTCTTATGAATGTTTGCCTCAAAGATATGCAATTGGTGATACCTCGACTTTAGGTCAATCTTCGAAAAGACCTTGGCTCCCTTAATTTGATCAAAGAGGTCATCAATCCTTGGCAAGGGATATTTGTTCTTCATCGTCACCTTATTCAATTGTCGATAGTCAATACACAATTGAAGGGATCCGTCCTTCACAAAAATAATTGGTGCTCCCCAAGGAGAGACACCAGCATGAATAAACCTCTTAGCCAACAACTCCTCTAGCTGCAACCGAAGCTCCTTAAGCTCCTGAGTGGTCATCCGATACAAAGCTCGAGAAATAGGTTATGCTCTGAGAACAAGATCTATCCTGAAAGCAATGTCACGCTTAGGTGGCATCCATGGAATCTCCTTGGGAAAGGTATTTGCAAACTCCTTAAGGATAGGGTGATTGTCGAGGGACACCTCTCAACTCTCCCTTAACTCCAAATCATAAACCGTCACAACAAACAATTGGCAACCCTGACGCATACATCTCCTCAACTGCATAGTAGAAATCATACACAAGGAGATGGGTCTCTGAATGCCAACTACCTCTACCTCCCTGCTCGAATCATCCAAACACTCCACTGACTTATGCTGGAAATCTATCATTGCTCAATGAGTATCCAACCAATCCATACCCAACACTATATCATAAGATCCTAGGGGTATAACATGATCCACCGTGGTAAAGAGAGTACCAATCTTCAAACCACATCCAAATGCAAGGGATTCTTCTGCTACTCTAGATTCAAAGGCCAACTTGACCTGCCACCTATCATCCTTCTTTGTTGCCACTAGTCCACATCCTGCCACTAAAGAAGGGGAAATGAATGATTCAGAAGCACCAAAGTAAAAAAGAATAGAAACACCAATACCCTACAACACACATGTGGTCTCCACAACTATGTCTTGATGCTCTGTTTGGCGATTATCAACCGCTCCAAACACTCTGTGAGACTTGCCTGCATCACCTACAGTTGGCTTTGAAGTTGTTGGCCTCTGGCTGAATCCTGATGTTCCCTTCTAAGCACACTTCTTGGCAATATGGCCCAGTTGGTCGCAAGAGAAACATCATGTACCTTTGCCATACCCCCTGCCACATGAGGGTGCATTGGACTGCTGAAAACTATCTCTATTAATTGTAGATAATGTGCTCTCAGCTGGCTGGTCGAGATGATAACGCTTGGCTCGCTGCCGACTCTGATCTTTCCTAGATTGAAAACCACCACCTTGTTGAGACTGAAAGTTCTTAGGTTTCGACTAAGAACGTTGTTGTTGCTGTTGTCCACCCTTAGCAGGTGCATGATGGCTCCTAGAGGAACCCGCTGCCTAAGACTGACCACTTCAAGACCCAAAGCCTGCTAGAGGTGCACTACCAATCTGCACACCTGTATGACCTCCTTGTGCCATAGCCAAATTGTCCTCTACCAATCAAGCCTTCTCTACTGCCACCTCCATGGTCTTTGGCTCAAAGACATAGACTCCCCCACTCATATGGGCATTCAAACCCCTAATGAAATGCTGAACCAACATGGCATCATCATCACCAATACCTGCATACTTCTTAAGCTCATAAAACCTACACTCATACTTCTCCACAGACATAACCATCTACCTCAACTCATGAAACTCATCAACACGACGCTGCCTCTAATGATTTGACGAAAAGCGAGCTCTAAATCTTTGCAAAACATCTCCCAAGAAATTGAACCAATATCCAAATATAATTTTTGTTCCTCCAACTGCCAGGAAGTAGAAGAAAAACCCCTAAGGTGCATGATGGCACATCTCGCCTTGGTGTTACTACCATACAGGTGCATGGAAAAACACCTATCCAAATCTATCAGCCAAGTTTTTTCCTCCAAGCCACCACTAGAACGATCAAGGGTAGGAGGGTGTGCCCTCAAGAGATCCCTCATGTGACCTGATAAAATAGTCTACTACTTATCTATAACATCTCTTCTCTTAGGAGACCTTTCTCTTTCCCTATCCACCTGTTGATTACCCTCCTATCTAGGACCTAGATGGGAAAGGACCTCCTCAAACAATTGATGCATTTGGGCTCCCTCTAACCCCAGATGACCCAGATTCTGACCCTTGCTTCGTTGATCATTCTAAGAACTCTGTTGTTCCTCACGATCACTCTCATGGGAACTCTGAGATGGGGTGCTTTGGCGGTTGGCCCTACAACCACCACCACGACCTCTACCACATCCCCGACCTCGACCTCAACCTCTAGGAATTTTCCTACACAGATACCACCAAAGGACAAGTCTTAGGTTGTTAGGTGAGGATATCAAGAAGGAGAAACATAAGCTCCAGAGTCTAAGCAACTAAGACAACATAATGGGCTCCTATAAACCAGAGTGCCCAGTGTTAGAACTTGGGCTCTGATACAAAAGTGTAACGCCCCGCCAAGGAACCCTAGAGGACAACACAACTATGACATAATAAAGGAGCAATTTATTTTTAAGGAAATAACAATAGTTTGCATAACATGACATAACTTATAATCTAAACCTCGGTCCTCTAAGGTTCCATGACTACACCACTAACATAACAATTAAACAAGAACTAGAATCATTTCAGTACTATAAAGATAGAATGATATGATTAACAAGTAAAGTACATTTAAAACTAGCACATTACATGATTCTATATTATTTACTTCCATACTATGCCATCAAATAAACATCATTAAGAATCATTTCCAAATATCTAACATAAGCAAAATGCATCATTTAACTATTTCCGTTACAAGAGAGTTCATCTACATCTGTTACAATGGTTACAAAGTTTACAACAAATCTTCCCCGAGTACATGTGGGAATAATACATTTGATTACAATAAGAGAAACAACTGATACATGATACAATACAAATACATAAAAGATGGTCCACTGGAACTGGAACAGGTACATGAGTCCATAACACCATGAGCAATATTCACACACACGAACACGTAGCGAGGGTAACCAATGGAGGAAATAGCACATACCTCCTGACCATGTGGAACCCTAAGGTCCACCCCCAGTGCTAGGAGATAACACATGGTCCCACAACAAGCATTCAATCAAGAAGACAATAGACTGGCATAAACAACACTATACATGATTCCAACAACACACTCCTAACAATACTAACATCACAATAAACACTTACATTTCTTCTAGAGGTAATCATAAAACCGAAGAAAAATTCACAACTAGGGAATGCTAGACTGCAATAGGGAAGAGTGTCATTGCATGGTCCTGACATGGGTTGTCTTGGCAGTCTCTCACTAGACCCCAACCCCCATCTATGGTTGTCTTGGTAAACCTCTCACTAGGTCCCGACCCCATAGGGTGAGACATGCAAAACCAAGATTCCTTTCGTGAGGACAAGGAAGTTGATCTTGCCAACTAGGCTTTCTCAATCCATCCTTAGCCTAAATAAGCACTGCAAGCATGGGTGAGGAATCTATTATCTTACTTAATATTAAATCTACCCATCCCCCTAGTTCATTGTTAGGTTATCAATGGATTAAGAAACTCTCCAAACAACTGATCTATTGGGTTTTGAGGAAAACTCAGACCTGCCAATTCAGGTGGAGTTGATTCCTAGTACCTGCAGCCTGCAACACATAAAATGGTCATGCATAAACATATAATCAGGCACACCGTGAAAGGAAATCGTAGTGTTGCAGGGCACTCACAAGTGAGTGATGCGACACTATCCCCTTCACCCAAACACATTAGTAAGACATCACCATATAATCATATCAACACATATAACAGTCAGGATACAATAATCACTTAATGCTCATGATCAAATAAAACCATATACTAACCACACTATGTCCAGAAAACTCAATTAACAAAAATGTCATCGCAAGCATTGTCATAGCAATAAGTCCAACATCAAACAGTGTACCATAATGTCTCAACCCAAAACAAGTCAATTATTAGTCTATCAGAGAAAAGTATGAGGGGCACTACACCATTAGAATATCGAAGGGACCACATTTCAGCTAACTTCGATATTCATCTTTCTATTTGACGAAGATCCATTGGAGATCGGACCTCGGGCCATTGGAGCTCAGGTGTTGGGGTGTTGCTTATTGAGTACCAAAGGGAGAAGAGAGGAGGAAACCACGACGTCTAAAGAAACCATCGGGGTTGGAGAGAAGGGTTACCTCTTACCAAAGAAAGATAAGAGGTAAAGTAGAAGGCGAAAGGCCGACATCCGAAAACTCAACACTTAGCTAAATTTTGGGAGAAAAGAGTGAAAGTGAGAAAGAGAAGGAAGAAAGTGAAAGCTTCAAAGTCCAAAAGTAAGAGGGGAGATTTCAGATATTAGACCTCAGACCATCAGAGGTTGGACACCGGATTGTTGAGTGACAATTGATGAAGGGAGCGAAAGAAGATAAAGGGGAAGGCCGATGGACAATCCCTGAAAGATTGGTGAAAACGGATAAAGGAGATGAGCAAGCAAGAAGGATGGAAGAGGAGAGATATTGGTAAGGGGTAAAGGGTAAGGCTGAAAGCCGAAATCTGAAACACTTAGAAGGAAAAAGGGAAGGAAGAGAAGAAGGGGAAAGAGCAATGGAGAAAACATGTAAGGTAAGAAAGTAAGAGAAACCCTGAAAACCTGAAAAATTTGGGATAACCAATTTTAGGAACCCTCAAGAAAAACTCATGCAAGATGGTCCATGGGGAATCTCTCAGATAAGATATTAGTGATGGGTCATCTAAGGGGGGCATGAAATGTCAACATAAACCAAATGTGCTATTGTTACAAGAAGTTAAGATTAGTAATGAACACTTCAATGCGACTCTTTTTAGCCTTTGGAAAGAAGCTCTATTCATTCATACCTCACATAAAGAAGGCAGTGTTGGAGCTATGCTTGGATTGTCTCCTTGGATATCTAAATATGTCATTAATAAGGGAGAGGACCTGGCACACAACTGTGCCTGGGTCCTTACCTTTATCAATGGACACCCCTTAGGTTTATGCTCTATATATGCTCCTAACAATCCAAAAGAAAGAGTTACTCTTTGGGATTGGATGTTTATAAGTCTTCCTATGTTGATTGGGTGTTGGAAGGAGATTTTAATATGGTGGAACATCATGAGGATTGTAGCCGGTTTAGCTATTTTAAACTTAGCCAAGATGAATTTGAAAAATGGATTATTGTCAGAATTTTCTTGGAGTTATTGATCCCATTCATAATAAATTCACCAATCATGCCAATAATTGGTTTACTTGGTTTAATTGCAAACCAGGTAGTGATAGGATACTGAATAGATCTGATCATTTAAGATCATCAAGTTTCCATAGTCCATATTAAACAAGTGAGTTGTTTCTGGATTAAACTGTTTTGATTTTTTGTATCAAGTGATCTGATCATTTAAGATCTGATCATTTTTATTTATCTCATAGCATTCAGTTGGACAAGTTTCTCTCAGATAATTGTGTAAATGTGGATTATTCAACAACTTTATTAGATCATTTTCCAAACTTTTGCTCCTCTTTTTCACAAAATGTAGATCTTTCCTCTCAGCTCCCCTTAAAACTTAATATCTCTCATCTAAATAACATTGAATGTGTTTCAACTTTAGTGGGAATTTGGAACTCAACTCATAAACCTCTTGAAGAGGATTCATGGATTGTTTGGTGGAAAGATGCAATATCTCAATGTGTTGAATTTCTTCGATCCTTTGGAAGAAGAATGGCTTGGAGACATAAACACAAAGAAAGATCCCTCCAAGGGTAGCTAAAACATGCTAGGAAAATTTTGAACATTCATCCTCATAATGGAAAAACTCGGAATCATATTGTTGTTACTGAAGCTCAGTTGCATAAAATAGATCATTACAAAGGGCAAAGTGCCAAAATCAAAGCCAAAATTCAATGGATCAAGAAAGGGAATAAGGTTTCTAAATATTTCTTTAACTATCTTAATTATAAACACAAAAAAGAGATAATTAATGTTATAAAGGATGAAAGTGGATACCACATTGATAATGCATAAATTATTAATTTGTTCTATAATTTTTATGAAACGTTGTTCAAAGATGAAATCATTTGGACAAATATTCAGCAGGATTTGGAAGAAAGTATTCAAAATTGTATAAGAAATATGATTGATTCAGGTTATAACAAAATGTTGGACTATATTCTCTCCTTGGAAGAAATTGAACACACTCTTTTCTTTATGAAATCAAATAAAATCTATGGTTTTGATGGTCTTCTAGCTAAATTCTATAAAATTATGTGGAATCATATTAAGAATGACTTTATATGTTCTACTTAGAAGCCCTTCAACATGGCTCCTCACGTCCTAATATCAATAAATACCTAATCAAACTTATTCATAAGGGGAAGAATGAGGATACTGTCGCTCATTGGCGACCAATTGCCTTATTAAATACTCCATATAAAATCATTGCAAATACTTTAGCTATTTGAATTAAACCTATTGTTTAGATTATTGTGAGAGATGAGAAAACGAGCTTTTTAAAAGGAAGATATATACTTGATAATTTAATGTTGACTTGGGAGACTATGGAATGGGAACAATAATCAGACCAAAATGCCTTGGTGGTCAATTTAGATTTTGATAAAGCATACAATAGAATCCCTTGGAGCTTCATTCTTAAAATGTCGTAATCGTTAGGTTTTGGACCTAAAATTCAACATGTTTAAATTTTGTTCAAAGATGCTAATGCCCACCTTATTATTAATAATACTATGTCAAATACTTTCGAGTTACACTGTTCTATAAGACATGGATGTTCCTTATCCCCCTTTTTATACATTCTTATAGCTGATGCCTTTGGTTATCTTCTCCAAAAAGCCTACAAGATGAAACTTATCAAAGGAATTTTTAACCCTCAAAATAAGGTGGTAATTAATTTCCACTTTGGTGGTGATTGCATAATTTTGAAGAGGAATTGAACAATACTTTGGACATTTTAAAATTGTATTGTGCTTATTCTGGTTCACATCCAACTCATAACAAAATTGAATTTTTTGATAACTTAGCTTGGTCATATTCCATAATGGATACCAAATGAATGGAGCAAATCAAACATGGAGAGATAACTAGATATCTTGGCATTCCTTTCATTTTGGGAGTGTCTCTTTCTGAAATGTGGGCAATAAATTCTTGTTCTTAGTCAACAAGATTCTCATTGCGACCCTTGTGTATTACTCCTCCTGTTGGATGCCCCAAGAAAAGTTATGAAGAGTTGAACAAAATAATTCATAAATTTGTGTGGTCCAAGTGGGATGGTAACATTGGGTTCATTGCCTTTTCATGGTCTTATTGCATTCAACCAAAACATACAGGTGGCTTGGGGCTTATAGATCCCAAAACCCAAGGGACTTGCTTTGATGCAAAATGGATCATTAGAGCTACCAGTGAAGATGAACCATGGAAATTTTTAGTTTTTCAACTAATCATGAAAGCTTCAATTAAAAAAAGTGGCAAGTTGTTAACTGATTAGACAAAATGCTCATCTCCTTTCTTTAAAATCAAAGCTTCATTTCCTCTTCAATCTATATGGAAAGCGTGACAAATATTTTGCAAATTTTTGAAATGGAATGAATCTTCCTTGTAGCATGGTTTCAATTTTGCTTTAGTATTAATATGGTGGAATAAACTTATTACTTATCATAATCAACCATTGGCTATTAGCTTCCCAATACATGCTCACTACTTGTTCAAAAAAGGGTTAGACTATTTAAAATAGATTTGGGATTTTGATATACTTGATTGGGCTTCATGGAATAGTATCAAAGAACTTCATGTGTTGAATAATAAATATAAGAAGTTCTTGATTTTTATTCAGTCACTTATTACTTTTGATCTGGCTATGAAATTATGTAATTCAAGGGATTTTTACTTTTTTAAAGATTTGAAATGATTAGCTTCTAGTCATTTCAAAATCATTTTCCTCTAAAGAAAATTTATATCCAGTTACTTCCTAGTTGATATCTTACTCCTTGTTTGAATCATAAGTGGAATGTAGATTTAGCTCCAAATTTTGGTCCAAAATGAGTGCTCAAATATGGAAATCTAATTTTGATTTTGATACATAGGTGTTGGTTTGTAAAATACTACATTACAAGCTACTTGTGGGAGATAGACTAAAATGTAACATGGTCCAATCAGCTAGCTATTATTTTTGTCGCGGTATTGAAAGTTTGAAAGATATATTTTGGGACTATCTACCCATTAAAAATCAATGGTCTGTTCTGTTTACATATTTCTTTGTGATTTTTAATCATGATTTGAATTGAAAAGAAGTTATTCTTGGTTTTGGTATGCAAAATGATGTGATTGCTGATTCTATTCACCAAGTGTTTTTAAAAAATATATGGAAGAATAGATGTGTTGCTATGTTTTCTAATAACTATCATCAGGTAAGTGGTACTCTAAGGCTTTACTTTGATATATTTCTTCAAGTGGCTTTTCTTTTTTTGCAGATCCAAATCTTATGCAAGAAGAATGTGAAGGTCAAACATTATCTACAACAGGTTAAAGAACAAGTTATGATGTTTCAACTTGATAGTAATCTCAACCATAGTAAAAATGTTATACAACTTATGTAAATGTTGTCTCTTTATTGTTTCCTTTGTGGTTGGAATACTAGTATTTTTTGTTGCCTTTAGGCTTGACTTCAGCTACTTTTCGTAGTTTCATTCTTGTAAAATAATTAAATTGATTTGTTCAATAAAATAAAATAAATTATAAGAAAATAACACCATGTAGAGAAATAAGGATAGGGTTCCCCCTTATAGTGCTATGCTTTAGAATGTCGAATTGCTTAGAATAATGCAAAGTACCAGAGTGAAAATGGAATTGTTTCATCAACTAACATGCCATAAAACCTTGTAGAAATAAATCAAAGAATCTACAAGGTTAGCTTTCAAAAGATAAAACATCTTTCATGCCATAAAAACCTTGTGAGACATCTTTACTCTATTGCAAAAAAACAATTATTTCTTTACTAACTTGGAAGCTTTCAATAGCCATCCTCTTTGTTTAAATGAAAAAGGAGCTCTGTTTACAATGATTAGGATCCCTTGTTTATAACCCTACTAGTTAGTCATAAGTAACAACCAATTTCTAACTAATTAGATAACCAATTTTCATAACTACCTAGAAACCCTAAAGTAACTTAAGCTATCATGCAAGTCACTTTGAAATTACAATTGGGACCTAGTGAACTAAGGAATGACCTAAAGTTAGTTTAATATTAGAAGCTTGTGGCATGGTCCATAACCTCAATGCAAAAATGTAACACTATACATATTTAATTTCTTATTAAGCTAACAATGGCTTAATCTTGCTTGTAGGTTATGGCCAGCTTGCAAAAGGCTTCTATTTGTCAATGAATGTACCTATGGGAGCAAGATCAAGTGGTTTGATCTCTCTCAAACGAAGACCTTGTTGAAGGATGAGAAAATTGATTTGCACCCTCTTTGTTTCTAGTTCTTCCATGCAATGTTGCATATTAGTGGTGTTTGGAGAGAGATTGAATGCTTTGGTGATCGTTGCAATTAGGTAGATGAGAGGTGAATCTCTTTGTATTTTTTCAAATTTGAAGGAAGATATATTCTCTTCTTCTATCTAAGTGAAATAAATTTCCCCAAATTATCTTTAGAAAAGGTTATGTTGTACAACTGGAACATTATGGAAAATTCACTCAAGATGATGGATTTCTCTAACGAGTAGCAAAGAGTGGACATAATCTTTCATGAACACTACAAAAATGCTCAAGTGTGAAGAACCATTCAATGTTGCTTGAATATTAACACCCATCTTAATTTCATATCAATGAGATTGGGGGAATCCATTATATTTTTAAGAGCATCCCTTGTCTAACTACATGATCCAAGGGTTTGAAGGAAGTCTTGGTGCATAAAAGCCATCTTTGGTGAGCTAACTAATAAAGTTTGAGTTGGATCTAACAAGGAATATTTATCTTTGAGTAAGTTGAAGTTTTTAGGGATATTCCCTTAAATATTGCTTTGTAGGATGTCCATTCACTCATGTGAGTGAATTTCTCATATTCTTCACTAGAAGTTGGAGGCATTTCCACAAGAATAGGACTTTGAATACTCAACCTTGTTGCACAAGCTTTGTCAATGCATCCAACAAACACTCCTTTTTCTAATTTAAGATGAGCTACTTCAAGCATCTTTATGAAGTGTGCATTGCCAAATTCCACCACCTATCCAACCATGCCAAGGATGTCTTGTTAATCAATTTACAAAAAAGAAAATTAACGAGCTTCAAAATCTTCAACCCACACTTTATCTAGTCTCACTTCATTCCTAGGAACAATTGTATCAATCACCATTTGATCCATGGGAGCCTCAAATTTGATTTTCGTTATGAGATTCAACTTGGGTAATTTTTGGCTTAATTGTATTGTATCAAAGAAGTTTAGATTGAACTTAGGGATTTCTCTTCTTTGCAATACAACCCAAAGAAAATCTTGATCAATTGAACTGGCTTATTAGCACTTCATAGATCAACATTTAAGTCCTATCCATCTCTAGAATTGGCACAACTAATTCATTGGATTGAATCCTATAATGAAGAACCTCCTTCTTATCTTCCCTTATGACTTGGTTTGGTTTTTGAGGACTAGGAGGTGTAAGGAAGCAAAAGTAGTAGAATCAAATTCTTATGCTAATCTTAAGAGGACTACTGTACAATTTTTTTAAAAATCTAATCTAAATCAATATAGAAAATATATGTAGAAACACATTATAAAAGCATAAACAATACAACATATAATACCAATACTACATGAGGAAACCCTTTGGAGAGAAAATCCCACACTCAAAAGCTTGTTCAATGTATTATCAAATCAAACAAGAAATTACAACACACTTGTAGAGCAAGATTTTAGATGAGTTTCACAAGCATCAAATTCTACAGTAATTTCAACAAAATTCAAATGCTTGCAAATTCATACAATATGATACTAAACTCTAAGAACCCAATTTATAGGAAATGAGAAAATTGGAAAACATATAAGATTTGTAACAGTGTTGAAACCACCATAGGGATGACACTTAGGTTTGATCCAATTTCCAATGCCACACATGAAGATTCCAATAAACCAGCTAAAATTAGTAAATAGATAATGCCTCTTACAACTATCATAATTTGTCATAATATTCCACCCAACTTAGGTGCCTATTTTGTAACTTCCATTCACTAAAAATAGTGTCTATGACAAGTGTAAATATCTATCATAATGTTGGTCAATATTCCAAAGTTACTCCCCTCTTATAGGCTCTTACACGTCATAAACATTTCTCATATAATCTCTAGAAAATAGGGCACTCCAAATTCGCTATTATAGTGTAGGAAAATGCATACCCTTGCATTTTCACACTTGTTTGGGCCCGCCTTGCTTTATTTATCCTCATTTATGTATTAATTGGTCCTATTTTGCATCCACTTGAGCCTAATGAATTATATCTTTTTATGGCTAATCCTGACAAACATCAAAGGATAAATGATAATTTAATGATTCTGGTTGTGTATCCTTGTTTTTTGGACTGAGACTAAGATGCCACCTAGGGCGTCTTTGTCCCCAAAGGTCTTGGGACCCTAATTTTAAAGGCACCTTAAAAGGCCCCTTTTTGGAGTCTGTGCTCCAAGTTTCAAGCTTCAGGACTAAGATGCCACCTATGGCATCTTAGTCCACCTTAAGTTATTTTTGGGATTTAATTTCAAATCTTGGCAAGATTTAGCCTCCTTTAATTAATGACTTCATATGTCCGCTTTTTGTGGTGTAATTTCGGGATATTAAGCATCGATACATATAAATACAAGGTTCTTTCTCTCATTTTAACCCCAAGCATTCAAGTATTCATCCTTATAGAAAATTGGAGTTCACAAGAGAATTCAAGAGCAATTCATCAAGAATTTGGAGCCATCATCAGGATTGAAGCATCATGTCAAAGACATTCTTGCATCATGTATGTTTTTGAGCTAACATTTGTGACGTAGCATTTTGATTCAAGCAAACAATTCAAGTTAAGATCTATCAAGCATTCATTTGATTCAAGATCTACATTCAAGCTAGCCACTTCACATAAGTTTGTAGATTTCATGACAAGGGTTTGATTTAGGTTGAAGATCATTTGAAGTGCAAACTTGTAAAGTTGCATTGCAAAGTTGTCATCTTCATGAAAAGTCACCTACAAGCCAAATCTAGATGTTTCAGGATCCAAGATATGAGAAAAAGAAGTGTAGACATTGAACCTCAAGATCACATTTCGAACTTGCAAAACTTCAGATCAGGACTAAGTCGGTAGTAAGGGCGTCTTAGTCCTCCAAGTGGTATTTTGTAGAGATTCTTCAAGATTTTGTTCTGACATCCTAAGATTCTGCATCTGCACCAAAAATAGCAGCGAGACTAAGACAACAGTAAGGGCGTCTTTGTCCTCCCTAGCATATTTTGACAACATTTTTGCATTTGTAGAATCCTTAGCAAATTTCCAGGCTTCCCAGGTACATACATCCTAACTTGTTGTTACTTAATTTTGTCATTTGCACTCATTATTTGGCTTGCATTACTAAATTTTGTGAGTTGAATGTTAAGTTGTCTTTTCCAAGATTTTTCTTGTTGGTGAACCCTTCAAAGCCTAAGGAATTTTCCTAGGTCTCCCTTGTTGAGAATTGACTCACCTTTGTGTTGATTGTCAATCCAATTTGAGATCTTAGGTTTCCTCGAATAAACCATTCCCTTGTAAGAAAAAATCAAGGATTAGGGATTCTTTTCTTGTATTGGGAGTCCCTTCTCCTCCAAACCATATTTTTTTCCCAACGGTTCATTTTAGTGAACCCGACATTCTAAACATCCATTTTTCTAATTAGGAGTTCATTACAGTCCTAGATCTAGGTGGCATTCATTCTTGGATTGCATCTTGCATTGGCGAAAGTGCATCTAGGGTTTCTCACATTTGCATTAGTGAAAGTGCATACAAGTTGCATTTTTTATTTCTTGCATCATCTTATTTCATTGAAAAATTGAAAATTCCATTGTCAATTACTCTAATTGCATTTAGGAACATTGTTATTACATTCAAATACTTTTCTGTTTCAATTTGCATACTTTTTGTTACATTCAAATCATTAAAAGTAGCATAATTTACATTTATTACAATTGTGGATAGAATTAGATTCTTTCAATCTTCATATTCAACATTAGTTCATAGTTCAATTAGATCAGTTTACATTCGACATTCGACATTCATTAGAAAACGAAAACGAAAACAAAAAACACCAAAAGAAACAAACAAAAAATGGTTGACCTTAGCATATCATTTAAAATTTTTAGTAGAGATGACTTTGACATGTTATATGAAGCCCTAGAAAACTTCATCTCACCTAGTTCATCCACTAAAGCTTTGACACAAGAGGATGCAAGCATTGACAATCGTGATAATCATAATTGTTCTTCTCCCGATATCTCTCCCATTGGTGACGAAGATATCTTGGTGAAAGAAAATACAATCATTGAAGATAATGAAAGTCTTATTTGTCTTCCTCCCCCTTGGAAAGATATTATGATATACAAAGCTGAGATCATGACCACTACTTTATCTAGTATCCATTCATCTCCTGACATCTCCCCTACTCGTGAAAATTCTTTAGTGAATAAGGATACAATCGTGAACGATCATGAAAAACACATTTGTGTGGAGGATATGTTGATATTGAGAGATCCAACAATTGAGAGCTATGACAATCCTACCTCTCCTACTTGGGAAGACATTATAGGACATGGGGATGTAAATGTAGATAATCATGACAATCAAACTTTTCCTTCTCCTAATATATTTTCTAGACATGAAGAAGATAATTTAGTGCTAGAAGATATATTTATTGAGACTCATGAGAATCTTGTCCCTCCCTTTCCTAATGCCCCTACCATTTGGGAAGACCTATTTGAACAAAAAATTATAGTTAGTGGTAAACATGAAACTCATAGTTATCCCTCCCTTGATGCCTCCCCTATGTGTGATGAAGCTACTTTACAAAATCTAACCATGAAATGTGATGAACCTCTTGTTTATCACTTTCTTAAAGGCTCTCCTACTAGGGTAAATATTATGACATAAGAGAATGAGACCTTAGAGAAAAAGGATGAAATTATGGACAATAATCAAATTTCCCCCCTCTACTAATATCTCTCCTATTGGTGAAGAATATATTATGGTGTTACAAGATCTAATCGATGAGAATCTTATTGAACAAGAAAACGACAATATTGACACACTTCTTTCAAACAATAGTAATATGGCTTCCTTAGATGAAGATGATGAAGTGAAATTAGAGTCCTCTTCATTAAGATATCATGAAAATAAGGATAAGTATTTTGACATTATGCACATTAGACATCCCTTGAATCCAACCACACATGTGGAACCCATGCAAGAGACAAAAATAAAAGAAAATTGAAGAATCCACAAAGTTATTGGAAGATGCTTGGGAAACCTTTGATCTCATACCTATATTCATGGGAGAATACAAGATCATAACAAAAGATTCTAAAAAGGGGAAAGAGAAATCAGTAATGACAATAAAAAATTCAAAAGCATCCACTTCAACCACTTTAGAAGAAAAGATAACATACACGAATTTTTTTGATGAAGTTGAACAACTACTGATCCAAAAGAAGTGAAAAAGATTTATGGAAGAGGTTTTGAACCTATGAAGCAACTTGGGAAAGGATGTGGTTCTATAGAACAAGGTATCCATGTCCCTATAGAGCCTACAATGAAAAAAATGACTAATAGTCTTGGTTATTGTCCCTCGAAAGAAAAGCCTTCATTCAATGTCAACACTATTACAAAAGATTCTTCCACGACAACTTTAACTTTGACGCATCCAAAACTCATAGATATCTCATTAAATATCTATCAAGTTGAATCTTTTTTACTCATCATAATAAATAACCTTAGTTGCTGCTCCTTGCCATGTAATAGTTGTAGGATCATAGTATACTCACTATTGCATGTTTTACAATCATTGCAAATAATCTACCTTTTGCAAGGAGCAACATATCATCATCCATTCCAGGCTCACCCTTGTCCTGCACTAAGTGGTGGCAAGGGGCTAGGAAGCCCAATCCTCATATTTCACCAGTTGTTGCCTCTTTGGGCTAGTTGATCACCTTTCATGTATATATAAGAGCAAGGTTGGGATGTGGACAACATGCCTTAAGTTGACTCGCATGTGACATACTTATCCATGATGTAGTTTGACTTGGAAACATATGACTTGGCATAGGGATTTCCAAGTTAGTTCTCATGTCTTCTTTATTATTAAAATTTATCATTTTATACTTTAAAGTAATTTCTCACAACATGGTGTTTAGCAATTTCTTTAAAGTGGGGGCATACATTGGCATTATTTTGGCGTGATTTCATTTGCATTTTTTTCCATGTGATGTGTTTTTCTCTTTGTGGTGACATTGGGAGTAATGTTCCTTGATGTGATGCCCTTGTGAGCATGCATTTTTGTTTGCATAGTGGACAACGCATTCCACTTGTAAATTTTTTTGGACAAACAACCTAGACCCAATCCACAACATGTTGGATGACCAGTCAAAGCTTGATTCGTTGCATTTTTCCTTTTCCTTTTTCCTTTCCTATCTTTGATGGTGTATGTTGGCGATCTGGTTATGGCTTCATATATCATCCACAAGTGTGTTCCTTTATGCCTATGTTGGTCTATCATAGGATCTTGATCCTGGGGGCTTGGCCACCCTCTTGGTTATTTTCATCCTATCTTACTACATTCATATGAACCCCTCTTGATTGCGTGGTTGACTACTTTAGTGTGATTTTGAAGCAAGTTCATCTTCTCACTAAAGTGGGGGCTAAATGTAGTGTAGGAAAATGCATACCCTTGCATTTTCACACTTTTTTGGGCCTACCTTTCTTTATTTATCCTTGATGTGATTTTCTTACTTCATGTGATGTGTTTTTTCTCTTTAGTGGTGATGCGACACACTGCATTCCCTAAGTTGTGAATCTTTCATCCTTTGATTGGTCCTCTCTTGGAGACACTAGGAACAATGTCCCCTAAGATTAATATCTCACATGAACTAATCAAAATCCATTTGAACATCCCTCTTTCTTATTGTGGTGCATTTTTGTACTTTATTAAAGTCATGAAGGTATGGCTTTGATATGGTTCCTTGGGGATCACCTAGTGAACAACTAGCTTCACTAGCCCTTGTGAGCGTGCATTTTATTTTTGTCTGTATTAATGTCATGGAGGTATGGATTTGATATGGTTTCTTAGGGCTCACCTAGTAAACAACTAGCTTCACTAGATCTTGCGAGCGTGGATTTTCTTTTTTTCCTTATCATAATCATGGGGGTATGACTTTGATATGGTTCCTTGGGGCTCACCTAGTGGACAACTAGCTTCACTAGCCCTTGTGAGCATGCATTTTTGTTTGCATAGTGGAAAATGTGTTCCACTTGTAAACCTTTTTGGACAAACAACTTAGACCCAATCCATAACGTGTTGGATGGCTAGTCAAAGCTTGATCCGTTGCATTCTATCTTTTCCTTTTTCCTTTCCTATCTTTGATGGTGTATGTTGGCGATCTGGTTATGGCTTCATATATCATCCACAAGTGTGTTCCTTTGTGCCTATGTTGGTTTGTCATAGGATCTTAATCCTAGGGGCTTGACCACCCTCCTAATTATTGTCATCCTATCTTACTACATTTGTACATTTGAACCCCTCTTGATTGTGTGGTTGGCTAATTCAGTGTGAGTTTGAAGCAAGTTCATCCTCTCACTAAAATGGGGGCTAAATGTAGTGTAGGAAAATGCATACCCTTGCATTTTCACACTTGGTTGGGCCCACCTTGCTTTATTTATCCTTATTTATGTCTTAATTGGTTCTATTTTGCATCCACAAGCCTAATGAAATATAAATTTATGGCTAATCCCGACAAACATCAAAGGATAAATGATAATTTAATGATTCTAGTTGTGTATCCTTTATTTTTGGACTGGGACTAAGACGCCACCTAGGGCATCTTTGTCCCCCAAAGGTCTTGTGACCCTGATTTCAAAGGCACCTTAAAAGGCCCCTTTTTGGAGTCCGTGCCCTGAGTTTCAAGCCTTAGGACTAAGATGCCACCTAGGGCATCTTAGTCCCCCTTAAGTTATTTTTGGGATTTAATTTCAAATATTGGTGGGATTTAGCCTCCTTTAATTAATGACTTCATATGTCGGCTTGTTGTGGTGTAATTTCGGGATATTAAGCATGGATAAGTATAAATACAAGGTTCTTTCTCTCATTTTAACCCCAAGAATTCAAGTATTCATCCTTATAGAAAATTGGAGTTCACAAGAGCATTGAAGAGAAATTCATCAAGCATTTGGAGCCATCATCAAGATTCAAGCATCATGTCAAATATATTCTTACATCATGTGTGTTTTTGAGCTAACATTTGTGATGTAGGGTTTTGATTCAAGCAAACAATTCAAGTCAAGATCTATCAAGCATTAATTTGATTCAAGATCTACATTCAAGCTAGCCACTTCACATAATTTTGTAGGTTTCATGACAAGGTTTTGATTTAGGTTGAAGATCATTTGAAGTGCAAACTTTTAAAGTTGTAAAATTGCATTGCAAAGTTGTCATCTTCATGAAAATTCACCTACAGACCAGATCTGGAAGTTTCAGGATTCGAGATCTGAGAAGAAGTGCAAAAATTGAACCTCAGGATCACATTTCAAAGTTGTAGAAATTCAGATTGGGACTAAGTCGGTAGTAAGGGTGTCTTAGTCCTCCAAGTGGTATTTTGCAGAGATTCTTCGAGATTTAGTTTTGATATTCGAATATTTCGCATCTACCCTGAAAAACAACAGTTGGACTAAGACAACAATAAGGGCGTATTTGTCCTCCCTGGCATATTTTGACAATATTTTTTCATTTCTAGAATCCTTATCACATTTCCAGACTTCCCAAATACATACATCCTAACTTATTGTTACTTAATTTGTCATTTGCACTCATTATTTGGCTTGCATTACTAGGTTTTGTGAGTTGAATGTTAAGTTGTCTTTTCCAAGCTTTTTCTTGGTGGCGAACCCTTCAAAGCCTAAGGAATATTCCTAGGTCTCCCTTGTTGAGAATTGAATCACCTTTGTGTTGATTGTCAATCCAATTTGAGAGCCTAGGTTTCCTTGAATGAACCATTCCCCTATAAGGAAAAATCAAGGATTAGGGATTCCTTTCTTGTATTGTGAGTCCCCTTGTTCCAAATCATTCCCCCCCATGGTTCAGCTATGAATAACATCTTTAATGAAAATTTACAACACTCCTTACAATGCACCAACATTTGGCCAAACACGTCCCCACAAATTCCAATGCCTCATTTTGGGTGGAGCACAATTTAAATAATGATAAAATATAATAATATGTTGAAAAACCCTAAATAGTTAGTAAATTAAAATATGAATTTTTCAAGGTTAAGAAACCTTAATTTTCACCATTCTCCCACTTGTCAAATACCTTGCAAGGGCCAAAGAAAAACATACCATAATGGAATCTAATTGCTAGAGGGCAAAAGGCCCATAAAATCCTAACACCATCTAAATTTATTTGTGCTCATGAGCTTAGGTAAAGTATTTACAACATTCATCAAAGTTTGTATTTTATCTAATTTCACCCTTTGATCTCCAACAATATCTCTAACAAAGTGAAACTACACAACTATGCACTTTGTCCTTTAATGAAATGTTAGGTTATTTGTTAAAAAAATTACACTCTAATTGGCACAATAAAGGATAAATACACCTTGATTTAGCCCAACATTTTCAATCAAATGATTTTTTTACAAGCATGAGTAGTTGACATATACTAAGCCTCAGTGTTGAGCAAAGAAACAATAGCCTATTGCTTACTTATCCAACTAATTGCACCATTGAATAAGGTAAACACTTATGAAGCTTTTTTTCTATTAACATCTCCAACCCAATTTGAGTCCATGACCATGAATATCAAGGGAATGTTGGTCTCTTGTAAAACTACTATGATAGTACAAAAAATACTTTGATGTACCCCACAAATATACAAAGACTCTCTTAATTGCATTCTAATAAATCTTTCTAGGGTTAGACACAAATCTATCGAGAATTCTCACTACTTTGGCAATGTCTGGTATAGTGCAAACCATAGTGTTGACATCTCATTTAATGTGTCTCTTTTCTTTGTGTTTTGCTCCTATTTTGAGCATTTGACCTTTCAAGAGATCTTCAAGTGGGTTCCATTTTATCAAAATTTCCTAAGTGTTCTCCCTCTTCATCCCCCATGGTGTATTAACATGTTGGAGGCTGCAAAGGTCCCAAAATTTCTAAGTGTCAGGTATTTTTTCGTTGTTTCTCTAAGTGTGGGCAAGATGCTAGAGTTTCAGATTTTCCCATCCCAACATCTTGATATGCCTTTCCTCCAAAATCCCCATTTCCTTCAATTTAGGGATTTCAAACTTGCTTATCCTAACATCCTAGCATGCCTTTGCCCAAAACCCTACTTTTCCCTTCCATTTTGGGATTTAAAACTTGCTCATCCTGGCATCACAACATGCCTTTCCTCCAATCCCCCATTTCCCCTTCCATTTCAAGATTTCAGACTTGCTCATCCTCACATTTTGGCATGCCTTTCCTCTAAATTTCTCATTTCCCTTTAATTTCAAGATTTAGAACTTTCTCATCCCAACATGCCTTTCCTCCAAACCCCTCTTTTCCCTTCAATTTTGAGATTTTAGTCTTTCTCATCTTAGCATGCTTTTCCTCCAAACCCCCAATTTTTGTTCCGTTTTGTGATTTCATACTTGCTCATCTTAGCATCCCAACATGCCTTTCCTCCAAACTCCCCTTTTTTCCTTCAATTTTGAAATTTTAGACTTTATCATCTCGACATACCATTTCAATATTTTGAGATATTTCTTAACTTCTTTCTCCTTTAGCATGCAAAGTCTTAGAAATTATGTTGTTTGAACAAAAAACACTACCTAACTCTTGGCATGATGCAAAACATCATTAATGGTCTCAAAATGGATACAATTTGACATATGAAGACTCTCAAATGCCTCTTGATGCATGTGGGCCCCTCTAAGACATGATTGGTGTACAAAGGCATATGGTTACTGATGTAAAGGGCATGGTTTCAAGTGTATGGCCATGTGAAGGTGATACAAATAGACTTGGGTGACATGCAATTGTAGATGCCTATGGTTCTTCCTCAAGATTGCTTGATGATGTTATAATACATATATAGGTAGGTTTTCAATTACAAAAAGAAAGATGAAAATAAAAAGGAACAATTCTAGAGTAAATCAAAGGAAGAAATTACACTAAACTCTAGGGTTTCAACTTCTAGCTTTGGGTAATAATAGTTTGGCATTGTAATGATTTGGGTTTGTTCCAAATTTATAATTAATCTATTCTAACCTTTGAAGAATGAGTTTAAAGCATGACCTTGAATTTGATTAAGTGTCTCCATTCACATTGTGTTCATTTATAGATATATATTTGATTAGTTGGCCAACCAAAAAATTGTAAAATCCTTGCAAAGCTTTGCAAGGTATATTTTCAAGATAATAAAGGAAATGTTCAAGTCTATCAATTGATTACTAAGTAGACTCGTTTAATATTCTCTAAATTATGTTATATTTTCAAATGTTTGTAAAAAGCCTAGTTTTCTTATGCATTTTGAAAGATATAGTCTTCAACGATATCTTCATTAGGGTGTCATAAAATAGTTTCAATCATTGTATTTTCTACATGAATTTGTGACTCTATTTCTCAATCGGATATAGGCACCAATCTTTCGTTGGCTCCACCTCCCATCATCCCAACATACCCAAAATAAGTTAATTTAAACATCTTTTTTATTTTGGGTTTATTTTGTTTATTCCAACTTCCATGTTTGAAAGTGCATAACAACAATAAGGTTTTTTATATCCATATCCTTAAACACTTCACATGGTAAGCCTTTGATCTATTTGATAAGGTGTGCAACCTTGAATGTTCAAATTAACACATAGATATGAAGTGACAACTTGAGCAGGGTCATATTGTGCAATGGGTATGGTTTGTAGTAAGCTACATGTAGCTCTATCTAACATAACACCTTAGGGAAAAATCCCCCTTTGGTCTTGTAGAGACAAAAGTCAAAGGAGGTTTTACCCACCTTAGCAATTGGTCAAGTTGGAGCCAAATCTATAGAATGCTAGGAGAAAAGCTTGAGAATTGCAAAAACTATATTGTGGAATGCATTAGATTGACAATAAGTACATATTCCAATGTGAAATTTCTTCAATTGCCGGAATTAGTAGATGATGTTAAAAGAGAAGAAAAAAATAACGATACCTTATTTGGAAGGTAGATGGTTGGAATAGAGGTTCAAAGCAATCATGTAATTGATTGTTGAAATGCAACTTGAACCATGTTGATGGACTTGGTAGACTCCCTCTAGTTCTTTAGTAGGTGAAATTGGTGAAAAGTTGTTGCCTTAAGGAGCTAGGTATGTTAGGGGGGCAACAGTGGTTTTAATTTCCTTAAAATTCTTTTCCATTGAAATCATTGTGTAGACATCTCAATAGATCACATTGTTGTTTAAAATAGTGAGAAACTCCTTATTTATGAGCCTAGTCTTTGTTGTCCTTGAATCCAGTTTTGCTTGATTCACAGGATAACCCCCTACGAAAATGGTTTGTTCCATAGGCTCGCACACCTTAAGCACACAAAACGAGGCAAGTTTACATTTGTCTTCACGTGTGGTCCTAAGCCTTGAATCATCCCTTCGAGCGCTTGTCCATCATTTCTCGAAAACCTTCAAAACAAATGTTTTGTCATTTTTCAGTCTCCGAGAGTTAGAATTGTTTTTCCCATGCAAGGGCATTGATTTTCAACACCCCTACATGAGCAAGGTTATTGAAATTTCTAAGTGTTGGAGTGCTATTTTTTAGCACCCCTACACTTCTTCCTTCATCCTTCATGTTGTAATGTTGATTTTTAGTGCTTTTGCATTTGGAGTCTTGTTCAAGTCTTTGCATGCTACAACGATGATTTTCACCGCTTATGTATGTTTGTCATGTGTCAAATTTTGAATATGTTAGGGCTATGATTTTCACCGCCCCTACATATTCTTGCCTTTGTTATACGTGCAAATTAATGAACTCATGGTTCATTAATTACACTTCTTTAAAGTCTTTTAAATGGTTTTAAAGCCGTTGTTAGCTCATTTTATGTTTATTAAACCTATTTGTTCCCTTCCACCTTGCGTTAGTTGTCTTGAATCTTCATCGAGTTTTGGATCAACGAATTTTACATGGTTTCTTGCATCTAGGGTTTCCATTTTTTAGTGTTTCTCAAGTATGTTCTTCCTTTCATTTTTGTTCTCTTTAACTGACATTCGTAGGGATTGTTTCTTCTTTCTTTTGTGTTTCTAGGTCACATTTTTGGTTTATACTATTGCTTGGTTTCAGTTTTGTTTCTCCTCTTTGTTTTCTTTTCATTTTTATCTACCCTAAGTTTCTTTTCAAAAGGGTATCGACTGCTTTGCAAATGTCTTTTACCGATCTATCGTTTTGAAGTTAGGGCATTGATTTTTGATGCCATGACCTTCGTTCTTCCCTGATGCCCTAGATGTTGAAGCGGTGAAAATTACTGCCTCAACATATATGTCAATAACTTTCAACTTTATGATGCAAGGGCGATGAAAAACACCTCTCTTGCAAACTCAAATTGTTTCCCTCTTGTGCATAGGCAGTGATTTTCACTGCTCTTGCATACAAATATTTGTCTCAAGCAAGGGATATCAAGGCGGAGTTTTTCACTGCAACTGCATATAATTACCCTCTTAGCAAGTTGTCAAGGTGTTAATTTTTAGCACTTGTACACAAACTCTCTTGCAATCTTTCCAAGCATACTGGAGTGCTAATTTTTAGTGCTTGTACATGAAATGCAAAACTTCCAACTGTAAGGGTGTTGATTTTCAATGCCCTTGCACAAAAAAAATTCACTAACACTTGAAATCCTTCCAAATTTCTTTATGAACTTCATTACTTTTGAAATTGCTTCATTTTCTACGCTCCATAGCCCACGTTTACTTGCTCCAAAGTTCTTGCCTAGTTTCACGCATTCCATTTTCTCCTGTAATACATATGCTCCTAACATTGAATAAATCCATGTTTCCTTGCAGTTACCTTCAGTTCTTATCAAGTATTCTTCAAAGCTAGTTTTCAGTGATCTCTTGTGATCTTAATAACAATGGAAGAATCTCCATCATCTTCCAAGAAAGACAAAATGAAGTACAAGTATCAAGGCATCTATCTGCCCAATTTTGTGACCTCCAAGATCAATGAGATCAAGGACACGAAAATTGGTCACCTTGACATGGAATATTTTGTAAAGAGGACCAAAAAGTAGCCATTCGAAGGAGAATTTCAAGCAATTGCCCATAGTAATCTTCATCGAGTGGCTTCATTTCCAGTTGCTTCTCATTGCCTGAAATTTGTCTTACAAGTTGCCTTGCACTATATCAGGGATGATAGGAGTGTTAGAGACTCTTCTAGGAAAGTTATGATGAGATTGGATCCAGAATTCTTCAACATAGTTTTCCAAGTTCCAAACATGGAAAGGTATACAAGTATTTCCATTCAACAAGGACAAGAGGCTTATGACAAAGATTAGAACAAAGCCAAAAATTTGATCAATTCACAATGGTTGAAGACTTCGAGGCCCACCATTGCTCGATGGCCCAAAGGTATTCCACGAAGTGACTTCAAGGAAGATGTTTGAGACATGATAAATCTTCTAAGCAGGGTGAAAGGTTTACTTGTCTCATCTAATTTTCAAGATTGGATGTACAAGTACATCTGAATCATCAGGAGGAAGAAGGAACACATAAACTCAGGTACACATATTAGTGATGAGATTCATGAGCAATTAATCAATGTGCAAACAACCTTGAAGTTCTACATGACTTGCTACTTGATGTATGTTGTTGATGTCATGAGGCAATTTCCAAGATTGACAATGAAAGTAAACAAAAGTGTTCTGTTGGTATATGATTTCTATTCTGAGATCACTTTGGGAGGGAGTATCAAGCATTTCAAGAGAGTCAATGACACTTTCTTTGTGCCTCTATTTTTTATGTTTGATCCAACTGTAGAAACAAAAAGAATATCTGACGAGGCATGAAAAGTTATCAACAAGTTTGGATGTATTTTTTTGCAGTTTCCCACTTTTACATATTTGAGAGTACGGTGCTACACTGGATGCCCATATCTGTTGCCAAGATATCCTTCTGACAAGTCGGTTTTTATGGAACTATGCAGACAACTGATTACAATACACAAGGAACGTTAGACAATTCACAAAACAAGATTAAAGTTTCCAATTGCTATTGAAAGGTATTCTATTCATAGTGTACAAAAGGCTAAATCAATAGCAAAAAAGATGTAGATTATGACCATAAGGTCATACAGGTATAGGCATGATTTGGACTATAGGGATTTCAATAGAAAACTCAGGAAGAGTCATAATCATGTCTACTATTTTGAAGACATATGAGAAAAATGTAGAGATGAAGAAGACATCTGAAGAATGGATTTTTGTAGATTAACAATAGAGAAGATCAGGGATTTGGGCTTGGCTAATATTCTAGAGGATTTTGAAGATCTTGGTGACATTCTAGAATTTGCATATGAAGAAAAGGAAATTTCCAGTAAGCCTTTACCTCCAATTCAGTGGTCCAAGAAAGAGAGCATTTCTATCAGGGAAAGACTCACTCCCATTTTACACAACACAAGTGAATGGTTGCAAAGGCATGGTTTTCGATTGAAGTCCTTCAGAACAGAGTCTGAGGGAGAGACATTAGAAGGTGAAGCTAAGCGCCAACATGAATGCTGAACCAAACATAGAGTTGTTTTTGTCCTCTCTTCTCCACATAGAGGTCCTAAGATTAAATTCACTTGTGGAAAAAATATAATATAGGTAACTGAAGAGGAGTAGGTTACTGAGGAAGAACAACCATCTGGAGAGGAATGAGAACTTGCATTTGAGGAGCAACCAAAAGAAGAAGAAGGAAATGGGAGTGAATAATTAGAAGAGTCTATAGAAGATGAACATTCAAAAGAGGATCAAGGAGAGGAGGAAGGTAATGAGGAAGAAGAAAGGCATAATGAGGAAATGCGATTATCTCCCCATGAGAACATCATTGACAATCTTCCTCATACCTCATCACCTGTTACTACCACTACTCCTCACACTCCTCCAAATCCCACTACTCCTCCACCTCCTCTTCCTACTTCACCTCCTCCTACAACTAGTTTGCATGCATTGAAAGTAACAATTCCCTCATTAGTGCATTCAGTTCTTTCTACCCCTTTTGTTAGTCCAGTTTTGCAAAGTGTTGATGTTTCCTTAGGTTCTCCTTCATCTATCCCAATTCTATCCTCGCCATCATATGATATTTCTTCCCAAGCTGAGTTTGATCGGTTTATGAAGGAATCATTGCAGGATCCACCCAATTTGCAAACTCCTGGTGCAATCATGACTGACACAACACCAATTGTTACCACAACACTTGTTTCTACAACACTTGTTTCTACAACACTTGTTTCTACAAATGTGGTTTCTACACAAGAATTGGTAGTTGGTCAAGCAAGTAATACTTCATTTCTTCCTCCTTGGTTAATCTCACAAGTATCTAAGCATAAGAAACAAATGGTTTCTCCAAATGAGGTAGATCTTGAAGAGATAGTACTTCCAAAAGCCAAAGGGAAGAAAAAGGCAAAGATTCATTCTAGACTACATGTGGACAAATCAAGCCATAAATATGTGGATATTGTAGTACCTCCATAAGATAAGGGTGATGTAAGCATGGAGGATTACATTATGACAAGGATAAAACTTGGGAAGGTCACAAATGCAAGCGCTAAAGAAGATGCCCAAGTTTCTCTTAATGCATTGGCAGATGGGCTTGATAAGATGGAGAAAGCTAGGGACATGTATAAGGAAAGAGCTGAGAACTATGCATCGGTGTTAAGGAAAATCATAGGAACATCAGAGAATGTGCAGCCTATGGCCATGGCAAATATTGAGGAACCAGTTTTTGAAAAGGTGAAAAAGTATGTTTCAAAAGGTAAAATCGTTTATGAGTTTGTTGATAGAATAATTGAATAGGGCTCGAAGTACATATCTGATCCATTAGATAAGTTTTCTCAGATTTCCATCGAGCAAAAGCAAATGGAGCAAAATATTGAATCATGGTTGCAGTTAAAGGAAGTGAAGTTGAGTAAGTTAGTACAATCCAAGATCATTCCCAACAAAGAAAAGTGTGTGGAGTTTAAGGAATCAATTAAGAACAGCTTACTTGCCATCAAGAATCTCATTGAGGATATTCAACAAGTGCTGGAATATTTTGAAGAACATCGAGTTATCTTGGTGAATAGAATCAAAGAGTTGTCTGGGAGGATTATTGATGAGGATAATACCTTTCTTCTATCAAGCGAGATTGTCTAGATGTACAAGAAATATTAAATAGAAATAGTTGGAGGATGAAGCATTCTCATTATCTTCGACAGATGCTTTTGTTGATGTACAACTCACTATGGACAACCTCAAAATGCATCTGGATAGGTGCAAAAAGATTTTCTCAACTAAAAGGAAGTCAATCACAAAAGTTCACACAATCATTGACTACACCATTGGACCAAATGAGTCGACCATGCAGGAGATCAAGAAGAAGTATGAAGATTTCCAGGCCAAGAGCAAGGAACCATAAAAATATTCTTACATCTCCAGAGTTAGACAGTTCCCATTCTTTTTTCTATGCTTTATGTAGATAATTTTTGACATTTTACATGTCATTTAAAAAATAATAATTACATGTAAAAACATAGATGTTCTCCTACATTCATGGACACCAACTTTGAATGAGTCAATAGTTGGTTAGGGTTTTTCCTAGATTATCTCTCCTCTCTTATCTATAAATATGAGACGATTCGTTTGTATTAGGAACCTTTTGTCTTATGCAACGGAGTGTTGCCCAATTGTGAAGCAATTTTGAAACTTTGAGTTCTAATTGTGAAATCATTTTCAAGTCAATAAAGAAGGATAAATTGCATACCAAACTTTGAGTTGGGTCAATTTAAACATATGTGAATGTTCTTATGTCATTCTCGTAAGTTTATCTTATTATTGGATTGAATTGGTGGTGATTTATGAATTGAGATTGAAAGGCTTTCGAGATAATTTCTGTAGACTTTGTGCTACACATTTACTTGGAATCACGTAATTACTGATAATATTGGTGAGTTATCTTTAAGGATTTGTACTTGAAGTTGTTCATGTTGCTCGTGGATCTATTTGGAAGGTATATTGAAGAAATTATGCTTCATTTACATTGCTGGTTACTTTATTGTTGAATCCATCATTGAAGACTATGGAGCGACTTTGTGCCTCAATGAGCCTTTAGGTTACGTATTTTATCACACTGGTACTCCTAGACTATTCTTTGACAAGTTAGAAGTATTGAGATTATTGCTTAGATTTTATTTAGAGTTGTATTGCATCTAGAAACATAAAATCGTGGAACATTGTAAACATATTCTCTGAAAAAAAGAGAGAATCATGAATGCGACATACCCCAATATGATTAGTATAGTGTATATATTAGAATAGTTTACTTTTTGGTTCCATAAGTAGTAAGAAGGGCGCCTCCCCTTTCCAAGAGGAGAGATTTCATCTCACATAACTATGGCTGAAAGTAAGTTTTGTAATCTGTAAAAGGGATTACAAAATTTTCACCCAAGAGTCTTAATGCGGTTGTCAAAAGCTATAGAGGAAGACACTTTTTAGTTTTGATCTAGTAAAATATGTCATGGAGGAAGACATTATCTTTTCCTTTGTCAATACACCAACAAAGATCTGAGGACTTGGAGATGGAAGGGTTGTAAATCTAATCTATTGGGAGAGTGTTGTATATCTAACCAATCCAACTTCAACTTTTAATTTGTTATTTTAAAGTAAAATTAAAGAATTTATAATTAAAGTTTGTTTATTTTATCCTTGAAGCATAATGCTTAAGTTGGCCAAACCTATAGGAGGTTAAAAAAGAAGCGTGAAATTATTAAGTTATTTTGTGAAATACATTGAATTGCCAATAATTACATATTTCAATGTTATGAAGCTTCTTCAATTGTTGGAATTAGTAAATGATGTTAAAAGAGAAGAAAAAGATAATTATGCCTTATTTGGAAGGTGGATAGTTTTAATGTAAATAGTGGCTTTGCCTACCTAGTTAGCTAATCACCTTTCTAGGATTGAACTATTCACACCTAGCTTAAGTTTACTTAGGCTTCTTTTTCTTTCTGTCTCACTTCATAGCATTGAGACGTGTGTCCTCATGACTTGAGACACCTATTGAAACTTGCTCACCCACTTATCAAGTGAGCTCACAATTGTCCCATCTTTGGAGGGGTAATCAAAGTTTCATTCCTACCTTCTCACCTTCTCATCCTTGCCTATATATGCAAGAATTGATCACTGTATTCTACTCATTTTATGATAGTTATTTGATTTTTGCATTGTGCTTAATTCATTTCATGGTAGTTTGAATATTGCGTTCATTAGTTGGAATAGAGGTTCAAAGTAATTATGTAATTGATTTCTCAAATGCAACTTGAACCATGTTGATGGATTTACTGAACTTAAGCGACATGTACATACCCTTGAGATTTTGAGCATACCTCCATCCACTCTTCCTCAAATTGTTAGCAAAGTTGAGGTAATTGGAGAAATTTTCCTAAAGGTGGCCTTTTGTTGGAACCCCACTTGTTGGATTTTTTAGAGACCAACATGTTGCCATACTTGTTCAGTCTTGTAGGGAAGATAAACTGAAATCTATAAATAAGTAATAAAATGAGGATGAAGTTAAAGATTAAAAAAAGGTAAAAAAGTAGGGACTAACATTCACTTAATAAGCTATGATGGAGATTGTGTTTTTAGTTTCACTTTTATTTATTTTATATTTAAATAATTGATAATGATTCATTAAATTCGAATATATAATTTTGTGATAATTTCTTTCTAGACTAGGATCTCTTATTTAGGTATAATTATACAAATTTTGAATAATTACTTGAGAACTACTTACTTTTATTTATTTATTTTAAATGTATCTTTGGACATCATCATAAGGTAATTGGATATTTTTCATGGAAACAAGGAAAGAATGACACCAATAATTTAAATAATATTAGGAAAGCAAGGAAGACTTGAGTTGCAATTTAAATATCTAAAGGTTATATGAAATCTAAACACAATGTACAATCAATCATTTAATTTATAGTACTAAAGCAAGGATGAATTATGCTTTAATTTTAAATAAATAAAGGTTTTAAAAATTTATAAAAAGAGTACCAACAAAACATTTAAAATCTTTAGGCGGGTGCAAGAAAATATGTATTGAATCCATTAAATAGTTTTCTCAAAGTGATCTTTATTGATTTGTTAGAAATCAACTTTTCATGTGCTACCATGGTCTTAATTCCCATGGTGTGTGGTGGTTTGATGAGTTTGTTGTGAGTAGAAACCTACCAAGTTCCGATGTCACATCTATAAAGATTTGTACTAGAAATATAATCCAACACACTCAAAGATAAAGTGAAAAGTTGTTGGTTGAGAAGGAATTTTTTGAAAAAGTTAATGTGATAGTTAATGTTGAAAGGTGTTTTATATAGTAGAAAGATATGTAACATCATCTCATGAACTTTAATTTAGCATCCATTTACATGTCATATAATTAATATTTAATAATAGATATATATTAATACTAATAAATATTATAGATATTCTAAATACATCTTGAATTGAGTGCTTATGGATTGATGATATAAAACACAAACATAATTTAATTTGGAAGCACTCAATTAAATAATATGGGCTACAAAAACATCATATCTCTATGTTAAATACATCTATCTTAATTAAGGACATCCTAGTATAATAAAACAACTCTTGAGTAAATAAAATAACTCCAAATTAATCTTTTTGTATTTTTTTGATATATGTATTTAAGATATTTATACTAATTTAATCACTTCAAAATTTGTAAAAGTATATTTTGTGTTTAATATCAACCATTAGATTATATTATTATTGTTTATTTTTGTTTTGTTTTATTTTTTAAATAATTTTATCTTGTTAATCGTTAATATGAGCATCAACATGAGATCAATACAAGCTCTTGGAACACAATCATGAGACTAATACCAACTCCTTTTGACCAACCACAATAGAAATCACCCATGAAAGACCAAGACTCAACCTAGAAATCCTTTTTGTTTTATTTTTTTATTAAACATAGAATGTTTTCCTTTGAACTATTGTAGACTTTATTTTCAATCTCATTATCTTCTATCAATATTTATGAATATTATTGATAATTTCAATTTCAAATTTTAAAAAATAGTTATAAACATTAATAATATATCAAAATAAAAATAAAAATTGTAAAAAAAATTCTAAAAATTAAACAAATAAAACTTCAACATATTTATAATTTTATCTTATTCCAAAAAACTAGAATACATTATCGCATTAAAAAATTGTATATAAATCCCAAATAACAACAATCTATACAATTTTTCTTAAAAACAAAACCCTTTACCAACAACATTATAAATATTTGTACTATTAAACTATTTAATAACATACTTTTCCTAATTAATTTAATAAATTGAAGGTTCCTCTAAATAGCCAAAAACATTTCCTTCACTAAACCTTCTCATATATATTTTTTGTCCTTCTATTCTAAAACAAAAAAGTTTAATTTTTTTTTAAATAATCATCATCGTTCCTCTTGAAAGGATGTTTCACGTAGGGAAGAATGTTTCAAATAGCGTATACACGTTTCCTTACGCGGAAAGGCAACTCCGTTTTCTCGAAACACACCATAAAGACCATTATAAATAGCCGTTGTAGAGGTGATAAAGGCAGACAATTTGGGATGAGAAGAAAGACATGCGCCACATCATTTGTCTGTGACTAGAATGGGGAGATGTGGGGAAAATCTTGACAAAAATAATATATTTCTATTTAGTTTTTCCCATCACCCCCCATTTTATTTGTGGACAATAATTATTGATTTTTATCTATGGGTTATCAGGTAAAACAAGTTTTTTTTATTTATGAATACTATTTTTTTGGTTTCATATCAAATTTATTTATTGATATTAGGAAAAATATTTATTCTATTAAAATTGTTATTATATTTTTGTACAAAAGACTAATTGATTTTTAAGATTACTGAAATTATATTTATTTGTATTTTTCTTGATTCAACTGTATTTTTGAAGATTTATTATTTGATAGATTAAACTTTCTATAATTTGTTTTATTTCAATTAATATAAGACAAAATTTTGAGAAGTAAAATTTTCAGAAAAAGTCTTGATTTATTTCTTAAAATAAATTCAAATTTGACAATCATTGGATACTAATTCTAATTAAATATAAATTATTTTACAAAAATTCTGTGATAATCAAGTTTATAAAAATCATTTTTATAAACAGACAAATTTACTGACGACCGAAAATTGGCTCGAATTCTTCTTTAGTTTTTACTGTTACGATTTCCTCCAGTGCCCTCAGAATTTAATGGAGGGTACATATGAATTCTCTGTGTTTCGTTGATATATTTTAATTTGCTTTATGGCTTATTCGTGGCTTGGGGATTATTTTCTGGATAAAAATGTTAGCTTCTCCATCTGGTTTCTGGTAAGGTGAAGTCAATCTGTTTTACTTTGCAGTTTATATCTAGCAGATTTGCGGTTTCCTTGCTCTTCTGGATCGGATTTATGGTAAGATTACGGATATCTGTTTTTAAATTAATTTTTTACGTAGTGGATTCGTGGCTTTCTTGCTCTGTATCCATGCAAAACACAGGCGTCGTTGTCTTTTGTTCTTAAATTATCAATATTACTTTAACTATTTTGTAGATTAGGTTTGGAGTAATCTTAAAAGACTTCTATCATGTCAAAGGGTTTTCGTCGAATTATGAAGAGTGCCTACTCTGAGATATATTGACATATTCTTAGTTCGAATTTTCTTTCAAATAAACTGCTATTGTAGGCCTTATTGGACGCTCTGTTCTAACCAACGGTTAATTGGGGACAACAAACCCTACTTCTGGATATACAGAGGAGCAGAGATGAGAATATTAAACTTATTTTTGTTTTTAGGGAGATCTTAATGTCTTCCTTTTTTTTTTTTTTGTTTTTTTAAAGGATTCGCCTTCTGCTGCTGGTTTTAGGGTTCTACATGTCAATTTACCAGTAAGTAATTTTTTTTTGGGTAAATGCTTTTGACGGGAGTTATAAACCGGCGAGGTCACAAATGGGGGACCTCACTTCCAATGTGAACACTGGACAATAACATCCGAGTAGGAGTTTGAACCTTGGTGGCAGGAACCACAACACTATGAACCAATATGCCATTACCGTCTTACCAGTATGTAATTTTAAACCTGCAAATCAATTGCAATTTGTCAGATCTCCATCCTTCAAGTCATTAGCAACAATTGCAAGCTTACGGCTCCTAAATGATGTTTCCTAAAACAATATCTGCTCCTAATTTCCCACGAGAGATTTTGAAATTTGCAGTAGCTTAATTTTTTTCCTTCGGGAGATTACTTGCAAGCTTTCAGCATAGTAAACGGGGCCACACCCCTCTCAATCAAACCCCAAGGCCCAACATAAATCCAACCAGATTTGCGCCTGGGTAATGAACCTATAGGTCAGATTCCCACTTCACATCCACTAGATTGTAAATAAGTAGTTGTCAGCGGTCCCCTCAGCCCATGAGAGGGTTTAGCCTGCTAAACTGGACCTTTGGCTGTAAATAGCTTTAAGTGCTGCCTATGCTCTGGGGTTTTCTGATATTCAGCTACAACTTTCATAATAATCTTTATAACAATGTATTTGAATGAGGTAAATCTTCAATTGGACCTAGGGCTGTAGATTAAATTGTTTGGATTTTTTTTAAGCATGGTGATTTTAATGGTTCTATATATGTGCATACTTCAGAGTGTTTCTACTTTCTAGAGCCGGGGTGGTATTTCAGTTCCTTACCATTAGACCTAATTTGTAGATTACAGATTCACAAATATGACTCCCCAAAGTTTGAGCGTATTATAATTTAATTCAATGATAGTGAATTTTGGCTCTCAGCTCAAGTGACCTACAATAGTAGAGATATTTGAAGTTTATTGGTCCCCCTTTAAATGTATTGCTTTCTTTTTCATCTAGGCGCTAGGAAGCAATATCCTTTGACTGGTAAATTGTAACAACCTTCAGATTTTCATGTTTGAAAACAGGCCTTATGGATAATGATAGCACCCTTGAAACTATATTGGTTTTTTATATCTATTAATGCGTATCATTTAGCAAGCACTATGGCCCAACAGGTGCGCAGAGATCACAAGCCTGCCTGACTCACTGGAGGCTTGAGCCCAGGTGGATGCAATAACAGTGCCACCTGTGACCATTGCATGATGTCCTCAACATTTGAATTTTCCCAGTTTTTGATTCTACCTTTATTAAACATTTTTGGAAGTATTGGCTGCAACAAACTTATTTTTTATTCCACTTTTTTTTTAGTTTTTATAGAAGGGTTTTCATGAGTAATGAAGACTACCCATTCTGAGATGTATTGGCATATGCTTAGTTTGAATTTTCAGTCAAATATACTGCTATGGTAGGAATATTGGATGCTCTATTTTAACCAACGATTAAATGGGGAGGGCGAACCCTATTTCTGGATATGCAAAGCAGCAGAAGTGAGAATTTTGAACATTCTTTTGTTATTAATGAAGATCTTTCTGTCTTCCATTTTGTTTGAAGGAGAGTCTGTATTTGTTACTAAATAATTATTGGAGAAGAGCTTATCCACAGAAGTTCACATATTTGCATATTTTTTAAGATGAAAAATATCAGGCAGGCTGCGCAATCAATTTCCTATTTCTTTTTACTGGAAAATTGGTCAGCAGTAGATCAAGCAACACCCTTGTTTAGTAGACCTGTCATACAGTCCAAGAATGTAGAGGTCTAGAATAGAGAGGTCAAACTTTTACCTCACTTTCATGGACCGCTAACACAGTGAAGGGCAATCTGCGTTCCTCTCAGCAGAGTTTCAGAAAATTATGCGTGAAACAATTCCAGCAGAAGCACTGTTTTGCATCTCTGCTACTGGTTTTAGGGTTGTATATCAGCAAGTAATTTCAACCCTGCGAATAAATCGCAGTTTGTCAGATCCATCCTTAAATTCATGGCAACAACTGCAAACTTATGGCTCCTAGCACCAGCTAGAATAATGTTTCCTAAAACAATATCTGCTCCTAATTTCCTGCGGAAAATTTTGAAATTTGCAGTAGCTCATTTTTTCCCCTTTGGGAAATTACCTGCAAGCTTGCAGCATAATAACAAGGGCCACAGCCCTCTCAATCAAACTACAATATAAATCCAACCAGATTTGAACCTAGGTAATGCACCTAGAGGTCAGATTCCTATCTCATATCCACTAGATTGCAAACAAGTAATTGTCAACAGTCCCTTCAGCCCACAAGAGGGTTTATCCTGCTAAAGTGGACCTTTTGCTGAAAATAGCTTTAAGTGCTGCCTATGCTCAGGGGTTTTCTGATATTCAGTTACAAATTTCATAACATGGTGATAATCTTTATGACAATGTATTTAAAATTTAGAACGAGGTAATTCTTCAATTGGACCTAGGATTGTAGATTAAATTGTTTGGATTTTTTTTGGACCTGGTTTTTGAACAGGTGATTTAGCGTATTTCAGTTCCTTACCATTAGACCTAATTTCTAGATTACAGATTAACAGATATGACTTCTCAAAGTTTGAGTGTATTATAAGTTAATCAAATGGTAGTGAATTTTGGCTCTCTGCACAAGTGACCTACAATAGTAGTGGTTCTTGACATGTATTGGCCCCCTTTAAATGTATTGGTTCCTTTTTCGTCTGGCTGCTAGGAGGCAAGATTCTTTGATTAGTAAATTGTACTTGTTATCACTAGGATTTGCACCCTTGCCAAGTGCTTTTCTCAGCAATCCAGTGAAACATTGGATGACTTTTCAAAGTGTGGGCTTTGGTGAGGTGAAGTCAACCTCTAGAGAGGGCTGG
Source organism: Sequoiadendron giganteum (assembly GCA_007115665.2). Classification (NCBI taxonomy): domain Eukaryota; kingdom Viridiplantae; phylum Streptophyta; class Pinopsida; order Cupressales; family Cupressaceae; genus Sequoiadendron; species Sequoiadendron giganteum. The sequence goes on from CM021103.1 coordinate 559,269,478, forward strand.
TTCCCTTGCTTATAATCACCAAAACTAGCTTAGACTACTGCTTCACTGAGAAAAAGGATAGGGAAATAACTTGAAATGAAACTAAGCTTACTAAGGTGACGCACCAAAATGATATTTAGACTCATACTACTGTTTTGGCACACAATTCTCTCAATAGTTCAGCTGTTTTTTCACACAACTCATATATTTCATGTACTTTTGCATCAGTGTTTCATAAGAAAGATCGAGTTTCACAGTTCTAAGAAGGAAAAAACATAATTTCTCAACTAATAACTGATGACATTCACTTCACAGTTTATAACCTGCATAAGTATATGTTTTCTCTGTCCAAAGGTGCTAGAATGAGACTAATATTTAAGGATCTTACAAGTAAAATCACAGAAATACTATCAATCATGAAGTTTGCAAACAAGAGAACAGAAGTTGAGGAGGTAAAAGACTGAACTTTATTGATAAAAGGTGTTCTTACAATGATACATAGTCTGCAAATTACTTGAAATTGCCTGATAATGGTGGAAATACATTGTTGTTTCAGTCTCAATGACTGGTTTTTGAGAGTTACAGTGCTATATTTGACAGAAAAGAACTTTCCCCAGTTACAATGCTGTTTCAAAAATGCAAGAACCTGCCTCAAAAATGAACTTGGGCATCCCTTTTCATCTTGCAACAGCTTCCTAATATCTAGCCACTTGTTTGTGAAGAATAAATGCCATTATCTTGTCTCGACTCGCTGAGTCAAATCTCCTTTGGGCGCCTATAAGACTTTCTTCCTAGTTTTGCTCCTTTGAAAACTCCAAAAGGCTTTAGCTAGGCGTTGAGGAGAAGAAGTGTTGACTTATTCGAACTTCATCTTTGATGCAATCTCCTATGTTTATTTCTAAACCATACTAGATACTTGCAAGATGATCAAACTGCTCATAGTGTTGCTATAACTGTTGCAGCTCGCCTTTATTCTCCTTAACTACACTTTAATGCCTTCAAACTGCCCCTAGATAATTGGAACTGTCAAAGCTGACCATTACAGCTCCTCAAACTACTGTAACTTCCCTCAACATGTTTATAGGACATGTGTGGGAGAGTTTGAAATGACTAAAATTCCCTAGAGGGCATGGGAAACCTTCTAGAACATAATTTTGACACATGTTTCTCATTTCCTAAAACCCCTCCATCTTCATTCTTCCATCACTGTCACTTGTAGAGTTTTCAAGAACTGTTGTCCAGACCTTGTTTGTTCATTACTACCATGCTTCTTGTGTAGACTCTGCCATGTTCGTGGTGAGTTCCCTTGAGAACACACTGTCATCTTTCCACAACTCCCAAACCTGTCACTTATGCACACACTTAGTCATGTCATGTTCCATGAGGTCCTTTGCATATGAGTTTTAGATACAAGAAGTATCATTGATATATGGATGCTCTGAAACCTTTTGGACTGTCACATATCATTAGCAGTGCTCATAACCATAACTCTCATCTCTTTTTGTTCATGATATGCTTGAAAGCCACTGTCCATTGTCTTGTGGGTCTGTATGGTAACTAGACTGTCACATTCTTCACTAGATTTCCCTTACATCTTTGTTGATAACTGTCTTATAACTATCTCACTGCCTACTCCACTGCTTGACAGTCCCTTGATTCTCTGGCACTCTCCACTCATGGATTTTCATACATACAGTCTGCCCTCATGCATATTTGACTGTCATACTTTTGTTGTTATTGACTGTACCTTACTCTATCATTTGCCACTGTGAACTTGTTTTTTATTGTTCTTGTCTTCTATGATGTGATCTCTGCCTATTGTCAAACTCCCCATGACAGGTCTGTAACCTTCTCTGCCTTCTCGCTGACCTTATTCACCTTCAATTGCACATGGTTGTCATGAATTTCTTTGTGTTTAACATATATATGCAATGTCCTTATCACTCTATCTTTTATAGCTTGGTGGCTATCTCTTTTACATGCAATGCCACTGTGTTGAGTACTATCAAGGCTTCCTAGTTGAGGTCACTGTCCTTGCACTCTAGGACAGTGCATTGCTATGGTGGCTTAATCATGCATTCAATGTATTCTCTATGACTGTCTTATGGAGTTCATTGCCATTCATGATCCTTCACCTCTGTCCTTATATCATTTTCAAGAGGCCTACAACCTTCATCTACTCTCTGTTATGATATGTGTCACTTTAACACCCTTTGACACCCTCTGTCTTTTGATGGAAACCTTTTTTTGATGACTGTCATGTTGATTGTTCTTTCCTAGGCTGCCCCTTTATTACAATCATGTCTTAGACCTTCTTCTAAGCTACACCAAGAACCTTTTAAACTCAAAGATTTTGAGTAACTCTGCAACTTTTGGACTTCACACGAACTCGAATACTTCAGCAAATTCTAAATCTTCAGCAATATAGGGCATATTTCAAGGCATACCTGGTAAAATGTGCATGGAAATAGGTAAGTTTTGCAACACGAATGCTTTGAACTACTCCAACATCTCAACGTGCCCTTATCTCCTTCACAATCTCTGCAACGTGGAGACTATCTCAGGAGTTGTGTGTCTTCCTGTGCCAGCTTTGAGGAAGACTCTTTCAACACCACCATATGAGCTCCTTCAATGTCAAACACCAGAAAACCCTAAATCTCCCCTCTTGCTACGTGGGTGAGGCTACTCAACACTTTGGGAAGGAAGACAAAACATTAAACCTTTCCTTCTTTATTTTGGCGTCTAAGACTCAAATATTTACTTTTGCACGTAACTTGTGCAAAATTAAACATGACCTAGGATTTTAAAGACTTAGACTTAAAAAGTTTTAACCCAACAAAACTTTCTAGGAAATGAAAATTGGACGAGGTGAGGCAAAGCATTAACAGTACTAACACAGCAAACTTCAGACTTACATTTTCAAAAACAGTCCTTATGGATAATGGTAGCATCCTTGAAATTTTGAAACTAAATTTGTTATTTAGATCTATTAATGCGTATCATTTAGCAAGCACTATGGCCCAACAGGTGCACAGAGATCACAAGCCTGCCTGACCTAGTGGAGGCAAGAGCCTGCATGGATACAATAACAGTGCCACCTATGACCATTGCACAATGCCCTCAACAGTTGTATTTTTGATTTTTTCAATTTTAAAACTTATTATGGGCATGCGTTTAAGCTCAACTTCAAAATTTGTTTACTTTTACCGCTTAATTGCATCCCATTTGATCAGTCATTCTATCATGTTAACTAGAAATCTACATAAAAAATTACGCATATTTCATAGAAAGGGCTCTCTAACTTCTCTTGGCAGACCTTTTCAGTAAAATTAGGAATGTGCTTCTCACAGTTAAACCTAATCTCATGTCTGTATGTAACTGCCCAAACTTTTTGATTCTACCTTTATTAAACATTTTTAGTAGTGCTAGCTGCAATTAATTTATTTTTTACTCCACTAAAAATATATTCTATAGAAAGGTTTTCATGAGTTATGAAGAGTACCCACTCTGAGATGTACTGACATATATGCTTAGTTTGAATTTTCTGTCAAATAAACTGCTATTGTAAGGTTAATTGGGAAGGGAAAACCGTACTTCTGGATATGCAGAGCAGCGGAAGTTTGATTATTTAACATTCTTTTATTATTAAGGGAGATCTTTCTGTCTTCTATTTTGTTTGGAGAGTCTGTATTCGCCACTAAATAATTATTGGGGAAGAGCTTATCCACAGAAGTTTGCATATTTGCATATTTGCATATTTTTAAAGATGAAAAATATCACACAGGCTGCACAATCAATTGCCTATTTCTTGTTACTAGATAAATTGGTCAGCAGCAGATCAAGCAACACCCTTGTTTAGTAGACCTATTCTAGAATGTAGAGGTCTAGAATAGGTAGGTCAAACCTGTACCTCACATTCATGAATCACTAATACAGTGAAGGGCGATTCATGTTCGTCTTAGAAGGGGCTGCTCAAAGAGTTTGAGAAAATTTTGCAGTGAAACAATGGCAACAGAAACACTTTTGCATCTCTGCTACTGGTTTTTGGGTTGTACATATCAATTTATCAGTAAGTAATTTTAACCTGCAAATAAATTGCGCTTTGTCAGATGTCCATCATTAACCCATGAGCAATAACTGCAAACTTATGGCGTCTAGCACCAGCTAAAATAATATTTTATACAACAATATCTGTTCCTAATTTCCGGGGAAGGTTTTTGAAATTTGCAGTAGGCTCTCAAATTTCTTTTTCTTCAGGAGATTGCCTGCAAGCTTGCGGCGTGATAACAGGGGCCACAGCCTCTCAATTGAGCCCCAATATAAATCTAACTAGACTTGAACCTGGGCAGTGTGCCTAGAGGACAGATTCCCATCTCACACCCACTAGATCGTGACAAGTGATTGTCAAAGGTTCCCTCAACCCACAAGGGTTTACCCTAACAAATTGGACCTTCGGCTGAAAATAGCTTTAGTCGTGCCCATGCACTGGGACATTATAATATTCAGCTAGAACTTTAATAACATGGTGATAATTTTTATAACATTACAAATGTAAAGAAATATTGCAGATGTAAATTATGGGGATTATTTTTTGACCACAGTGATTTTAATGGTTCTATATATCTGCCTATTTCAGAGTGTTTCTAGAACCTTTGTCTTTGAACAGGTGTTTAGTGTTTTCCAGTTCCTTATCGTTAGACCTAATTTCTAGATTACAGACTCGCAGGTATGATCTCCCAAAGTTCAAACAAATGTTAGTGAATTTTGGCTCTGCTGTTCACAAGCGACCGTCAGTAATAAAAATTCTTGACATGTATTTGTAGCAGTATTGTACATAATCCTAGGTGTAGTAGGATAATATTTTATAGATACACCCAAAGCTGAATGGTGGTGTAGAAGATAGAACTGAACAATCATTTCATATTGATAAATATATACATTGAATACTTCTCTGTTGTCTAATTTCCCATCCATTTCATTTTGTCAATCTCTTTTACATTTCATACATTGGTATCAGCAAGTTATTTCCACTTCTAGTTATTCCTTTACAGCCCTCTAAATCTCTGTTCATTATTCACCATTACTGTTCATTTTTTAGTTGGAGACCATTCTCGCTAAGGTAGAGAGTCTCCTCAAAGGTAAGTTTGTATCTGAGACTCTGGCTGTGGCTTTTGTCTACTACTAGCATCTGAAGTTGGTTATGTATTTCCTTGGTCCACATTTCGCTTTCTTGGCCCTAACAGTTCGTTTTGACGTTCTGTCAATAAGATCGTGGAGTAATTTTGTTTGATTTTGGTTTTGCTGGTGAATTTTGAGAATTATGTTTTAAAACACAAACTGTTGAATATACCCAGCCTTGCAATGACAGCGCATTGTGGAGCGCTGAAATAGATGACAAGAATGCCAGACCTTTTGCACCCTCGTTCCCATCCCTATTAATACCATTTTTGCGGACCTTAATAGTGGCTCGTCGACCCTGTTCGTGGCCCTTAATCCTGTTCGCAGCCCTCAACATTCTGGTTTGTACTATCCTACCCATATAGACCAATATTAAAGCCATTTTTTCAAGGTGCTGAAGCCATTTTAGCAAAATTTTGTCCATGGCCTCCGTATTCTGTGCCACACGGCTCTCCCACACTTCTGTTCAAACTTTCTTCTGTCTCTGCTCTCGCCACCATAGTTTTGTGAGTACATTTCATCATGAGGGAGTCGAAGAAGCCGAGTCGCCTGACGCTTTGAACGTTGAGTTTGGCAAAACAAGCCGTTTCAAGTGCTGCGAATATGCCTAGCAAAAATCTTGAGGCAGAGCAGGAGCGGGGAGGCATTTGCAGCCTCATGCGCCGCGTGAATTCGATTGAACATCAATTGAAGAAATTGTGGTGAAAAAAATAAGGTGCAGAGATGGCACAGGCTAATTTTGTGACAATGAGTTTAGGCCATTGTCATATGGAGGTTCTGGTTTATAACACACTCGTGGTACCCTACACAGGGTTATCTTCGACATCACCTCTTCATTATCATCCTTCCACCATGTAGCAAAGCCCTTGTGTCGTGAGAGGATAATTTGGAGCTAGGTGATCAATGGAGAAGCATCAACGACATCTAAAGGGGATGCCCTCATAATCAAGAGGTTGAGTCCAAGGCCTATCCCCACCCATAAAAACCACATCCTTGTGAAGAGGCTTGGGAATATCAATATTCACTAGACAACATGAAAAAGTAGAGTGCCCCATGTAGGAAGTGGAATTGTCAACTTTCAAGAAGTGATCAATAGAGTTGCTCATGACCTCATAACATGAAACCTACCATAACTATAGAGGGAGGTTTAAAAATCTAACCCACAATGGAAACACATTTAGTGGCTCAGTAAGAGGATTAAACATGAGGTTGTCCAAAGCTTAGCGGAGAGAGAGTTCTCCCCCAAGCCCACAACTTGCTCAACATCAAATATCTATCATTAAAAGAGGAAAAAGAGGCAATGAAAACCTTTAGCTTAGGGGAAGAGCTCGATCTTACCTGCCACAAGAGGCCTCCATGAATCTAGAACCCACTTGTGAAGATGAGGAAGAGAAGGCCTATGATTGAAGAATTTGCACACCAGACCCCTACGTTGGTACATATCCTTGTTTTCCACCACATCCTGGCCACAAACCACCACCGAGGATGATTTGGCACAACGAAGGAGATGATATTTTCCCCTCAAAGGGCGAGCATCATAAAAGCTAGTCATCCAAGCAAAGCTACATCCAACTGTTGAAGCATGCATCGGGGGTGCACTAGTAGTAGAAGGCTTTGCCACACCATTGAGAGTGGTAGTAGAGGAACCTAGGAGAGGGTTGCAAATAACCTTGACACCACCAACTGCAAGAGGGGAACAAACCTTGGGCACAAGCACACCACCAGCACTAAGGTCAGAAAGAATAGGAAATGCACCAATAGTAGATGGCACACCAACAAAAAAGAAAATAAACCCTTGATAGGTGTTACTCTAATTTTGGTCATTGCCCTTAAAAATCGTCACCCCTACTTGAAATTTTGCTAAGACTAAGTCTTTGGCGGTATTTTTACAAGTTTTACTAACCTTGGCAGGTGCCACCTAGGTTATCATAACTGCCTCTTACGTTGACTCCTCTTTGCAATCTTTAACAGACTTATTATTTTATGTTGTTGGCCCTTTATGAAGTTTCTATTACTCTGTGAAATATTGAAATGCTTTGTAAAGTCTTAGGTCTAAAAGTTTTAAAGATTGTCGGTCTATACTTAAAGTTTTGTAATCATTTTAAAAGCCCTTTGGTGATAGAAAGTTGAAGAGATTTCAAGTGTAAGCGAGATTTTTGATAGGTTCTGAAACCATTGTCTGTCCCCGACAGGGTTTCATGAACCTCTTATTCTACCAACTCTAGAAGCATTGTTCTCAAAAAAGGCGAGGACAAAAAAAGTGCAAGTTTTCATGTGTGTAGCGGATTCTAGTGGACTTTTCAAAACTGCCTAAATGAGTGATGATAATGTAGAAATGTGCAATCACATAACACCCATATGTACAAGAAAATCAACATAAACGAATACCATTGCCAAATACAATAATGTGGTTGAAACATGAAAATACTTAGATAAAAGAATACCAAAGTTTCAAAAAGTTTATATTGTATTATATATCAATATCATCAGTGTTTACAAAATTGGTATTCATGATTACAAAAATAGGGTTATCAGAACAACATTTTCAAGCACAAAGGGCGAATCTCAACACATAGATTCCCTCCACCACTTCTTGGAGACACTCAATTTGGGTTGATGAAAGAAGGTTCTCGTGAGATTACAAAAAATAGGCAAACAACCCTAGATCATTTCGCACTAGCCTTGCGCGAAGGAGAGTCGTTGCTTCTTCCGTAATCTTGTGCTGAGTTGTAGTTGCAATATAGATAGCGTCTCCCATGAGTCCGATTATGGGAAATTGGTTGAGCCCTCCAATGGCCACATTCACCTTGTGTAGACATTTAAGTCGAACCAGACATTCTACCACCCTCACTCCCTAATCACGTCGCCTAGAAGTGTGAACCATGTTGTTGATGAGATTCTCCAAAACTTCGACATTATGCACGCGAACCTAGTTCAAGGATCTCTCTCCCAAGATATCACGTAGTACTTCTTCATCTACGTCGCTTTGGATAATGAAAACCTCCCTTAGTTGATCCAACAACCTAAAGAAAGGGCTACACTTGACTTCTTTGATCACTATGAAGTCATTCATTGAAGCACCATCACTTTGTGCACTTGTCGTTTTTCAGGATGTCGTTTGGTTGGTGAAATGCGGTTATTTCCAACAAATTTATAGAAATCAGGGGGCATATCTGAGATGGATCTCATTGGGCCTTGGCAAATGAAAAGACAATGATGTGGCATAAGTTTTTGAAAATATAAGCAACATTTACAGGGTGTCGAACCCTTCACAACGGGCCAAAAAGGCCAAAGGAAAACATAGTTCAAACAAAACTTGAACTAGAGGCACAACCAAAAAAAACTAATAGACAGCTGTCGAAGACCAGCTGATAGACAACTGACACAAGAAATTAAGCAACCCTAGACCCAAGGGGTTCAGAGCAGGCACCACGGGCCCAAGATCGAGAAGCAGACACAAATTTCTTCTTCCGAAGAACAACTGACCAAGGAGGCTCAGAAGTTGGAATCGAAGAGAACGGTGAGGGGATCAACTCCACCTTAGCCACCACAGGAGCACCCAACAGCGAGGGAGCTGGCAGCAAGGCATCCAAGAAAGAATCAACAGCAAAGGCACCTAGCAAAGGGTGGGCAGGGTCTGACAGAGCAACGACAGCAGGTGCAAGGTCAGGCACAACAGAGACAACAAAAAGGCCCAACGGAGCAATGACAACACGTGCAAGGTCAGGCACAACAGTGCCAGCAGAACAACCTAACGGTGGAATCAAAGAAGAGAGGTCCGGAAGAGGAGCAACAACCTTCGAAGAAGAAGAACCCACCGTGAGGTGATCAAGAAGAGCATCTTTCCACCAAGTCGCAGCGCCCTTGCGGCGGGCTTGAGGGCAAGCAGCGGCCAAGTGACCCACCGAAAAACACCTCCTACACCGAAAGGGGAGACCCTCGTAGTCCAAGAGTTGCTTCGAAGGTCTGTCCTCCACCAGCAAAACAACATCCCCATGGAGAGGTTTGGAGATGTCCAAATCGACTAACATTCGAGCAATTGTGGTGTGCCCAAACTCCCTAGTAGTAGAATCCACCAATAAGAAGTGACCTATGGTGTTGCCAATGGCCTCGAAGCACGATTCCTCCCAGAATTGGAGAGGAAGGTTAGGCAGACGGACCCAAATGGGCTTGGTATTCAAAGGCTCCGTAAGGGGGTTGAAAGATCGAGTCCAAGGCCTAATGGACAAAGAATGAATGCCCCACATCCATCCTCTGTCAAGAACACAACTTTGCTCACGAGGGGAGCCAAAGGTAGCAATAAAGAAGCCCCTAGCGCCAGGGTAGAGCTTGATTTCCCCAGCAACCAAAGGCTTCCAAGAAGCCTCCACCCAATCATGGAGGTCCGGGAGGGAAGGCCACAACCCATTGAATCTGCAGACCACCCCCGTCTTCAGATAAAACTCATCATTTTCAACTATCTCAGGGCTACATACCACCACCGGGGAGTCTTGGGCACAAGGAATGGACCTTAGGGGAGGCTGAGCATTTATCTTGGCAGCATTAGAAAAGGATTTTGCCTTCCCCATAAAAACCCCAGCAGCAGGAGGACCAGAGGCAGCAAAACCACTAGCAGGACCCAACCCAGACCCTGAGGGAGGGGAAGGACTAGAGCCCCCAACAGAAGGGACAACACACACCTCCGCACCACACACCTCCGCAACACAAGAATCTAGAACATTGTCGACAACACCAGGCCCAAAGGTCGTCGGAAGTAAGGAACCAGTCAAAGGGAGCAAAGAAGGAACACCAATGCCAAAAGAAAGCAAGCCCACAACGCAGGGACCCCCAGCCAGACAGTCCCCAGCCACAGGCAACACCACAGCCACAGACGCATGCACGGACAGAGAGTCGTTCACAACATTCCCACTCCTCCCGTCGGTGCACATTTTGAACTTCTAATATGTGACATAAGTTAAATGTTGATGTGATGAGGATTTATTCAATTTTCCAAGTTATTTTTCCATCTTGACAGTTTGCGTGTGTGAGCTTGTGCTAATATGAATTCATCATTTTATTCGACTTCTGGGAACTGTGCCAATTGCAAATAACTTGCCACGGGGCAAGATTTGGAGCAAGAAACGTTTGGGCGATTGTCGAAGGCCGTATTAATGGAAAATGCAATGATGATTATTCATGACCATTAATGCTATTTCATCTATTGGTTTCTAGGGTAGGTGATTAGTTGGCAAGAAACTACTGCTCTATTTGGCAATTGTTTTGGTAATCGCCAAGATTTGGGGATTGTTTTCTATATGTTTGATGGGAAAGACTCTTTGAGGATCCATATTTTCTTGAAGTACACTGAGATGTAATAGGGGAAGCGAAACATTTTTCTGATTTTATTATGTTTGTAATTACTTTCAATATGTGAATTGTGAGTTATGAGTATGGTGTCCATTGTACCAATATGTTGGTTGCATTGGTGATGTGAGCATGTTCTCTGTGTGGAATGTCTTCTTGGCATTATATTCATCTATTGTGATCATAATAAATCTTTGATGCATTTCTTTATCAGTCATTGATTATTTGAGTCTTTGTGCTTAGGGTTTAATGGTCTTTTCAATTTTATTACACTAAATTCATATTTATGAATTAGTGTTGGTCTCCCTTTCTTGATTTCAGGTTAAAAGCATACCCAAAATAAATCAAATCATACAGGGATTTGTACATCTAAATTCAGAGGAAAATCACAAATGCAATTGTGACTTTTCCAGAGCTGTTAGTTTCGTTGGCCCCCTTTGCGTCCTAGGCAATAGAGTTGATTTTTAAACATTATAATAAAGGGCCAATCCATTCGCTAATAATAGGCGACACCGTAGCCGTATTAGATCACACACCAACACATAAGAAATATAAACAATAGATGATCTTGTGATAAAAAGTGCACCAAAAATAGGAAGTACACCTGTGGTAGACAAAACAATAGTAGAAGATGACCCAAGGATAAATGATGCACCAACAATAGACACAAAGGAACCATGGATCTCTGTAACAAACGATGAATGGGTGGGAATACGAGCAGGAGAGCCTATTTCAAGACCACTATATGTATCACTCATATTTGCAAGTATTATTATGCTACCATATTTGCTCCAATTTTGTATTTTGGTGATAATCCTGTAAGGGCATTGGGCATGTCCTTGAAAATGTCTTTTAACTTGGTTTGTGGTTTTAAATTTGCCTATTTATTTGTGCTTGGAGATGGAGTATGTAGATGAGCTATCCATATATTAGTAGGTAAATTTACACTATTGGAATTGTTCTAGTTTTGTACATGTTGGTGATATTCATGTAACATCACATTGCTCATAATACAATTGGTTCATGCATTGGAGTGTGGGTTTTTTCTCTCGAAATAATTTACCTCACATAAAATTGAGTTATGGTATATTATTTTATTATTTATTAATTCTTGCAAAGTAAATTGTGTTTATATCTACATATACATCCTCTCAAAAGTTAGTTTTGGAAACATTTCCACAAATTTTGCTTCAATTCAATGAGAAAACCTTGCATTATACAACTTGTATATCAAAGAATCTAAAAATAATAGTCTAGAAATGGTAAATTTAAGAAAGTAAAAGTATAATCCAATCAACTTCATAAAAAGAAAGTGCCCCCCTACAATTATAAACATAAATTGTGTTAAACAAGCAATATAAATATATATGCTTACAAAACAATCATATAGTTATAAATATACACTTTAAATATGTATTTTGGGTTTGGGGTCTTATGTCATGGATTTGTGCGACCTTTAGGAATTGATGTTTAAAAGTTGATTTGTAAGATGAGCACAAAGAGTAAATATTGAAAAAAATATTGGATAGAGGTTTTATTAAAGCATGGGAGTTTTGAGAAATTCCACATAAAGAAATAAAAAAGAAGTGGGCTACATACTAGGCAATTCTAAAAATGTATGAAAGAGTTTGATAGCAAATTTAAGGAGCTTAGAACATGTTACAATTGATTGAATATCACAGAAACAATATTGTCCATAAAATAACAAATAATGTTATGTCTATTAGCTGATCTTTCATATAAAAAAAATCAAAAAATATTTTTGAGCACTTATTATAATATCTAAACATGCTAGCCAATGCCTTGAATAAAATATACCTCAAGTTATTAGATTTGTTTAAAGTTGACTAAAAATATAGTCATAATCTCCATATAATTTTTCGAATATTAGCTCACAATACTCTTTTATAAGTAAACTCTATGCTTGTTGGAATGCAGCATTAAGCTTATATATATATATATATATATATATATATATATATATATATATATATATATATATGACACATCTCAAGCATTTCTATAATCAAAGTTTGCATGGGTTTTACACTAATTTAATGGTGGTATGATTATATATATATATATATATATATATATATTATAAATGACACATCTCAAGCATTTCTATAATCAAAGTTTGCATGGGTTTTACACTAATTTAATGGTGGTATGATTTTATTTATTACAACTACTCTTAACTTGTGGAGCAATGTGTCCATTAAGGCTTGAACTTTTGTTATTACCATGACTATGGCTTCACTATATATTAGAGAAGACTAAAAGCATAACTACTATTTTATCCTTATAAATGAATTCCATTCTTCAAAACCTCCCTCAATTGTAACCCATAAAATGATTGAGTGTTGATTTAGAATGTGAAGACATAAAAGGAGAGTTTTGTTCAATTAGTGAGTCAAATTCTTGTGAAAATTAGTTCCTTTTACTAGAATTATTTTTCAAGGAAAGCACCTAGCCACACAAGTTAAATGACATATGGATCTTAACTTTCAAGAACCATAAAATCTAGCTAAGGAAAGTCTACTTGTTATTTCAATTTTTATGTTTCCTACTCAACATTTGAATGCTTTAGTTCATTTAGGGTGTATATTACTATGCACAATAAACAAGAAATAGAAAATAAGATATGACACTTCTAGGAATATGAAAATGCAACTCAAACATTGAGTCTTTCTCTTCTCTTTCTTACCCCACATCATGTTCTCAAAACAAGAACTATAAGAATATTCAAGAACTAAGGGGCCCTCTACTACCATCCTCAAAACTAATAGAAGCTAAGCACAATGACTAAGTAACTTCCACTAGTGTACCCATAATTTGCACTTCTTAGTGTTACACAATAATCATGCTTTCTAACACAACATCTTAGTTGTGTTTAAGAAAATATTATGCTTTTCAATAACTACTTTCTTACCTTGTGTTAATGCTCTTAGATGAGTACTCTACTTTCCATACAAACATGTTTAAAAACTTTATAGAAATTTATTTAAACATAAAAATAAATGTTCTCTAGAAAGTAGTACAAGTCTTAATTAAGCCAAGTGCCAATTTCGTATAGGCATATGTTTTGAATTTTAAAATTGTCGTGGTTCACTTTAGCTTCTTCCAATATGTTAATTTGATGATACTCAATAAGATCACCTAAGAAATGTTTACAAATAGAATTTGAAAGAGACATTTACTTGTAAATGTATTGAGGCTATGAAAATCTTTGTAGGCCCTTAATTTACTTGAATCCCTTTTTAGGGGTTTTAACATGGTTGATAGCCAATCACTAGTAACCGCCTTCTTTGAGCCTTTCTCAAATTTAAAGAAATATATAGTTCTTCCACTTCTTAATTAGCAACACATTATCATCATACTTTGCATTACTTAAGTAGGCCAAGTTAAACATCTGATATTTGTCCATACCAAACAATGATAATTTATATGAATAACAACTAACTTAAAATAGGAGGTGATGATGTCTCTGTGCGTGTTTTCTCCTGGCAGGAATCCTGTTCAAACTGGGCAACGACTCCCTATTGCTGAGGTCTCTGCTCCTACGGGCTGTGGACTGGGGATTGGGCTGGGGGCTGGGGACGGTGGTGGTGCTGCTAGGTGTGGGATTCCTCTGTGTGGGAAACTTGTTCAAACTAGGTGTCGGCTCCTTGTTGCTGCGGTCTCTCCTCCTGCGGGCTGCGAACTAGGGATTGGGCTGGGGGCTGAGGACGGTGGTGGTGCTGCTGGGTGTGGGGTTCCTGCTACGATTGTTTTTCCTCTTGGCTGCCCGTCCAATGGGTGTGGCGTGGATGTGGGTGTCGTTCCTTCTTCTTTCCCTACTGGAGTTCCTCTGCCTTCGGGCGGCCTTAGAAAATCCTTTTCTGAGGCTATTTCCAAGGTGGGTGTTCGTTCTGTACCTGCTCAGGCTAGGGTGAAACCTTTGCCCTATGCCCGTGCCTCCCCGGTGGTAGTCTGCGGACTTGAAGTTGCTGAAAATGAGGAATACTATCTGAAACTAGGTGTGGTTTGTAGGTTCAATGGATTGTGACCCTCAATCTCAAATCTCCATGCTTGGATTTCTTCCTCTTGGAAGCCCGTTGTTTCTGGGTAGATTGAGCTTTACCCTTGTGCTAGGGGTTTCTTCCTTGCTACTTTTGCCTCGGTTGCAAAGCGTGATTGCGTGCTGGATCAAGGGTGGATGTGGGGGGTTCATTCGCTGTCCATCCGACCTTGGTCTTGCTCTTTCAATCCGCTCACTGAGTCGATACTAGACCTGTTTGGGTCCGTTTACCGAATCTCCCTCTCTAGTTCTGGGAGGAGTCATGTTATGAAGCTATTGGAAACTCCATTGGACGGTTCCTGATGGTGGACTCGACTACTCATGACTTAGGGCATCCTATGGTGGCTCGAATGTTAATAGACTTGGACATCTCCAAACCTCTCCATGGGGATGTGATCTTAATGGTGGAGGACAGACCTTGGACGCAACTGCTGGACTATGAGGGCCTGCCCTTCCATTGCAGGAGGTGCTTCTCCACTGGTCATTTGGCCTCCGTTTGCCCCCTTGCTCATCGCAAGAGCGTTGCTACTTGGTGGAAGAATGCTTCCATAGACCACCTCACTGTTGGCTCTCCCCCTTCGGTTAGTTCCTCTAAGGAGGACGATCTTCCTGAGCCTTCCATGGACCCCCTTCCGGCTATCCCTGCTGCAGATCTTTCTGTTGCGGAATCTGTTGTTGTTGTTTTGTCTGAGCCTGCTCCTTTGCCAGTTCCTACCTCTGTTGCTTTGTTGTCAGCTCCCTTGCTACGTGATGGCTCCTCTCTTAGGTTGATTGTTGTGGATCCGCTCCTCTCGCCTTGCTCGTTGGTTCTCCATTCTGAGCCTTCCTGGTCAGTTGTGTTGTGGAAGAAGAAGGGTCTCCCCAAAAGTGTTGCTTCTTCTCGGCCTCGGGTTAGGGGAGTTTGTTTAGATCCCTCGGGTTCGGGGGTTGTCTAATTTTTGTTTGTTCTATACCTGACGGTCTGCTGGTTTTCCTACAACTGTCTGTCAGCTGTTTCTGTTTGTTCATATAGTTCAATTTTTGTTTTAAACTATGTTGTCCTTTGGCCCCTTGGGCCCTTTGTGAAGGGTACGACACCCTGTAAATGTTGCTTACCTTTTCAAAAACAACTAACTTAAAAACAATCATTCAATTGTAAGTCAACATTATCTCTAAAATGTTCTTATAAACCAAAGGTGGTATTAGTTCTTGATCTATTTGACATAGTGATTCTTTCTCCATATCTTTTTCAATTTATCAGAGACACATTAACACTTACATATATTTTCTAATTAAATAATAAACATCTTCCCATGCAAATTCTTAATTCCTTATCTAAATGTTGACTTACTTTAGACTACAACTCTACAAGTTCACAATTATTTTTTAATTCAAAATTTGCACTAGAGCTAGATTGCTCTTTGATGATAATTCCTTCGTAGAGTATTGATCATCATTTGAGTAATGATCTATTTTTATTGCAATGCTTTTATTCTTAAAATCATGAATGACCTTTGACTTGCTCCACCAATTGTATGGAAAAATAAATTGTTTCATCGATTGCTCTTTGATGATAATTCCTTCATAGAGTATTGATCATCATTGAGTAATGATCTATTTTTATTACAATACTTTCATTCTTAAAATCATGAATGACCTTTGACTTGCTCCGCCAATTGTATGAAAAAATAAATTATTTCATTGAGATAAAGGAAGATGGATGTCACCAAGCCATCCCCTATTAAGGGGATGACTTGAGGATTAACCTACTTCATCTCCCAAATTGTCTACCATGGGGACTTGTCCCTCCTTAAAAATAAAAAATAATTTCAATCATATATGAATTTTGGTTGGCATGTTACTATAGTTTGTAAACAACAGTTTGTAATATAACGAGACATTTTTTAACAATTTGAGAAAATCCTTCACCAGAAAGTTCTCGATGATATAATAGTCTTTTTGATCCAAAAGCTGAAAGAAAAAAATTGCCCTTTATTTTTTAACAAGCTTTTTTTTTTATTGATTATAAAAGGGGGTAACCACCTAAATTTAGTTAAATACGAGATTTAAGAGATGTGGTAAAAATGAGGAACAATCTAAAATCAGGCACCAAAAACTAAGCAAAGGACCCAAAAGGGAAGCAAAACAAGACATGAAAGAAGAGAACTAAGAGCTACTAGAAGAGTTGCTCACTTCTTCCGTAGGGTCATTAGGTGGAATAGGAGTAAGGAGATGTAGACGAAGATAGAGAAGCTGAAAGAAATAGGAAAAGGAGGAGATGGTAGCGAATAAGGAACACAAACATACCTGACAGAAAGGAGAGTTGGTGCATGCCTCAGAATGAATCTGATTGTCTTAAAAACCTTTGTAGCCTTTTCCACCAATGCAGCTCCCAATTCCATACCATGTTGATTAATGGTTGTCATGAAGATATTACCTCTCTCATTTTTAAGGCCTGCAGACATTGCTTTGCAGACATAGGTCATTGTACAGTTTTCCATCAACTCACGCAGGAGAAATAGACTGCCTATGGCTTCAATCCCATCAGAGGTATCATATGCATCCACCACATCCTTCAGTTTGGCTTCTAAGAGAAGATAGATCTGCACATACCCAACACCCAGAATGTAAAGATAATTTTATCTTGCAATACATCTATTAGATAGGACATGAAAATACATACCACTTTATTGTATTGCAATGACTGAGGGCAAGCTATCAAGAGTTCTTGCCCAACAACACATTGAATTGCCAATCCCATTTTAACACAATCAAATATAAATACGTGGGATAATTTTACTGCATCATAAGGGCCATATCTGTCTGTCTGGCTCCCATTTATTTGGCCAAATATGGACTCACTTGGTTTTTTGGCATCCGCTTATCTTGCGATCTAAACTTGCACTAGAATAATCATGATGGAGCAAAAACAAAGCCAAGTTTATAACTGATTTTTTGGGAAGAGTTGAGGTGATTACAGGTATTCCAGCTACATTCCTTCACTTGAGCTTTTATTCAAAACTTTGGCAGTGTTTGGAGACATCAGAGAAGAGGACATAGATTGCATGGCTTGAACTTAATCATTCAAGCAATGTGATTTGGTATCCATTTGTATAATAAGGGGACATGGCCATGTTTAAAAGATCGGTCATTAGAATCCTGCAATCATAAGGCATCACAAGAATTAATTAAAATCTTGTCACCTTCTTAGTAAGGCCAAACTTGAATTGGCACCCTCTATATCCTCCCCTTCGTTGTTCTCTAGAAAAGGATTAGTGTTAATTAAAGAATAGTTCAATTTGACCCTCTCTTCATGTTAGCTAGTTGCTAAATTAGCCAAATTATCTGCTTCTCAGAAATAATGACAACATCCATATTAGGAAAAAATGTCTGAATTGCCATGCCAAATTGAAAAATGCTTCTGATTTTTCAATTATTTATGCTAAGTATATCATAGAATCTCCAATTTGAATTTTGTTTGAATATTTTCTCTTTTGATTATAGTTGAATCTAATAAGAAGGCATGTGTTTCAATCTCATTATTAGTTTTAGGTGAGAGCTTATTGGAGACTGCCACAATAATTATGCCCTCACTATTCCTCAAAACAAATCCTACTTCAAAAGAGCTTGGGTTTCTTTGAGATGAGTTCATTTTTATTAGGGAAGGTGGGGGAGCTTTCAAACAAACAAGAAATTTATCAATTTTGCTTGATCTTCCAAATCAAACTATTTGCTAGAGAAGGTTTGGGGCCAATTTTTGAGAACCTCACTATTCCAACTTGAGATTTTTACATTTGAAAGATATTTATACACAAATAAAATTGTAGTTTCTAAGATAGTCTTTTCAATTTTGAATAATTGCGTCTTCACCCGTAAAGAATGTTTTCTTAAGATTCTTATGTTACGTTCCTTCCACAAATGAAATATTAATAGGGGAGGACTAATGATTCAAATACATACAAATGCTAAATTCTTGGTTAAGGAAATGTCAACTGATAAATATTGGAATATAGAGATAGGAAAGACACCTTTCTAGCCGAGTTAACTACATAACCATTTCCAATTTTTTTTACTATAAGACCTGTATAATAATAAATGAATAGTGTTTTCTATTTCAGATTTAATGAGCACACACTTCAAGGATGAGGAAATGCCTTGTTTTTTCAAACATATTGCAAGTGAGAATTTTGTTGTGTAGTGCTAACCATACCAAAGCACCAACTTTAGTGAGACAAGTCTTATCCCAACATAAAGAAATAAGCCAAACATATGTGTTTTTAGGAATGGGTAAGAACAAAAGGATCTTGACATATCAAATTATCTCCATTAGATGTCATCCATCTTACTACATCCTGCCTTTGAGATAATTTTTTCTTTTGTTTAAAATTTTTAGAGTAGAACTTTTTGATTTTCCAATGAGACAATTCATGAAGTTTTACCACTTAGATTTTGGTAATGTTTTTGAAATGGTAAGCAACATTTACAGGGTGTTGTACCCTTTACACAAAGGGCCCAAAGGGCCAAAGAAGAGCTAGTTCAAAACAGGAATGAACTAGGAGATGACATACCAAACATAGAACAACTGACAGACAACCGTAAAACCACAGATTAGGACAAGATTCCAGAATCTGAGTGGACCAAACTAACACCCTTGACCCGAGGACGTGAAGAAGCAACAAATCTAGGGAGTCCCCTCTTCTTCCTCAACACCAACGACCAGGAAGACTCAACATCCAAGTGCATCGAGCAAGGTGAGAGGAGTGGAACCTCAACAACCACCAAGGAAGAGCCATCACCACACAAGGGGGACTATTGCACGGGGGAGGAGACAGGAAAAGACAAAGGATCAATAGAAGCATTCAATGCAGTTCGGTCAGGCACAGTCAATACAACATCAACAGATCGATCCAATGGTGGATCCTCAGTAGTGAGGTCTGGGTGAGGAGCAGGAACATGTTCATGAGCAGGCACAATAGGGTCGACCTTCTTAGAAGAAACAACAACAGGGGCCACCGTGAGGTGATCCAAAAGACAATCCTTCCACCAAGTCGCAGCGCCCTTGCGATGGGCTTGAGGGCAGCCAGAGGCCAAATGACCCATCGAAAAGCATCTCCTACACCGAAAGGGGAAACCCTCATAGTCCAAGAGTTGCTTCCAAGGTCTGTCCTCCACCAACAAAAATAAATCCCCATGGAGAGGTTTGGAGATGTCCAGATCAACTAACAACCGAGCGATAGTGGTATGCCCCAAATTCCTTAGTTGTAGAATCCACCATTAAGAAGTGACCAATAGAATTGCCAATAGCCTCAAAACATGATTCCTCCCAAAACTAGAGAGGAAGATTTGGCAGACGGACCCAAACAGGTCCGGTGTACAACAACTCCATAAGGGGGTTAAAGGAATGAGACCAGGGCCTGATGGATAGAGAGTGAATACCCCACATTCACCCCCTATCCAGAATACAGTTTCATTCCAGTGGGGAGGCAAAGGTAGCTATAAAGAAACCCCTAGTGCTAGGGTAGAGCTCGATTTCCCCAACCACCAAAGGCTTCTAGGAAACTGAGACCCAATCGTGGAGATCCGGAAGTGAGGGCCACAGGCCATAAAATCTGCAGACAACACCTATCTTCAAATAATATTCCTCATTCTCAACAATCTTAGGACCACAACCCACCACAGGGGAGTCTCGGGCACAGGGTAGAGAATGATGAGACTGAGAAGAGGGGCGAGTACCCACCCGAGCCGCATCAGAGAAAGACTTAGCCTTTCCCGAAGAAACCCTAGAAGCAGGAGGGACAACACCTCTAGAGGCATGAACAAAGTTCGTTACAAGTCCATCTACAATCACCAACTCCAAAGCAACAACAAAAGTCTTCCTGCGCATGCAGGACACCGGGGCAGAGTTTGGAGGAGGGTCGGAGCCCCCAACAGGAGGGATCTCATAGGACAGACCGATCAAAATAGGAGCATGCCCGCCATCGCCAGGGGAGAAACTGTCGCCCTTTGTAGATGAGGGATCCGTAGCAGACGGAGGAGCTGAAGCCGTTGGAGCCTTAGTCGCGGAAGGAGCGATTGCAGAGCACATTTCAAATATTCAATTTAAATGTTAGAATTTTATTAGATTTTGGTAATGTTTCCTTCTAATTAATCTCTAGATAATCCTCAAGTCGATGCCTCCCCAATTGTTAAGTTAGAAATATCTTTTCTTTTTGGAGGCTTGGTGATCTATCAAAAGGTTTGTAACCATTCCATCAATAATCTAAAAAGGTTGATTTCTCCCTATTGTGGGTTAACCAAGACTTGAGTGAAGAAGTATAAATTCTCATCTAAGTTGGATAATAAAGTTCCACATTTTTTAGTCTAGAGTGAATGGAAGTCGGGTAAGTGGAAGTAACTTCCTATACTAATCTAAGCAGGAGAGAGTTGCAAAAATTTCATAAACACTTTCAAGTGTTACAGATTTAGATGCACATACATGTCATAAATAGATAAACAATGAACTCATAACACATAATTTTACGTGGGAAAAACCCTTTCGAGAGAAAAACACCACACTCCAAAACACAACTCAGTTATATTATTCAACAACAATATACAAGTTACAATATAATTTTAGAGCTATGCTCTTGTAGGAGTCTTCACACTTCTCAATTTTGGAGTAATTTCGACAGCATAACAGTACTTCAATGAAACAACTACTACTACTCCAAAATACAAGTGCTCAATATATAGGAGCTTACAATGCATAAATTAGACATTTCTAAATCGACCGCCAAAAGCTGAAGATGCAACATGGAAAGTGCTAAAACCATTGCACACACATAACGGTAAGTTTCCAATTGTCACCACATGCAACACTGCAACTACCAATCATCATTAAATCTGCACATGCAAAACCTACACTTGCCAAATAATAATGTCACCTCAAAAATCACATTCCATGCAAATCAACATGTTAATATAAAATGTCTTCATGCACAACTCTACTTGTAAATGCAACTTTCTAACTTGACTTCTGCTCAAAAATAGAAACTACAATTTGTAACTCACAAGACAATGTGAGATAATTAGCAACATTAAATATTTAAATAATAAATACTATGGAAAATCAAAGGTTGAGACATCTTTTTCCCAACATTCTCCCACTTGTCGAAAACCTTTGAAGAGCTAATATGAGTAACATGATTTAACTACTAGAGGTCATGAGGCCCATAGACTTTGAACACTATCTAAACTTCTTTGTGCTCATTAGCTTTGTCAATGCAACTACAACATTTGTTAGGGTATCAACCTTCTCCAACTTAACCTTCCCATCTTCCACCATATCATGAACAAAATGAAATTGCACATCAATATGCTTTGTTCTGGCATGGAAATTAGGGTTCTTTGCCAAGTAAATGACACTCTCACTATCACACCAGATAGTAATTTTCCTTGCATCAAAACCAATATCATAACACAAACGCTTAAGCCAAATGACTTCCTTACAAGCATGATTAGCTGCCATGTACTCCGCTTTTGTCGTAGACAAAGCGACTACAACCTACCGCTTACTCATCCAACTAATGACACCACCAAATATTGTGAATACATATCTACCGGTGGATCTTTTACTATCAATATCTCCTACCCAATCATAATCCACAAACCCACGAATACAAACTAAATGTTGAGGTTTAGTAGCATAACCATGAAAACATAGGGCATACTTGAAAGTACATTGCAAGTATTTGAACACTCTCTTAACTGCATCCCAATGTACCTGTCCAAGATTAGCCATAAAACAACTTAGGACTCCCATTGCTTGGGCAATGTTTGGCCTCATATAGACTATAACATACATCAAACTTCTTACAACACTAAAATATGGCACTCTAGTCATATCCTCCATCTTAGTAGGATATTTTAGACAATCCTCCACATAAAGCTTCATCCCTTGTAACACCAACTAACTATTTGTAAACTATCATGATGAATCTCTCCAACATTGAATTCACATACTTTCTTTGGTTTAACCAAATATTTTTGCTAGCTTTGTCTCTTCTGATCTCCATTCCCAGAATATACCTTGCTACACCTAGATCCTTCATCTCAAACTGCGCTGACAATTGGAACTTCAAATCTAAAATCAAACATTTACCATTCCAAAAAAAATCATGTATGTACAATGCAATTATGAGAATACAACCATTATTAGATTTGTAATACACACAATGGTCAGATTTAGATATCAGAAATCCCAATGACAACACATAGGTATGGAACTTCTAGTACCACATTCTAGGAGACTGCTTAAGACGATACAAAGACTTTTTCAACTTGCATACCCGAATTTCTTTACCTTTAACCACATACTATTTAGGCCGTGACATATAGATTTCTCCCTCCAAATAACCATGAAGGAATGTTGTCTTTGTAGGAGCTGAGATATAGCTCATAAAACAATGTTAGAGTCATTCAAGGAATCAAGCCTCCAGGATCATCTGCAAAAACCAACAACCTTCCACAAGAGGGAAAATTAAGAACATGAAATTGCAACAATGGATGCAAGATGTGACCAATATGCCTCAAGATTGCAATGATATATTGGACTTACACAACACTCAACTGAGCTTTAGATGAATGGAATATATATATGAATCCTTTCTTATATATGCAAGGAATTAGATAGAATTAGACAAGATCATGACAAGTGTCTTAATCCTATCGCATGAGACATATAAATCATAACAACCTAGGACACACACACTAAATATTCAATGCAAATATTAAATGCATGAGAGAATTATTAAATGCCTAGATAACTAAAAGTAAATAATGAGACATGACCCCATTATAACTAACTTCTAGAAGAACTAGGAAACTTAACTCCTAAGTAAACTTATAACAATGTGAATAGGTCCTCACTAATAACTAGTTAGGAAATAACCTCATTCATACCAACACCCCCCATAAGTGCAACTTAGGGAGTAGATTATTATGCAAATGGCACACATAAGGGTCCTAACTACGAGGCCATGTTAGGTACCCATGTACAAATGCAATGCAAATAAATCTCTCACAAATGGAGAAAAGGAGAAAACCGAGCGGGACAAAACTCCTCCCCAAAAGAGAGATAAAATACAAAATACTTTTAATGATACATGAGAGAGATAAAACCCCGTCCAAGGAAAAAGACCCCCCATAAGAGAGGAGAGAGATCATGCAATGCCCTCAATGGTGAATCTCTTGTAATGGTAGAAGCTCGACATTGAATGCTGAAGATGATCCAATCTCGTTGAAAAACATTCCTCCCCTTAGGAAGAAACAAAACCAAGAGGATATGCATGATGTCTTCCCATTCGAAAAAATAACAAGAGAGAAGAAGAATTATAGATGATGTCTTTGAACTACGTTTAAGTGTCTCCATGTTGATGTCAAAAGTTGAAACACTCCAAACAGGTGTTCTAGGCCACATAGTTGAATATGTCAATCCAAAACCTCCTACAGAAAAATATCAAACACACTCAAAAGATAAGGAAAGTTCCTCTGAAGTAGCCTCCTCCAAATTTTGTCCAAAAGTATCCACACTCATATCAAACTACAAAGAATAATCATGTAGAGAATGAACAAGAGGGTTAGAGAATTCCCTCACAACAAATGAAGAAGAATCATATCCATCAAAGAGAAGATGTATGCAATCAATGTTGTCTCCCAAATTTGAAATATGAGAGTTAACAAACAACCCACCAATGTTTGTCAAGTATGCATCCCGAGTGGATGTAGTTGGAAGATGATGCAGATCTTGCTACAGTGAATCAAAAGAGGCCAAACCTATGCCAATATGAGCATCCTCAAATGTAACAATAGATGGAGTAAATGAAATACAAGGCTCAAAAACTAGATCGGATGTGAGAACACCCAAGTTAAAGAAGCCAAATGTATCCTCTAAATCACGGTTCACACTAGAAGTGTGATCAATAGCTGAAGGAACAATGTCACCATCAGGAGAAAAAATTGCATAGGTATAAAATTGAGATAAATGATCAACCATCCCAATAGCAATAATCTTTCCACTCCCCAAATCTCGAATGATAACTGAATTAGGAATGAACTCCACAGTCCTCCCATCTCCACCATGTGTAATCTGATATATGGCAAGAATATTGTTCACCAAATGAGGAACACACAAAACATCTTGGAAGGTGTTTTACCCAAAGCTAATAAATCCCTTCTCGAGTGCACTCATGTATGTATTGTTTCCCATCAAAATAGGAGACATATTGCATGGGTCAGAAGAAGAGAACATAGGCTGCAAAGATGCCATATGATGAGAAGCTCCCAAATATAGAAGCCATCTCCCTGATCCTAGACCTGAAAAAGCACAAAGAGATTTTCCTTTATTTTTTGATGTAGTAGCCAAATCAGCATGACCTTTTCCCTTATTAGATTGTTCTAAAAATGATGAAGAAGAAGGTAGAGACTCAGACATTCTAGAAAGAAAATCAATATGATTATTTTTGAGAAGATGATTCAACTCATCAATATCCTTCTTCTAACAAGAATGTTCATCATGCCCAGGCCTCTGTCAATACGAACAAGTAGACTTCTCCTTCTTAGATGATTTATTTGAGGAAGAGGATTTATCCCTCGGTTGATCTAAATGTGTCTTGTTCTTTGAATTCTTCTGCTTCTTATCAGTAGTATCTGATTCTTTCACCTAACTAGCCAACAATGTTTAAAATTTAGAAGACTCGACAAAACCCATTGAAATAAGATTTTGTTGTTCATGTATCAAAATTTCAGAAAATGATGCAAATGATTATGTAGTATATGCAGACCCCATAGTCAACCTATGAGGAGGAAAGCTAGAAACAAAAGCAACATAATCAGGAACAAGTTTGTTTAATGAATTGTAGACCAATTGAATGTCCTTTTTATCAATACCACATGATTTACATTGCTCCCTTGGATCATTAACCTTAGTGATGTAGTCCTAGATTTTGTCAAAGTTCTTAGGATCAAGGCTCATCAATTCACTATCAAGTTGATAGCCTCTAACTTCATTTGTAGAACCATATAATGTCTTGAATTTATCCCAAGCCTCATGATTATTATTGCATGATTCAATTTGGAATAACAAATCTTGAGAAACTAGTTTATGAAGACATCCAAGAGCTTTGGTATGCTCAATAGTCCATTTAATTTTTTTCTCATCATCAGTAGGTTCAGGTACCTCATTCTCAACATATAGAGAGCGAACTTCGATAATTAGTATACTCCATGCATGTTGATGCCATGTTGAATAGTTATATGATGTTAATAAAGGAACCTTAGAATGACCCATAAAAAATGAAGAGAGCACAAGTAAATAGATCAAAGAAATGCACCAAGAGACCCCCCTAAATCACTCAATAAAGAAACTTGCTAGAAAATATGATTTGTGTCACTTTATACTTAGTGCGATTATAGGTGCCACTTGCCAAAAATAACGAAGTGGACTTGATCTTAGTGCATACAGATTGCCAAATTTGGCCTCAAGCTCAAAGTAAAATATTTACATAGAATGAGATCAATTTGATCACACCACTGGAAAGTACACAAAAAATTATGTACTTTCAAAAAAAAAATCACTCAGAAATGTTATCGTATGAAGTAGAACGAATCCTCAGAAGTTTCCAAAATGAGAATGGCTCGACAATAACTCTGAAAATCTATAATTTCTAAAAAGAAAAGCACCCAAATCAAAAACCAATTGCACCACTACGTAGAGTGCAAAATTCTGCCCCAAATCAAAAAAAAAAATCTTGAAAAAAGGAGTTTGTATGGCCAAGATATGAGCCTTTGAAATTTGCCTTCGAAATGAAAACTGCCAATGAAGAAGGGGTCCGATTTGACCAACCTGCTGACGGTTTTTTGACCGTCAAACTTAAGATAGTAAATACTAAAATCTGACTAAACATCAAATTTAACATAGTGTTGAATGTCAGTCATTTATCCGTCAAATTTAACATAGTGTTTTTTGATGGTCATTTAGTCGTCAAACTTAAGATAGTCGCATGAAAAAGTTTGATTTTTTTCCTACACTAAAAATGAAGTATTATATATGAAAATGGCGGGTTTTGGGTCTTCTAGACATAAATGTGAGGTTTGTTTTGCTTCAATATGCACCTTGCAAAATATCAAGCTCGAATCACCGTCATATCAGAGAAGGGGTTTTGCAATTCTAAAGCTCTGATACCATGTAGGAGCTGAGATATAGCTCATAGAACAATGTTAGAGTCACTTTAGGACTCAAGCCTCCAGGATCATCTACAAAAACCAACAACAACCTTCCACAAGAGGGAAAATTAAGAACATGAAATTGCAACAATGGATGTAAGATGTGGCCAATATGCGATACTAAAGATTGCAATGATATATTGGACTTACACAAAACTCAATTGAGCTTTGGATGAATGAAATGTACATATGAAGCCTTGATTATATAGGCAAGGAGAGATAATATTATACAAGATCATGACAAGTGTCTTAATCTTGTCACATGAGACAACTAAATCATAACAACTTAGGACACACATTAAATCCTCAATGCAAACATTAAATGCATGAGAGAATTATTAAATGCGTAGATAACTAAAAGTAAACAATTAGACATGGCCCCATTATAAGTAACTTCTAGAAATGACAACTAGGAAACTTAAATCGTAAGTAAACTTATAATAATGTGAATAGGTCATCACTAATAACTAGTTAGGAAATAACCCCATTCACACCATCAGTCTTCATATCCATCTGTTCCACTTCTAGATCATACATTGTTGTAAGTGATAACAAGAACCAGATAGATGTTAGCTTTGCAATAGGAGAGAAAATATCACCATAGTCAATTCCCTCCACGTGAGAATACCCCTTAGTGACCAACTATGCCTTATGCTTTTCAACATTGCCATCTAGACCAAATTTTCTCTTGAACACCTATTTACATCCAACAGGTTTCCGTCCTTCAAGAAAAGGTACCAAATCCCATGTACCGGTTTTCTTCAATGTAGCCATTTCTTTATCCATGGATTTCATCCAAGAATTTGCATCACTCATATTGATAGACTCTCTAACAATCCTAGGCTCGTCAGTGTTAGAAATCAAAGCAAAAATGTAACTGAAATCCAACAATGAATAACCAAACCTTTTAAGTGAATATCCAAACCTATCAGGTTGTCACCTATCTCTAATAAACGTCTTGAATTGTTGAGGATGAGGTTTTTCTTCTTCTTCAAAACATTCAGAGCTTCTAAAACTCTCCTCATCATTACGTTCATCAGGAGTATGTAGTTCTTTCATTGGAGTAAGTGGAACTTGAACTACCTCCTTTTGTTTCTCCTCTTTCTCTGGCTGTAGCTTAACTATGGAAGGTTTCATCTCTCAAAAAATTACACTTCTATAAAGAACCTTTTGGGCCACTAGATCCCAAAGCTTGTACCCCTTTACACTAACACCATAGCCGATGAAGATACATTTAATTACCTTGTTCTCCAACTTAGACCTCTTCTCAATCGGAACATGAGTGTGAGCTTCACAACCAAATACTCTAAGATGTCTCAATGAATGATTTTTACTAGACCACGCCTCAATGGGTGTCTTATAAACAAGAGTCAATTTAGGAGATTTGTTGATCAAATAACATGTAGTGGCTACCACTTCAGCCCAAAACTTCAACTCAAGGCCAACACAACTCAACATACTTGTAGCCCTTTCCATCAACATCTTGTTCACCCTCTTTGCAACGCTATTTTTTTATAGGGTGTATGGGGTTGTATTATGTCTCTCAATCCCATGCTCTTTACAAAATTTATCAAATTATGTTGAACAAAACTCATTGCCATTGGCAGTCCTCAAACACTTAATCTTTCTACTAGTCTAATTTTCTACCAAGGCTTTAAACTCCTTAAATTGACTAAAAAATTTAGATTTACTCTTGAGAAAACAAACATGAATTTCCTTCTATTGTAATCATCTATGAAAGAAACAAAATATATAGATTTTGACAATAAAGGAATTTTCACATGATTAAACACGTCTGCATGAACATAGTCCAAAACCCCATAGGACTTGTGAGAACTAGAGTGAAAAGTAACACAGTGTTGTTTTACATAAACACAATGTTCGAAAAAGTAAAACTCGAGGTTACAATCATCAAGGCCTTCAATAAGGCTCTTATATTTCAAGTCTCTAAGACCCTTCTCACCGATGTGACCAAGTTGTTGATGCCATATTATTATCTTCTCCACAGGAAGCTTCATTTCCAAGGAATGAGCACCTTTAGGTACCCAAAATGCACGACCATCAGATGTAGTTGATATAGATTTATTTGCTTCATTTGACGACGAGGATGAAGAATCCAAAGATTTTTTCTTTCATTTGTCAGAGAAACTATTACACTGAACAATGTATGCATCCATCTTGAACAAGTTGTTGATCTAAACACCCTTAACCAACACCATAGCCCCTCTCATCATCTTGCATCCTCCACTTGAGAAAACAACTTGTACTCTCGATCATTCAGTTTACTCACAAAAAGTAGGTTTCATGCCAAACCTCAGATATGTAATACACCATCAATCCCCTTCACTCTTCCATCAGGGAGGCTGATTTTGACTCTTCCATGACTAATGATCTTTAGGTGAGAGTCATCACCCAGATACACCTTCCCACCATCGTATTCCTCATCCTTCAAAAATCAACCTCTGTGAGAAATCATGTGGAAAGAAGCACCCGAGTCTATCAACCACACATCTTCTGATGCATGCGTTGCCAAATTTGTGATAAATGCATATGAGTCCTCTTGAAAGGATTTATTAGATTCAAAATTTGAGAAACTCTTTTTGTCTTTCTTCTTCTTATCTTCCTTGCACTCTTTTCTAAAATGACCAGATTTACCGCAGTTCCAACACTCGAAGTTTCCACCATTAAAATTTTTCATTTTGATTCTACTATATGTGCTTGCCATCTTTTTCCTACAACAAGGTCACAAAATATTCTTTTGCAAAACTCTTACTAAAACAACGATTATCTCAAAAAGCCCTTCAAACCCAACAATAGAATCAAAGCTAGCCAATTTCTCATACCAACTAAAAGGAAGTTGTGTAAGCGGAAGCAACTCCCTACACTAATCTAGGCAGGAGAGAGTTACATTTTTTTTTAAACACCTTTAACTGTTACAGATTTAGATGCACACACATATCATAAATAGATAAATAGTGAACTCATAATACAAAATGTTACGTAGGGAAAATCCTTTTGGGAGAAAAAACCCACACTCCAAAACACAACTCAATTATATTATTCAACAACAATAAAAAAGTTACAATATAATTGTCGAGATATGCTCTTGCAAGAGTCTTCACACTTTTTATCAATTCTAGAGTAATTTCAACAACATAATGGTATTTTAATAAAAAAGCTACCACTCCAAAATACAAGTGCTCAATATATAGGAGCTTACAATGCATAAATTAGACATTTCTAAATCAACTGCCAAAGGCTGAAGATACAACATGGAAAGTGCCAAAACCACCGCACACACATAACAATAAGTTTCCAATTGTCACCACATGCAACACTGCAATTGCCAATTATCACTAAACCTGCACATGCAAAACCTGTACTTGCCAAATAATAACTACACCTCAAAAACTCACATACCATGCAAACTCAACATGGAAATAGAAAATGCCTTCATGCACAACTCAACCTATAAATGCAACTTTCCAACTTAACTTCTCCTCAAAAATAGAAACTGCAAGTTGTAACTCACAAGACAATGTGAGATAATTAGCAACATTAAATATTTGAATAATAAATTCTACGAAAAATCAAAGGTTGAGACACCTTCTTTTTCCCAACTTAGAGGAGGGTTTGAAATTGTGAAATTTCTTTCTTTTTGAATCAAGATATTTGGCTTGCATAATTTTGCACCATCTAGAATTTGGTTTAGAGTACATATATTAGCTAGTTTGGATTAGAGAGCTAGATTTTTTGCGTTGATGTTGCATACTAGACCCCCAACTAATCTTAATCTACACACTTTTTCCAAACATAAAAGGCACATTTTTATTTCCATTAATGCATCTACATAAAAATGCTCTTAGATGTTTTTTAATATAAACAGCTACGCTTCTCAAAAACTTGAGGATGGGCGTAATGTATATTGTAATTGTAGGTAGGACAACCTTGTCCAATGCTGATCTCCCCACCATTGTTAGGCATTTACCTTTCCAAAATGTAATTGTTTTTAATAGAGAAGATCACCGAGTTCCATACTTCATTTTGTATCCTGCCTTAAATAAAAGGGATACCTAATTACGTACAAGGAAGAATTTATGGTTTGAATCCTATAAGGCTTGAAACTTTTCCTTGGAGTTGGGGAAAAAATTAAAAAATCTTTGATAGAGATTTTTTTATATACAACATAATTTGAGCTAAACTAATCATAAAATGATTTTATTTTATTGTGTAAATAATGATGTCTAGATTGATGTCATAAAATTGAAAAAAACACTTTAAAATTTAAAAACATAAAAAAATACTAATACTTGAAATTCCAAGTTTGTGGACTAGTTTCCTCAGAAATTAATTAATAAATAGAAAAAGGTCCAATTATTAAAAAATTACATATACTGGAAAATTAGACATTATCATCTATAACAAGTTTTAATTTCCTCAAAAAAAATTGAGAAAAAACTCATTAGCCATATTGCTAAAGTTAGTTTTTCTCTTGCTATTTTTATAGCATTGTACTTGCAAGTCCAAGGCTAAGGGGGGTTCCAATCCTAAAACAAAAACAAAGCCATGGGTTTCAAATTTCAAATTTTATGAAATGTTTACCCACTCTAAAACACACACTCATTCTAAAAAGGAGTAGGAATGTGATGTAATTAGAAATGGGTGCCTACTTTAAAAATAAAATGGGTACCTATTTTTTTTTTTAAATCAGTACCTATTTTAGAAATTTAGGTTTAGAATCTCAATCTTAAGCAAAAAATGGTTAGGTCCGGTCTTGTTGGATTTTTTTGCCTACTACTTCCTCTAAATGTGGACCCGACTTCTTCCTTCCACCCATCTTGTAGTGTAACACTCCTTGTTGGTAGTCATGACTGGTGGAGATGCCTGGGACCTTCTATTTTTGAAAAAGGACCTCTCTTTAACAAAGAGAGGTAGATGACCTTTCATTCATGCATACACACTTACTTTGGATCTACAACTCTTGAATATTTTGAAAGTTTTGATAAAATATTGCATCCTTCTAGCTCTTGCATGTTATTCTTCATGGAAAGACAATGAAGGGAAATTTGGTTATAGCTTTGAAATTATTTTGGGAGTTTGTGGTAGCTTCGAGGTGGGCTATTTCTGAGATTGATTACCTCTCCCATTTTGGGTAATATTTAATGCTATTATTTTGAATATTATTGATTGATACTAAAGGAAATTGGATGAGAGTGTGTTTAAAGAAAATGGAATGATGATCTAGGACACCCTCATTTTCCCCTAGTTTCATTAGAAAAAGAGATCTCCCAAGGATAAGATTGAATTTCAACCTTGATGTGAGTCAACCCTATTAGGAAGGATCTATTGTTTTCTCATGACATAAATGACTGAAATGCACTTTTGGGAGATAATTTAAAATCTTTAACAAAGTAAATTGTGTGACCTAACACTCGAAATGTAGATTTCTAAAATAATATAAATGAAAATGATATTTTGCAGGTGAATCTTGGAAGTGCAGAATGGTATGTGTCTGCCCAGAAAAGTAGGTTATGAACACTGTTGAAGGACAAATTCACCCTAGGGTGAATGGATCTATGTACAAGGGTCCAAAATCTGATTTCATAATCCTCTTATCTCAGATCTAAGCTTCTAATTTCTCTTGATTTCATTATTGAAAAGTTGAAAAATAAATTGTCGGTGAGTTTTTGTGGTTTGACAACTTTGACAACTTTGAAAATTTCTCTTTTGATCCAATTTCAATCCTTCTTCACCTACAAATTTGCACACACAAAGTGATCCAGGTGGATCCAAGAAACCTAAAAATTCATTATCTCAAAATCCGACAAAAGATAGCTTTCATCACGTAGAGCTCATCAACACGGTCCTGACGCAACTTGAATGAGCTCAAAAGGAGATTGTATGCATAAGTTATGTGCAGTCAAAGGTTCGATCAAATAGGCGAATCAAGGGGCCAGGAAAAAGGCAAAAAAATCATCATCTCCAAATTGGTCAAAGTTGGTGTCATGAAGAAGGGCTCGTTGTCACGAGTCCAACGCCATTCATTTCATCGAAAATGGAGTCTGAACGAGCAAGATACAACTAGTTAAAGTTTGGTCGAAATGATGACGTGGCATCACCAAAACTTGACACTTGGTGGGACACATGGCATGTGATGTGAGAGGAATAGTGAGGTTGGATAAATAATAACCATAATTATTAAAATAAAAAAAATGTATGGTTTAAAAATAAAAATGAAGAAAAATAATAAGGATGATTTAGTGGGATTAGATCCCATAACCAATGCCTTAAAATCCTCTTTCCTTCCCACTCCTCATGGAAAGTAAAATCCCTCCGTATACATAAATATTTAAATAAGATTTAATTCTCCTAAATATAATGTCAACCTTAAAATAATATTTAAAGGGATTTAAAATAATAACCCTATAAATAAGGGATTGACCCCTCAAAAGTGGAGGAGCCCCAATTAAAAAGGGGATGGGTTATATAAAACCTTTTTAAAAGGCAAATAATATAATAATCTCTATAAATGAGGATTTAAATATTAGAAGCTCATTACTTGATAGTTAAGGAGGCTTAAAATATAATAATGGCTTAAGGGAGTTTTTAGGCTTCTGGTAAATTATTTTTGTAAGCCCAAATTATAAGGGCCAATATTAAGGAGATTATTATGGAGATTTTATTGTAAGGGGGAGTTTGCAAATAATTTTACTTTTTAAAGGAGATATGGGTATATTTGCAAAATAATATGGTTTTAGCCCATATTAGAAAATAAATTGGTATATAAAGGGGATGTTTTGGCTTGGGAATTAAGCAAGTCTACTTGGAGAAATAATTCCTTTGTGAGAGTTGAATTTATTTTGAGAGGAAGAATTGCAAGGTGTTGTTATACACCAAAATTGTAAAAGTGAGAGATTGTGAGGAATTATTTGTAGGTTTTGAAGCTTGAATATTGTAAGAATGCATCTTTAGGTGCTTGGCGATATTAATGAAAGCGGTCCAACATTGAGAAGCGGGCCCAAAGACATAGTCCTAATTGGAAAAACTTCATTATCAACTTGCGTCTGATTCTTCTATCTCCTATCATACATTCTCTCTAATTTGTTTTTAGTATTTTCAATTTGGCATTTAAATTCTAATTACAAAATTATAGTAATTAGTTAACTTCCTTAAGTTCTGTAAAGGTTAATGAACCTAGTTTACATTTTCAACGGTTAAAAAGCATAGTCACGCAATTCTGTCTTGATCAGGGAAAAATTGTAATTAGGATTAATTTGCAAGTTATTTTGTAAACCTCTAATTACAGATTAAATTGGTATTGAAGCTTCTTAACAGGAAATTGCAAAAGTGAATGTTAACCAGGTTGAAATTGAAGCAAGGAGAAAGTGCACTTACAGAGTTCAATCCTGAGATCGGGAAACAAAGGCCATAAAAAATGTTGGAAATGGTAACTGAACATGAAGTTCCAAAGCTCGATGAAAGAAGATTTCATAAATATTTTCTTGAAATGAAGGCTATGGTGGAAGTTATTTTCCAGGGGAGGCAAGAGCGACAGAGGAAAAAAGAACAAAAAGGAGGAAGGTGAATCTTCAAAAGATGACAAAGGTAAAGGAGTAGGAAGTGGTAGTGACCCTCCTGAAACTCCATCCCCGTCCTCTTCATCTTCTTCATCCTCTTCTTCTTCTTTGTCTAACTCTTCTAAAAAGAAACAACCTGTGCAAACTAATACACCTTTGTTAAAATTGGATGTTAAATTTGATTTTCCAATCAATAATGGAGAACTGGATGCAAATAAACTTGATAATTGGATAAAACAAATTGAAGTTTAATGTAGAGTTCAGAAGTTTAATGAGGATTCTCAAAAAATCCAATTAGATACTCTTCGCCTAGGAAACACAACTTTAATTTGGTGGGAGAGTAGAACATAGGAGGATCTAAGTCATTATGGAAAAATTCTTTCTTCTTGGTTTGAGTTTATAGCTGCATTAAAGAAATAGTTCTATCCATTAGGTCATATGCAAAAATCAATAATGAATTGACAATCATTAAAGCAAGAGAAAGGACAAAGTGTGCAAGAATATACACAAGAGTTTAGGAAGAGGGCTTTAATTTTGGGCATTCCATTGTACACACAAGAAACTTTGTTAAAGTACATAGGCGAATTACATGAGATTTTGAAACATACCATACTTATGTTTAATCAAACTAACATTGATGAAGTTAGTGTGCAAGCTATCCATTTGGAAACAAGCTCAAGGAATAGCCATGAAAATTTGTTGATTAACTCAAGTAAGCACAAAGGAAGCAAGAAAGGGAAAGATAAATCACAGCGAACAACTACTGTAAACAAAGAGGATGAGAAGCCTTATTGCTCACATTGCAAGAAGAAAGGACATGAAGATGCAAGATGTTGGAAACTGCATCCTCATCAGAAGCCAAAGTGGTTCAAGGATCGAAAGGGTAAGTAGAATACTGCAACTATCGTGAAGGATCTTGGATTTGGTTCTAATGATGAAACCAAGATCTCAATTATGGGTATCAAAGGTAATATTCCTTTTGTTAGTACTAATTCCTATGCTTCTTCATCAAAGTGTAATATTGAAGTACCTGTTGAAAGTAAGAGGAATGAATTATTTCATATAAGGGCTATGGCAAAAAAAATTAAAAATTGATACACTCATAAATAGTGGATCAAAAAGAGAGGAAAAAATGATTATTTTTGGTGAATAGGGATTTTCCTTGGTTAAACCCTGGTTTGGTAATTAAACCTTGATAATGAAATAATGACAAAATAGAAATAATTTGATGTATGAACAATGTTATGTCACAACTCACCAAACCCTTAATGGTTTCCCTTAGAGGATTGAAGTCTAACACATCTCTCTAAGGATTAGATCTTTCTTGAATTGGATTGAATGATTGCTCGATTTGACACTTGATTTGATGTTTGAATGTTTGAAACCTACATCACAATGTTAGCTCCAAAACATAATATGAACACACATAACTTTGACATGATGATATGATCTTGATTGCTATTGTAGATGAATGATAAATCTACTCTTCAATGCTCTTGACAATAATGTTTTCTATAAGAACGCTTGCATAAAGTGTGTTCTTGCTTCTAGGTTTGAATTGATAAAAGACCTTGTATTTATAGGTGTTTATCTTATTTCCCAAAAATTAGATTCCATAAGTCGACATTTGAAATTTGAATTTGAATCATTAAAATGCCACCAAAAACATATTAAAATTTGGGTTTTGGCACATAAGGAGGACCCATTTGCCCTTGGGTGAATGGGTCTTGGGACCTAAATCCAGGACACAATTTCCAAGGTGTTTAAATTAATGTTAGAATTTATTTAATGTTAGATTCTTTTTGAAAAAGAGAATAATAAGGCTTAGGAATGCTTAATTTATGCAATTAGAAGCTTAATTAAGACCAATTAATTAAGGGGATTCAAACATAGTATGAAAATATAAATTACATTTTTCTAGACTAAATTTAGCCCCAACTTTAATGAGAGTATGAGCTCACGCTCAAACTCACACTAGAGTAGAAAAATAAGTCAAGAGAGGTATAAATGTATAAGTTTTAGAAATATGAGATGGCAAGGATCAAGGAGGATGATCAAGCCCCCAAGATCAAAGATCCCATGGTAAACCAACAAAGGCTCAAAGGAACGTACGAATGCAACAAAGATATAAGATACAACATCATACAATGGCAAAATTAATGCAAAGATAAAAAACAAAGATGGATCAATCCTTGTCTAATTTTACAAACGATATGGATCAAACCTAGGGTGTTTGTCAAAAAATACACTCACACAGGCTAGTACAGTCCGATATACACTAGGTGAGCCCTAGGGAAAATATGAGAAACACATAATGGTCTATTGCAGTTCGATATACAGGTGTGTACCCATAACCATACCAAAATTTATAGTCCTTGATAAATTTTATAAGGTGCCACATACCACAATCACAAAGCTAGCAAGTTGCATTATGCTAGACACTCATGAAATAAAGGCACCACAGAGCACCTTGTGTTATACTTGGTGGCCAAATTTTTTGTTTATGATAGTCAAAGGGTTTTTTATTAGTTCATGAAATGTTTCACTTTAGGGAACATCATGCTCAATAGCACCATCAAGAGAGGACTAGTCAAGAGATGTAAAATTTTCACCTTAGGGAATGCAACCCATATCATTACCACTAAGAGGAATGTTATATGCCAAGAAAGGTCACACTCTTGAAGGACATGAAACCCAGTGTAACCAAGAAGAAGACACATCACATGAATTAATAATACCACACTTTAAACAAGTTCATGCCATTAAGCAAGCAACAAGCGAGAGGCATAATATTCCCCAATTTAAAGAATTTTCTAAACACCATACTATGAGCAATTACTTTAAAGTAGAAGATGATAAATTCCAATAGATGGAAGAGACATGAGAGATTATTTGGAAAGCCCTATGATATGTTTCTAAATAATTTTACATCATGAGCATGAGGTTGTCTACCATATGCAATCCTAAGATAACACATAAGGGATCCATGATTTTGGGTCAACATATGTCTTTTCTATAGTGATATAATAGAGCTCGATATTGTCACCATTCCCCAAATAAATCATAGAACAACGAACACAAAAGAAGAATGACACATAAAGAGAGAGAAAAAAGGAGAAGCCTTTTGGGTCAACATGGAAGAGACCTAAATGTCTCGATCTGCTTTGCATCATCCCCAAAAGGAAAACACAACATAAATGAAAAGACAATGGTTATGATAGATAGAAGAATGAAGATACAAATAGAAGAATGCCACAACAAATTTGCTTCCTTTGTATCCTTGCACCAACAGGGTGACAAGGGTCATTCAAAGCAGGCTCAAAAACATGAAGACACACCAAGTAACATAGTACAAGGGATCACATTACGCAAATGCAATCACACAAAGAACATTAATAAACATAAAACTAGTATGCCACATGTGATCTGACCTAAAGCAAGTTGTCTGCATCCCAATCTTGTTAATCATATGTGGAAGGAAAATTACCAGCCAAAGGGGCAACAATGAGTGTCGTACTAGGACAAGGCTATCTAAGTCCTTACCCCTAAAAAGGTAGGATAAGGATGAGCCAAGATAGGTGACGAGAATGTGCTCCTTACAACATATAAATGGTTTGAATTAAATGTAATACATGTAATAGTGAGCATGATATGATACTAAAACTATCACATGGCAAGGAGAAAAGTACATACAAACTAATCAATTATATGATCAAGTAGTTCTTCAATGACACTAAATTCTTGAAATATCTTGTCTAAAGAATGATATTTATCAGTAGTATAACCAAAATTTCTACGATATTGATAATGAAATACTTTTTTACTTTTCCTTTTTGATCTTCTTTAATAGGTGGTAATCTTATGAGACCTTGGTTAAGGAGAGTGTGTAAGGCGCTTTCCTTCTTAGACATGGGACAAGGAAATTTTAGCTCCTTGAGTTTATATGACCTATTTTTCTTACTTGATTGGAAAACTTGTTGAGGTAGAGGTGGAGGCTCTAAGGTTAGAAGTGATTATTCTCATGAGGCATTAATTGATGATGTGAAACAATCTTGTGAAAGAGAATACATTTCCCATTAGGAGAGGTAGTAGGATGAGGAGATCCTTGATATCCTAGTACCTTGATATCTTCTAATGGTTGTTGTTCTAGCCAATTATGGATCTTCCATGTTCATTAGTTATGCCACATCCTTGTTTTATTAAGATTTTGAAGCCTTGACCATAACACTCTTCTAAGTGGATAGTTGTATTGGTAACTTGATGAGCATAGGATAGAAGAGTATCACTATTGTCCTTGTTAATAAGTTCTTTCATGATTGATGGTTGAGGCTTGCTTTGTGTTTCAATTTCGAGATGCAAAAGGTTGAATATATCAAATGATGTGATCATAGAAGGTGTTGGTTGTTGCATGGATGGATGAAAGGATGCATTATTCTCAAAATTGTGCAAGGAGTCTTGTATGAATTGTTGCATGATATTTTCATCTTGGCCTGAGATGTCCACCTCACGGGGACATTCATTAGGAGGTGAAGATTCATGAATGTTATCAATTGCATTAGGATCATGTCCAAATATACAACTTGGAACATCAACCAAGGATCTTAAGGTCATCCATATGTTACCAAAACACATATCCATAATGAAGTTTGATGCAAAATTTTCAGATCTAAAATGATAATTAAGTGATTTAAAATGCAAGAATCTGAAAATGATATCTTTTGAATGCAAATTTTATTTTGAACAATGTACTCATGTTGACCAATTAACTTGAACATAAGCAATTTCAGAAAACCGCAATTCCAAAACATGAAACTAAGATCTACAAACAACCATAAATAAAGCAAACAAAGACATATTTATGCCTAAAAATTTAGAAAATGACCTGTATAAGGATAGATTCACCCTAGGGCAAATGGGTCCTTGCACAGGGTTTTGGAAAATTAAGTTAGAGTTTTTGAGTTGATGTTTAAGGTTGCTAATTTAGGTTGTAGACACACACTTTCAGTTATAGATTTTTATGATTAGATGTAAATTAAATTTGATGAAAAACAACAAGCAAAATGACAACTTCCTAGATGCAATTTTGTTTGAATTTTCTAATGTAAATGAATGAAAAACACCAATATGTAGAATACTATGTAAAGTAAATGCAATATGTAGGAATTTTTTTGGGTTTTCAAACTTTTAAAGGATGCAAAATGCACTTTTAAAACCCTAAATGAAATTCAAGCTAATGTAATTGTGAAACCCTAAATGAGATGCAATGCAAACTAATGCAAATCCTAGATCTAGGGTTTGAAGGATTGCAAATTTCAAAAAGCTTATAGTGTAAGAATTTCAAGTTCAGCAAAATGAAACAAAAGGAAAATGGATGAGAGTTTGTCTAACCAAAATGGAATGATGATCTAGGAAACCCTCACTTTTCCCTAGTTTCATTAGAAAAAGAGATCTCCCAAGGATAGGATGAACTTTCAACCTTGAGGTGAGTCAACCCTATTGGGAAGAATTTTTTGTTTTATTATGACATAAATAACTAAAATGCACTTTTGGGAGAATTTAAAAATCTTTAACAAAGTAAATTGCATGACTTGACACTTGTATGCATATTTTTATAATAATAGAAACAAAATTATAGTTTGCAGGAAGATATAGGAAGTGCAGAATGGTATGTACCTGCCCAAAAAAGTGGGTTTTGAACACTGCCGAAGGATATATTCTCCCTAGGGCGAATTGGTCTTTGTACAAGGGTCCAAATTTTTGATTTCACAGTATTTTGATCCTAGATATAGGCTTCTGATTTCTCCATATTCCATTGTCGGAAAGTTAGAAATAAATTCTATAGGTGAGTTTCTATGGCTTGATAACTTTGATGACAACTTTGAGAACTTTGCGAAATTTCTCTTTTGATCCAATTTCAGTTCTTCTTCACCTGTAAATCTACACACACAAAGAGAGGGAAAAATGTTTATTTTTGGTGAATAGGGGTTTGCCTTGGTCAAACCTCGGTTTGGTGATTAAACCTTGATAATGAAATAATAACAAAATGGGAAGAATTTGATGAATGAACAATGATATGCCACAACTCACCAAACCCTTAATGGCTTCCCTTAGAGGAATGAAGTCTAACACATCTCTCTAGGATTGGATCTTGCTTGAGTTGGATTGAATGATTGCTCGATTTGACACTTGATTTGATGCTTGAATACTTGAAGCCTACATCACAATGTTAGCTCCAAAACATAATATGAACACACATAACTTTGACATGATGATATGATCTTGATTGATGTTGTAGATGACTAATAAATGTACTCTTCAATTCTCTTGACAATAATATTTTCTATAGTAATGCTTGCATAAAGTGTGTTCTTGCTTCTAGGTTTGAATTGATATAAAAACCTTTGTATTTATCTAATTTTTTGAAAATTAGATTCCATAAGCCAACATTTGAAACTTGAATTTGAATCATTAAAATACTACCAAAAACATATTAAAAATTGGGTCTTGGCGCTTAAAGAGGGCCTGTGACCTAAATCCAGGACACACAATTTCCAAGGTGTTTAAATTAATGTTAGCATTTATTTAATGTCGCTTTTTCTTTTGGAAAATGATAATAATAAGGCTTATGAATGCATAATTTAGGTAATTAAAAGTTTAATAAGTCCAATTAATTAAGGGGATGCAAACATAGTGTAAAAATGTGACTTAGTTAATGGGTCCTATGACCTAAATCCAGGACACACAATTTCCA
The DNA here is from genome assembly GCA_007115665.2 of Sequoiadendron giganteum. Classification (NCBI taxonomy): domain Eukaryota; kingdom Viridiplantae; phylum Streptophyta; class Pinopsida; order Cupressales; family Cupressaceae; genus Sequoiadendron; species Sequoiadendron giganteum. The sequence continues at coordinate 559,310,606 of CM021103.1, forward strand.
AGGTGTTTAAATTAATGTTATAATTTATTTAATGTTGGTTTTCCTTTCAGAAAATAAGAATATTAAAGCTTAGAAATGCATAATTTAGACAATTAAAAGCTTAATTAAGTCCAATTAATTAAGGGGATGCAAACATAGTGTGAAAATGTAAAGGAGTATATTTTTCTACACTACATTGATATTATCTTATTGTAGCTAATCTATCTTCCTTTATTGGCATTGTATTTTCTTGGATAAGTCTTCCATATTTTATCATTACCATATCTTCTATCAAAATTCAATCTACTTGTTTGTGGAGGTTGGGAGACCAAAAATGTGAGTTCGATTGAATCAAGCCCCTAAAATTACCAACCCAAACATTTTCATATTTCTTCTTGTGTGTCATTTATTCAAAAGTTTGGTTGTGATTAAAAAGTGATGTAGATTTTATTTTATTTTGGGACTATTGGATTTTTTACAATATGGGATGATAGTGCATCATGAGAGTGTCCCTATGTGGTGCTGGTGTTTGGGGCTGAGACTTTATGCAAGTCATTGAATCATCTTTGACACCTGAACATTCTATTTTTGATATTATTAAGTTATTATTTTCTATAAAAAAAGCGTTTTTTGCTACATAAACATTGGAATTTTTATTGATTTTTAAAAATATTATTACTTTGAAAGAGCCAACTATGCTTCAACACCATGCCACCCAACCACCCATTAAGAACCAAAACTTGGCCCCAACAACCATTATAGAACCTATCAGCCACAAACTTGCAAAGGCCTAACCAAAAAGGAGCGCAAACCAACCCACATAACATACATTTGGACTGTAATTACAGAGACACACTGCAACCCATTTTAAAAATAATTACAACATAATGCATATAGCAACAAATAAGACTAACAATATTACCCAAAAACCAAAGTTGACGCTTAAAAAACCTCCAAGCAAACACCAAGACCATCATCTCAAGAGACCAATCACCACAGGCGACAATATCTATGAGCCAATAAGAGCCAAACTAAACCTCAAATATAGATAAATTTCTAGTTGTAAAGCCTTGTAAAAAAATATAGATAAATTTTTGAAAGAACGTTTGATTCATCTAAATGTAATAGAAATTTTAATTCTCATATAAAGTATTTTTCTTTTATAAGAATTAAATTTCCTCTCTTACCAATGCATCTCAATAATATGATGAAAATATTTCATCGAGATGGTCCAAATGAATCCATCATTACAAGTAGGACAATAAAAAAGACTATTCAAATAAATGAAATCTTGAAAGTTCTCTAGATTTTTAGGGGGACTCTATAGGTTCAAGTTTTTTGATCTACTATTGCAATGATGTCCCCTCCTAGAATAATGAACCCCTCTTTTAAAAAATTTATTAAAGAACTAAACTGATCCCATAAATTTTTAGAAGTTATGTAGATCGAGCCATAGATGTTAAAAATCCAAAAGGATATGAGTGGATAAACTCTAAATGTTAACCAATATCCCATTTGAACCAAAAGAAACAATATCAATTTTAACTCTCTTTTTATCCATAGTATGGCCAAACCTCCAAAATATCCTTGAGATTCTACTCCAAAATGATCCCATTTGAACCAATTTCCCAACATAGTGCTACCTTGTTCATTGGAAAGTTTGGTTTCTTGAAGGATAATTATTTCTTGTATACTATTTTCTAATTGGTGTTTTATCACTTAGCATCTTTTGCTATGGGCATTCATATTCCTAACATTTCATCAAAGGACCCTCATTGTCTTTGAGAAGAGAAACCTCCTCTCACTACTCTTATTATTGTGTCAAGGGTTGATTAAATCCCTATGATGATCTCTTCTTGAGTCTATTTATTTGTGTTTCCTTCCTCTCTTATTTTGATAAGGATTTATAGTGTCAATTTTCTCTTTCCTTTTATCTATTTGAAGATGGATAAATTTTTTGAAAATATAAATCCTAGATATTCTTCTAAAACATCATTCATGAACTCTTCAATTAATTCACCTCTAACCTTATAAATAATTTCATCAACTAAGAGATTATTGTTTAGGATTTTTAAGGCTCTCTTCCACCATTGGAAGGTTTGAATCATTTTAGATTTTTGTTACACTCAAAAAGGTTTTATTTATCAAGGCATTTATATTTTTATTTATTGCATCGCTTTCTTTTTCTCCTACATTTGTTTTATTGATAATCACCCCAATATTTGATTTATCAATTAATACCTCTTCATTTTTATAAAAAAATAAGAGCTTTTTATTGAAAGCGTTCTAATCTTTTGGGGGAGAGGGGTTAGGTAGCAATTATTTTTCTGTTAAAGGACCCAGTGATCTTTTATTGTTCTTAGTGACATTTTTTTATTTTGATTAACAATAGTTAATATTCTTATTTAGAAGGGTGAAGTTCAGTCTTGGATCGCCATAAGCTAAATTTTCCCATGGTGTGTGATTTGTTTAAGTCAAATCCTAAAGCTCATGATAATTTTTTGTTTACATAGACTTTTAAGGTGACCATATTGATGCAATAACAAATAAAAGACATCAAGTCCTTGATAATAAATATTTTGTTTCCAATCCCCTATACATGATTTCATAAGAACATTTAGAAGGAAGGAATTATATGCATCCATAAAAAACACACAATCTAACATTCCCATCTATGTTTTTGAATAAATATATATCAAGCTCTTGGAATACCCCAAGGGTATTGCCAATTATTTCAATAATTTTCAAGTCCCTATATTTCTGGGGAAGATTGTTTAGGAAAATCCAAAAAGGATTGAATCTTAAACATATAGAGAAAAATATGGTTTCTAAGGTTGGGAATAAAGTATTTATCCATTTATAAACCAATATATTCTCTTTAATACCTTATCCCTTTCTTGTTTATTTAAAAAACTAGATGATGAAAATGCCCCTTTTTAGCAACAAAATCTCTTTTATTTCAACCTAGTTTTGAAAAATCCAATATGAAAATTTGGATTTATTGGGGGAAGTGTTTCAAAAATTACCTATTATTGTAGTTTCCTTGAGGGTTTAAATGCAAGGTAGAATATTTTTTTATTATCTTTACATGTAAGTCTAGTATGAAGGTTTTCAAGTGCTTAGGGCCTTGCATTTTATTTGGTTGAGATCTTGAAGACTTAGTACAAGTAAAATATTTTCTTCAAGATGGGTATTTATGTTAGTCCATGGTTCCAAACAAAATCATTCTTTGGTACTCATCTTGGAATATGTATCTTGATATTTATTTGATTTTCTCTCTATATTGTTTGATTATGGTTTTGTATATCATTGATTCTCAAACCATTTTGAGTAGATCACTCCTATCTCAAGATGTGGGACTCTCTAAAATGATAAGATGGTGTCCTAAGAATTTGAGAAGTGTTGGGGAAGGACAAGTCAACTTAGAACGAAACGTCTAAGAAGAAAAATTCCTTTGATGATTTTCATTTCTTCAAATCACCCCAAAGACACAAACTACTATGCCATAAAGCATGACATGCACAATTGTTTCCCCCATTAATCCTTCTGAGAAAAATATATGCAGAAAAATAACAGATTCAACATATATGCATAGATTCAATTCATAGAATCTAACAACATGGAAGACAAACTAAGGAGCAAACAAATATACGTGGGGAAAACCCTTTCGGGTAAAAAACCCCACCCTCCAAAAGATCCAACCATTGTATTATTCAACAACAAACAAAGTTACAATACAATCTCAAGTTCATAGCCTTTATAGGAGTTACATCTTGTCTCATCTAGAGAATACAGGTAACAACACATTCAACATGTTCACACTGTTACAATACCCTCACACAACACACAGTGTAGATTCATCTCATCTCATCAATCGACTCTCTCTGCCAGCCTCTCAGTCGGCCTAGCCTAATGGCCACCATAGGTTCACATCTTTTTGTATTCTATGTGTCTCTGTGTTCATAGTTACACCGCTCTATGCATACCATTCGAACACACACACTCAATCATAGCTCTCCTTTTTTCAATCAACCTCTGCCTCTCTACCTTTAATCCAACCAACAACCATCAGGGTATTAATTACCCCACTGATAAGCTTCCACCATTCTATGGCAACACCACCCTACAACCCATATCAATCTGCCCAACATTGAATTGGATTATAGAGACGTGCCTTGAACTACACTCTGTGAACCCACACAATTAATCTCTACCAAATAATAAAGATTATGGCCAATCAACGTTGATTTACAATATAGATGTAAAATCAATGAATAATATCACGCCACGTGTCGTAACATTATTCATTCATTTCTTTGGTTGTCGCTCCAAACAGTCGGTTCGGTTCAACTTCCATAGTAGACCAACCATCAAAAACTACCCAGGCATTCAAACGGCCTCCGAGCATTTTCCCTTCATATACCGCTTGTTGTGGCCAGACCCACCAAGATACATGTACACCATTAGTGCACTTTTGGGGAATCAAAAAACCATCTACAACATTCTTGATAAGTTTCCCCGAAACAACGACATGTGCACAAAGCTAGCACACCCCACATGAGTCGTTCGAGACCCACCACACGAGGCATGGAACTACCGAACACCGTTGATCAAGCCGCCAAGTGTCAACTGCTTAGGCAATTTTGCTCGCTTCACAAGATTTTGTCGATCCTCACCACAAAGGAGCCTAGAATAAAATGAGCACCGTTGGATTAATCTCATCACAACTGTAGATCAAGATCACCTTTAACCATCATCAGTCCATCAACATAACTCAGTGAAGAGTTCCACTGATGACCCCAAGTCACATCGATACTTCTATTGTGGTCCCCATTTTCATCGGAATCCGAGTCACTTCCATCTGCCATCGATGTAGCCTGATGAAGAGTTTCATCGATGACTTCAAGTCACATCGATACAAGTTTATCGTTCTATCGTTGGGACTACCTATTGGGTTCCATCAATAGAAACAAATCGCCAACACTGAGCACTCATCCCGATAAAAAAAGTTACACCAACCAAGCACTTCGCCCAAACTTCTATCATCGCTGAGAGTTAGGGGACTTGCGTCGATTACTCAGGTTACACTGATGAATGGGTCAGCGAGATTGAGGCACATATTTCCAACAATCTCCCACTTGATGAAGATGTTACTGACCATTCCAAAGCACCAAAAATAAACCATATAGAAGCACAAACAACATCAACTTCAAGGGCAAAAGCATATCACCTCTATGAAAAACATTCTCGAGAAACTAGATAAAACACCAGTTAGAACAACAACTAGAACATTTACTGCACCCGTCCAACTGATCAACCCACACAATTGAAAATAGCTCCCATAGCTCATTCTATTCCATCCAATCTCACATAACTATGAGGTATCCACATTAGTAAACTCATGTCAGCAACACAACCAACCAATCAACTGCAGATACAAGCACCATGCACAAACACATCTAGGTACTCCCACTGCATGGGTAATGCCAAATCTGAAATATCAAAGGCATAACAAGTTTACCAAAAACAACACATAGAAAATATAACCATGTAGTACCAAGGAAATATCCACAATGTTATGCACTACCTGCAACCAACTGCTACAAGAAACATTTCTCTAAACAATCTTCCAGAGCTCTTCCAAGTTCGTCAATACCCTCAAACTTCTGGGAAGACAACCAAGACCAAAGAGAGACAATCTGCACAACATATACCTATAGAACATCCTCCTACATACACTTCTAAAAGCAAGCTATTTCAAATATGATCTCCTTCTCATCCAAAGGAATGCCTCTCAAAGAAGATCAAACTAGCCCATATAACTATCTCCTACCAGTTCTCATCAAAAGATGATATAACAAAAACGCTCAAGGAGATAATCTATGTTGTCCACCTTCCACTATGAATCCTCCAGAACCATTAAACGACAATTCAAGATCCATATCATGAAAGAAAGCATAAAACACCTCTGAAAGATATAATGGGAAAATACCTCTCAAATAGAATTTACTATCGAGCAGATCAAGAATGAGAAAAGAAAATGCTCCTCCAAGATATACAAGCCACCATGAATCATCTAATAGAAATCTCCTCATTGATCTTTGTTGAAATCATGTCCAACCAAGGTGTAGGGTACTCAAAATTTCAACTGTAATCAACACCTTTTCTCAAAGGAATTTCAGCCTCACCTTATTCTCCATGTATCCATGAACGCCTGTAACTGATCATGTCATCCTAAACTCCAATCTTGCATTACTTTACTTAACATGAAGTTCTCAAGCATATGACCAATGTACTCAAAACACAGAGAATTACCAAACCATTGTCAAATATCCAATCATCCGAGCCAAGAACTTGTCATGACACCATGATCTACACATCCCCCTTAGGAGATACCATCCTTCAAGTGAGCTAAACATGGTCTCAAGAGCAATGCAACATGCCAAAACCCTAATGCACAAGAAAGAGTATACCGTGACATAAAACAAACAAGCTTTAAACCAACATCACCTCTCAAGCACCACCAACACCTCAGCCAAAGACTCCAAATGTCCTCCATGGTTCCAAGATGTTCCACATCCTCAAATAGTGTCCATGCAAAAGGGAAAGAACCCTTCTATAACAACAAGATCTAGGAGTCCCTCCTAGTAACATCTGCAACACTAAAGAAGATCATTCACCACCAAGTGATGAATTCACAATCATTGCTAAAGCTCCCACTAAATCATGACATCGAGCTTTCCAAGCATCATGACCACATATTTTCTGATCTGAAAAACCTCCAGGTACAATCGACAACATGTCCATCTGACAACAATGCCAAACAACACCAAGAACTCGAAACCACACAAACAACACCAAGATCTCCAAACCACACAAACCACACCATCACTATCAAAAGCTTACACTAGACAATGTGCTCAAGCCTTCACGACATCATGACACACACGCTACAGGTCCCCATAATCGACTATTCAGGTACTCAACGCTATCCATCCTCTCATCTCAAAATAGCTACACCAATGCACAAGTGACCACAGACAAGGTCAGCTAACATATCTGCACCAACACTGAAACAAACCTCATGGATATTGATAGTCCACTTCCGATTTGTCCCACAACAAACATGTAGGTAAAAACAACCCACAACATGCTCAACCTGTAGATCCAATCAATGAAGCCTACAAATCTATCATCACACTGGAAACTGCAAAACTAAGATTTCAAAGAGAAAGCCCATGTAGACAACATGACTCAAACACCAGATCAAGCTTAGATCTGATTCACCAATCATGTCCACAACTCAAGCACCATAGTATAGGAAACTAGCAAGCAAACACTTGCATGCATAACTGCAACTATCTCATCCAACAACACCCCAAACAACCAAGGTCTAGAAAATAGTTTAACAACAGCTCCACAAAATCGCAAGTTTTTCTTGACCGTGTAAAACCTGCAAAACCATTGTGTTTGCAAAACACCCATGCACATCCATTTCCACTACAAATCTGGATGACCCAAGAGTCTGCACACAACCATCATGGTTAACCAAAATAGTGGAAATAACATGAATATGCATCATAGAATTTTTAGGAAAATATATAGAAAACCTTCAGAACCAAAGAACATGAATTTGAGCCATGCAAGTACAAGATATCCATAAAAGGAACAAGCAGTACAGGAACTCCAGGCCCATTCCAGACCAATTCCAAACACCACAAGAATGCACAAGCATTCGAGAGAGCTAGGCTATTCAAAAGTTTTCAAACCACCCAGAGATCAACTTCATAGCCTTCATGCAATTAGGGGAGTAGAGAACAATCCCTTCAATGCTAAGTAAAAACACTTAGTACAAGCACAATACTCCATGGCTGAATAACAACCCAAGCATTTCCATACCACCAGGGAGCCTCTCACATAGAAACCTAATATGAACCACGCTCTGCTACAATACAACCATGAGCATAAACTCACACCCCTTGCATCGGGATCATTCCCTGGCAACCAAGAGCCTCAGACCATATCATCACAATATGATCGACTCCAGATTCTCCATCTTCAATGTCTTTCATGTTGTGTGTTGTCTCAAAAGAGAAAGGACTTTTACTCATCAAAGGATCAATCGTCACCCGATTCCTCCAGATTTCCTCAAGCCTAACAGACTAAGAAATCTTCACAGGAGAAATACCCAGAACCAACATCCAGAAGATGGCTTTGATACCACTTGTTGGGGAAGGACATGTCAAATTAGAATGAAACATCTAAGAAGAACAATTCCTTTGGTGATTTTCATTTCTTCAAATCACCCCAAAGACACAAACTACTATGCCATAAAGCATAACATACATAGTTGTTTCCCCCATTAATCCTTCTGAGAAAAATATATGTAGACAAATAACATATTCAACACATATGCACATATTCAATTCACAGAATCTAAAAACATGGAAGACAAACTAAGGAACACACAGATATACGTGGGGATAACCCTTTCGGGTAAAAAACCCCACCCTCCAAAAGATCCGACCATTGTATTATTCAACAACAAACACAGTTACAATAAAATCTCAGGCTCATAGCCTTTACAGGAGTTACATCTTGTTTCATCTGGAGAATATAGGTAATGACACATTCAAAATCTTCACATTGTTACAACACCCTCACACAACACAGTGTAGGTTCATCTCATCTCATCAATTGACTCTCTCTGCCAGCCTCTCGACCAGCCCAACCTAACGACCACCATAGGTTCACATATTTTTGTATTCTATGCGTCTCTGTGTTCATGGTTACACTGCTCTATGCATACCATTCGAACAAACACACTCAATCATATCTCTCCTTTTTTCGATCAATCTCTACCTCTCTGCCTTTAATCCAACCAACAACCATCAAGGTATTAATTACCCCACCTAAAAGATTCCACCATTCTCTAGCAACACCGCCTTGCAACCCGCATCAAGCTGCCCAACATTGAATTGGATTACAGAGATGTGCCTTGAACTGCACTCTATCAACCCCCACAATGAATCGCTACCAAAGAATAAAGCTTCCAACCAATCAAGGTTGATTTGCAACAACGATGTAAAATCAATGAATAATATCGTGCCACGTGTCGTAACGCTATTCATCCATCACTTTGGTTGTCACTCCAAACAATTGGTTTGGTTCAACTTCCACATCAGACCAACCATTGAAAATTTCCCAGACATTCAAACGGCCTTTGAGCACTTTCCCTTCATATACCACTTGTTGTGGCCAAGAACCACCAAGACACGCATACACCACTATTGCATTTTCAGGGAATCAAAAAAGCATCTACAATATTCCCCATAAGTTTCCCTGAAATAGCAACACGTGCACAAAGTCGGCACACCCCGCATGAGTCACTTGAGACCCACCACATGAGGCATAGGACTACTGAACACCATTGATCAAGTTGCCAAGTGTCAACCACTCAGGCAATTCTGCTCACTTCACAGGATTCCATCGGTCCTCACCACAAAGGAGCCCAGAATAAAACAAGCACCGTAGGATTAATCTCATCACAACTGTAGATCAAGATCACCTTTAACCATCATCAGTCCATCGGCATAACCCGATGAAATGTTCCATCGATGACCCCAAGTCACACTGATGCTTCTTCTATGGTCCTCATTGCCGTCGGAATCCGAGTCACTTCCTTCTACCATCGGTCCATCGGTGTAGCCCAGTGAAGATTTCCACCGATGACTCCAAGTCACACCGATACAAGTATATTTTTCTATCGTTGGCATTACCTATCAGGTTCCATCGATAGAAACAAACCACCAACACTGAGCACTCATCCCAATAGAACAAGTTACACTGACCAAGCACTTTGGCCAGACTTCTATCATCGTCGAGAGTTAGGGGTTTTGCACCGATTGCTCAAGTTACACCGATGAATGGGTCAACGAGATTGAGGCACATATTTCCAACAAGAAGATGGTCTTTATTATAGGGTGCATAGATCTAAATAATTATTTTCAATAGTATCAACCTAAGAAAATTTAACAACGATTGTTGATATGATCAATTGTGCTTATAAATATTATGTAAATTATTTGACATTAAAATAGTAATCTTGTTGATAATTAAGTCTATTGACACATTTTTAATAATATAGATTCATAACAAACCATTGTTTGTTCTTGGAAAAAGGGAGTTCTTAAGGAAGAAGGAAAAAATGATAGAATAAACATAGTGAATTATGTTAAGCATTTAAGAAACACAAAACTAGAATGACACCACATTTCAAATTTGAGTATCACAAGATTCATAGATCATTAGTTACTCTAGCTTAGAAATAATTATCTAAGGTTGTATTTTTTCCTTAAGGAAGAAGTTCTTTTTTATCATAAAATGTTATAATTTAAATAAGTCATCTTCATTTGAATTTGTAGTTACCTGCACAAAATGTTTTGAATAAAAAATATAGGATAAAATTTTATATTTCAAAAGGAATTAAGAAATAAAATCTTTGAAAAATAATTATAATAATGTTATATGAGATAATACAATTTGCTTCCTTTAACAATCCAAGCTATGTCTCTCTTTTGACTCTTAATAAATGGACATAAGCCTTCAAGTATGCAATTCTTTCGATATAAATTTGGCATTCTATTTTTGGCTTCCTCAAAAGATAAGAATTATTTACCTTTATGATTCTTGATATATGTAATATTAGGACCCTTTTCGTTCTTTAATAGGCGAAGATGGTGAAAATTTATTTCTTTGGATCCAAGTATCTTAGGGAGCCAACAATATGTTGGAACACATTTGTCGTTGCACCAAAAGATTGACCATTAACACCTAATACAAACACTGGAGATAAGTGGATCCACTTGAGGCGGTTAGTCCATGTCCCAAATCTAAAGGGAGACATTGGAGATTAGTGCAAAAATCCCTCACTCAGCGTCACCCAAGAGGATTTGAACCCACAACCATGACTCTAAATCCAAAGGGAGACACTGGCGATTAGTCCAACACAATGGTTGCCATTTCATTAAAATCCCTTACCATTGAAGTTGTTGTTCTAGACATTTCAATAGCCTATATTGTTGCCTAAAATAGTAACTCCCTATTTATAAGCCTAGTCTTGATGAGGTTGTCAAAATGTATAAAGGAAGAAAATTGTTTTTTAGTACTAATCTAGGAAACTATGTCATGGAGGCAAAAATTGTCTCTTCTTTATTCAATACATCACCAAAGACCCAAGGAATTAGATCTAAAAGGGCTGCAGATCTAAAATATTAAGAGAGTGATATATATTTGACCAATCTAATTTTAAAATTTTAATTTGATATTTTAAAGTGAAATTAAAGGATTAACATCTAAATTATTATTTTCCTATCCTTGAAGCATGATGTTTAATTTGGTTGAATCTATAGGAGGTTAGAAAATTGTTCAGTTAAAATTTTGTAATCTCTATAGATTACATAAATTGATTTCAGCTATAGTTATGTGAGATGAAATCTCTCCTCTCAAAAAGGGGAGGTGCCCTTCTTACTGCTTACGAAACTAAAAGATAAACTATTCTAATATATACACTAAACTAATCATATGGGGGTGTATCACATTCATGATTCTCTTTTTTTTCAGAGAATATGTTTACAATGTTTCACGATTTTATATTCCTAGATCCAATACAACTCTAAATAAAATCTAAGCAATAATTCTAATACTTTTAACTTGTCAAAGCATAGTCTAGGAGTACCAGTGATAAAGACATGTAACCAAAAGGCTATCAGAGGCACAAAGTCATTCTGTAGTCTTCAATGATGAATTTCACAATAAAGTAACCAACAACGTAAATGAAGCACACAACCTTCAATATAATTCACAAATAGACTCAAAAATAGCATGAAAAACCTCGAGTACAAAACCTCAAAGACAACTCACCAATATTATCAATAATTATGTTATTCCAAGTAAAACTGAGCAACACAAAGTCTACAAAAATTATCTTGAAAGCCTTTAAATCTCAATTCATAAATCACTGCCAATTCAATCCAATAATAAGATAAACTTACGAGAATGACATAAGAACATTCACATATGTTTAAATTGGCCTAAATCAAATTTTTGTATGCAATTGATCCTTCTTTATTGACTTGAAAATGATTTCACAATTATAACTCAAAGTTTCAAAATTGCTTAACAATTGGGCAACACTTTGTTGCATAAGACAAAAGGTGAATAATGCAAAAGGACACTCTCATATTTATAGATGAGAGAAGGGAGATGATCTAGTAAAAACCGTAACTAACTATTGACTTATTCAAATGTGATGTCCATAAAAGTAGGATAACATCTCTATTTTTACATGCAATTAGATTTTACAAAATGACATGTAAAAATGTCAAGATTATTTACATAAAGCATAGAAAAAGCATAAAAATCTATCTCTGGAAATTTAAGAATACTTTATAGTTCCTCACTCCTGGCTTGGAATCTTCATAATCTCCTGCATTGTTGCCTCATCCGATCCAGCAGTACAATCAATGATCATGTAAACCTTTGTGATAGACTTCTTTGCAACAAAAAAAATATTCTTACACCTATCCATATGTACCTTGAGATTTTCCAAGGTTAGTTGTATGTCAACAAAAGCATCCCTTGAAGTAAATGGGAATGCTTCATCTTCTATTTTTTTTGGATGGATTCCTTGTAAATTTGGACAATCTCGCTTGCCGAGAGAAAGGTATTATCCTCATCAAGAAGCCTCCTGGGTAGCTCTTCAATTCTATTCACCAAGATAACTTAATGTTCTTCAATATCTTCTTGTACTTGTTGATTGTCTTTGATGAGATTCTTGATGACAAGTATGTAGTTCTTAATAGTGTCCTTAATCTTTGCATAATTTTCTTTGTTGGGAATGACCTCGACTTGTACTAACTTACTCAATTTCACCTTCTTTAACTGCAACCATGATTCAATATTTTTCTCCATTTTCTTTTTCTTAACAAAAAGTGTATACACTGTCTTGTCTAGCTCTAGCTACATCTTGGAAACTTGAGCAATCCTCGTCAATGAAAAATTCCTTTACTTTGAGTCTTGCTCAATTGTTCTATCAGAAAACTCATAAACGATTTTACATTTTGAATAATACTTTTCCACCTTTTGAACAATTGGTTCTTCAATAGTCATTATGGTCATCGGTTGCACGTTCTTTGAACTTCCTGTGATCTTCCTCAACATTGATGCATAGTTTTCAACCCTTTCCTTGTACATATCCTTTGCTTTCTCCATCTTATCCAGTCTTTCCACTAAAGCACTTAAAGATACTTGAGCATCTTCTTTGGCACTTGCATTGGTGAATTTCCCAAGAATAAATCTTGTCATGGTATATTCCTCCATTCTGATTTCACCCTTACCTTGTGGGGGTGCTACAATATCCACATACTTATGTCTCGATAAATCCACATGCATCCTAGAGTGAATCCTTGGTTTCTTCTTCCCCTCGGATTTTGGAAGTACTATCTCCTCAAGATCTAACTCGCCAGAAGAAACCATCTACTTCTTTTATTTAGAAGCTTGTGAGACTAACCAAGGAGGAAGAAATAGAGCATTACCTTCTTGATCTGTTGACAATTCTTGTGTAGCAGTTGTATCCGTAGAAACAAGTGTTGTAGTCACAATTGGGTTTGTTTTAGTCATCACTGCTCCAAGAGTCTGCAGATTTGATGTATCTGGCAATGATTCACTCATAAACTGATCAAATTAAGCTTTTGATGTAATATCATATAACAGTGAAGAGAAATTAGGAATTGATGATGGAGAACCTAAGGAAACATCAATACTTTACAAAATTGATCCAATGGAAGGATTGGAATGAACTAAATGCACTATGGGGGAATTGTTACTTTCAGTGCATGTAAACCAGTTGTAGGTGGAGGCGAAGTGGGAAGAGGCGATGGAGGAGAAGTAGGAATATGAGGCGTGTGAGGTGTGGTAGGAATGATGGGTGATGATATATGTGGAGGATCTTTGGCAATGTTCTCTTGTGGAGACAATTGTATTTCCTCATTATGTCTTTCCTCTTCTTCATTACCTTCCTCCTCTTCTCAATCTTCCTCTGATTGTTCACTTTCAACTCCTCCTTCTTCTTCAGGCTACTCTTCTAATTTAGACTCTGGTTCCTCTTCAAAAACTTGTCCTTCCTCAATAATGTGCTCCTCTTTAGTAGCTTGTGATTTACTCTTTCTACAGGTAAATTTTAATTTTGGGTCCTCTACATGAAGAAGAGGGAGCAACACTTGCTTTATGCTTAGTTCAGAGCTCTTTCTGTCAAATAGCTTCACCTTCTGATACCTCTCCCTCAGACTCTATCCTAAAGGGATTCAATTAAAATCCTTGCCTCTGTAGCCATTCACCTATATTGTGCAAAATAGGAGCAAGCCTTTGTCACATATAAATATTATCTTTTTTAGACCATTGAATTGGAGGCAAGGGCTACCTTGCTATCTCTTTTTCATCATATGCATAATCCAAAATATCACTAAGATCTTCAAAATATTTTGAAATATCTGCCAAACCTAGATCATTAATTTGTTCCACGACAAGTCTACAAAAATCCATTCTCCGGATGTCTTCCTCATCTCTACATTCTTCCCATATGTCTTCAAAGCAATAAAAATGAGTATGAACCTTCTTGATTTTCCTTTTTACATCTCTATAGTCAAAATCATGCCTACACCTGTATATCCTTATGGTCATAATTTGCATCTCTGCAGTTACTAATTTGACCTTTTGTACATTTTGAATTGAGTATCCTCCATTAGCAATTAGAAACCTAATGCTTGGTTTATGAATAGCCTACCGTTTTGTGTGTATTGTGATGAGTTGTCTGCATAAATCCATTAACACCCACTTTTTGGAAGGATATCTTGGTAATATATATGGACATCCGATGTAGCATCCTACTCTCAAGTATGTAAAGGTGGGAAACTGTAGGAAAATATATCCAAACTTGTTTACAACTTTCCACGCTTCATCAGATGCTCTTTTCTTTTCCAAGATTGGGTCAAACATGAAAATAAATGGTGCGAAGAAGGCATCATTCACTCTTCTGAAATGCTTGATATTGCCTCTCAAAGTGATTTGAGGATATAACTTATGTAGTGGCACAAGACTTTTATTTTCTTCTATTGACAAACCCAGATACTGTCTCATCGTAGCCACAACATACACTAGGTATAAGGTCATATAGAATTTTAGGGTTGATTACACATTAATTAGTTGCTCATGAATCTCATCATTGATCTATGCACCCTAATCAATATTTGCCATCTTTCTTCTGATGAACCTGATGTATTCGTACATCTATTCTTGAAAAAATGATGAGGTTGGTAATCCTTTCACTCTACTTAGTAGAGTGATCATGGCACAAACATCCTCTTTGAAGTCACTTCATGGAAGATTCTTAGGCCATCTTGAGATGGTAGGCCTAGGAGTTTTTAACCATAATGCGTTGATCAACTGCTTGGCTTCATTCTGATTCTTGTCGCAAGCCTCCAAAGCACATTGAATAGACATATTTGTATACTTATCCATGGTTGGGACCTTGAAAACTACACCAAAGAACTCTACATCCAATCTCATCATAATTTGCCCAAAAGAGTCTCTAACAAACCTATCATCCTTGATATAGTGTGAGGAAACTTGTAGAATGAATTTTGGGCAATGAGTTGCTATTGGAAATGAAGCTACTCAATGTAGATTGTTGTGAACAATGGCTTGCAAATCTCCTTCTAGGGGTTTATTTTTTGTTATATTGACAAAGTCATCCATGTCAAGATGCCCGATCTCAATATCCTTGATCTCATTGATCTTGGATGTTACAACTATGGGCAGATAGACACCTTGATATTTGTACTTCATCTTGTATTTCTTGGATGATGAAGGAGATTCCTCCGTTGTCATCAAGTGCACAAGAGATCACTGAAAACCACCTTTGAAGAGTACTTGAAGGAGATAACTGCAAGGAAACATGTATTTATTCAATGTTAGGAGAATATACATTTAGGAACACAAGAATGCGAGAATCTAGGTGAGCACTTCGGAGTGAGTAAACATGAGCCATGGAGTGTGAAAAAATGAGCAAATGCGGAAGGAACGAAGTTTAGAATACGTTTTGGAAGGATTTTGAGTGAGAAAAATTTCTGATTTTTGTGCAAGGGCATTGAAAATCAACACCCTTACACCTTGAGGAGTTGCACTTTATGTAACAATGCTTCTACATCTTGGAAATACTTAGAAAGGTTCAAGGCATGGGTGGAATTTTTCAGCACCATGACATTTCCTGCTCGAAGATTGTTTTCATGCACTAGTAGCAAAAAATATCGCCTTTACATTTGGAATGATAAATAACTCAATATGCATAGGGGATAAAAAATAGCACCAATGCATATGAGGAAAAGACCTGAGTTTGTAGGAGTAGTGAAAAATAGTGCCTCAACATTAGGTTGTAGATCAAGGAATAAACAAATGTAACAACGGTAATTTTTACCTCTGTTACAAGCACGAGGTAAAAATTGAAGTCTTATGTAGAGGTGTGAAAAAGTGATGATTTTCACCGCCATGGCATGTAGATTGGGTGAAACCTATGATTGTAACATTGGTATAAATTACCGTGTCTACACACCCAAGGTTTGGGAGGAACAATCTAAATCAATGAAAATATGAAGATCCAAATGACCAAAACGAACCTATGAAGGATAAAAACTAAGCTAGGGAAAAAAACTTTAAACAATAACATCAAAAGAAGAAATAAAATAAATACAAGACAACAAAGAAAAGCAATGAACCCTAGAGAATTAAACAAAAAAAAAAATCAAATGATTATTGATTTAGAAGAAATAAACATGGACTCACAAGCCGAAGAGAAACAAATAGGGGAAAATAAAGAAATTTACCTGTGGAAAATAAGATGGCGAACCCTAAATTGATGAAGAAACACAAAACATGTGAATATTCCAAAATCAGGCTTTTGACGTGATCTGTGAATTCCAATGTACTCACAGGAGGCAGAGAAGAATGAAATCAAAACAAGACGTGAAGAAATGAAGACAAAAAGACTTAAAAATTTATTTAATGGAATGTAATTAATGAACATAAAGTTCATTAACTCCACACGTGTGGAGGGCAGGAATATGTAGGGGTGGTGAAAATCACCACCCTAACATATTCAAAATTTGACTGAAAACAAAATGCAAAGGCCGTGAAAAACACTACCCGACATCCAAAAACTTGATTGAAACATCAAATGTAAAAGCCTAAAAAAATAATGCTTTGACATGTGAAAGGTGGGAAGGAAGTGTAGTGGCGCTGAAAAACAACGTTGCTACACATAATTATTATTTTTAACTACTCATGTAGGGGCACTAAAAAACAACGCGCTTGGATGGGAAAAAACATTTCTAACTCCTGAAAATTGAAAATCAACAAATTATTCGTTTCGAAGGTTTTCAAAAAATGACAAAAGATGAGCACTTGAGGGGACGATTCAAGGCTCAGGACGAAGCGTAAAGGCCAATTGAAATTCTCCTTGTGTTTGCGTGCTTAGAGTGCACGGGCCTACCGAACATACCAGTTTCGTAGGGGGTTATCTTGTGAGTCAAGTACAACTAGATTCAAGGATAACATCTAGCTCTAGATGTGGAGCTTCCTTAGATCATTCTTCGAAACAATCAAAGGGAGAAGAAATCCAGACTCTAAGTGCCTTTATCTACCCATTGGGCGTAGAGTTAGGTGACAAAAATAAAAAGACTCAAAATACTAAAAAAAAAAGACGCAAAGACTATACAAATATTTACATGAAACATTTGTCACCTTATTGAGTAAAATGTTTCAGATGTTGCCCACTATGTGGAAGAGAAAATGGTGTTCCATCTCCATATGCAAGAAGAAATCTATTTTTACCATGTAGCTAATGAATCTTAAACGGTCCTGTCCATAGTGAATCAAACTTTCCATGCATACCTTTTGGCTCTCTTCTCTTGTCCCACAAAAGAACAAGATCACCGACCTGAAAGTCACAAGACTTTTCCTTCTTGTCAAAAATGTTTTTCATTTGTTCCTGATGCTCTATAATATGATTCACCACTTGAACTCGTTTCTCTTCCAATTTAGAGAGATACGTGATTCACTTATCAACTAAAATTTCAAAAGTCTCATCCTCAATGGCCTTAGCCAATTTGAGGGCAGGTAGTTCCAATGTAATGGGGATTTCAAAATTCAACACATATAAGAATTGAAACGGGGACATGCATATCACCCGCTTTGGAGTGATCTTATCTGCCCACAAAGCATCATACAATGCTTTATGCCACAACCACTGATTCTCATCCACAAGCTTACAAATGATAGTCACCAAGTTTTTGTTACTGGATTCAACCTGGCCATTACCTTGCGATTAATAGTTAGATGAGTTTGATAATGTAATACCATGCTCAAAGAAAAAAATTATAATCTTTCTTGGTGAGAATGTAGAAGCATTATCTACAACAAGTTTGTTTGGCTCACCAAACCTATATATGATATTTTCCTTCAAGAAATTACATACTACCTCTAAAGTAGTATGCTTAATTGATATTGCCTCCACCCATTTGGTGAAGTAGTATATGGTGAAGTAGTATATTGCAGTGAGGACATTGGTGTGTCTCGCACTAGAGGGTGGATTCATTGCACTAATAAAATCAATACCCCATTGCTAAAAGGGCTCTTCAATGACGACTGGTTTCAAGGGTAGAGCTGCAAACTTTGGTTTACCCATGAACTGCCGACATAGTTCGCATTTACACACCCATGAGTATGCATCTTGAAAAAGAATAGGCCAATTATACTTCACCATAAAAATCTTATGGGCTATAACTGGCGCTAAGAAGTATCCTCCACACGCTAAGTCATGAAAAGACTTCAACAATTTTTCTTGTCGTGCTTTATCAACTCAATGCAAGAAAGTACCATCCAAGGCACACTTATATAAACTATTGTCCCATAAGATGTATTTTTTTGATTTGAGCTTAATGGTTCTTTTCTCCTTAGGAGTCATGTGATTTGGACATTCTCTATATGTGAGGAAATGAGCAATGTTTGTGTACCATTCATCATTAGTGCTGACAAACAACACCATTGGAAACTCATTCGGACTTACCTCTTTAGATTCTAAAATTTCTTCACCGGGATTATTATCAGCAATGAGTTGACACAAACCTCGCCCACACACCAGCTTGGTGGGCTTTATGTGCATGTCATATTCCTATATTTTGGCAATCCAATTGCCTCTTTTCGTACCAAACTCCTATTGTGTCAAGATGGACTTGACTATTGAATCTGGAACATGCTCTGACATGGTTGTTAAGGATGTAAAACCTAAAATGCTTCACTACCTTAACCACAAAAAAAACATGTTTCTCCATCCAAGAATATTTTAGTTCATGATTCTTCAAAGGATAACTCATGAACACAATTGGGGATTCGAACCCCTCACTATTATCCTACACTAGGATTGTCCAAAGTGTATGCTCAAAAGCATAAATATACATGATAAATTCCTTTATGTAGTCTGGGCAGACCAAAACTGGTGCATGAGCATTAGCCTCTTTGATATCATCAAAAAAAACTTTTCCTTTTGTATTCTAATGAAATGTGGTAGTTCCTTTCATCATATTAACAATATGACAAGTCTCCTTTGCAAAATCTAGTACAAATATTTGTAGAAAGTTCACCTTCCCAAAGAAAGAATGAACTGCTTTCTTACTTGATGTAAAAGTAAGAGATTGAATACTTTTGACCTTTTTAGGATCAATTTTAATACCTTCCTTGGACACAATATGACCAAGAAGTTTACCCTCTATTACCCCAAACATTGACTTTTTGGGATTTAAGGAAATTCCATGTTGTCATCATCTCTCGAAGATTTTCCTTAAATGGTAGAAATGTTCATGAATTTTTTTTAGAAAAAAATGTAAGATCATCAAGGTAAAGTACGATGAACTTACCTAGTACATTACAGAAAGCTAATCCATAGCATGCTGGAATTTGGCGCCAACATTGATAAGACCAAAAGGCATTCTGTGATACACAAAATTACCCCATGGTGTTGTAAAGTCCATCTTGTTTTGATCATCCAGACCGACCTCTATCTAGTTGTAATCGGAGAAACCATCTAACATAGAAAGCATCTCGGATCTGGTCACCATTTGTAGAACTTGATCCATCACTGGAAGAGGATAATTGTCCTTTAGTGATAGTTGATTTAGATTTCAGAAATCCACACAAATGTAAATTTCATCATTCTTTTGGTGAACAGGAACAATATTAGCTATCCAAATTGAATGATGGATAGGGAATATAATTCATGCATTTATCATCTTTTGTATCTCTGAAAGGATAGTTACCGAAATCTTTAGATTATATTGCCTTTGTTTTTTCTTGTAAGGAAATGTACTAGCTTTCAGTGGAATTTTGTGTTGCAACTCCTTTAGACGAAAATACTTTAGATCTTCATATGAGTAATGCCAAGACATCCATATATTCTCGTAGTAAGTCAGAGAACTGCTCCTTTTCTTTAGTTATGCAACACTTTTGGATATTTACCATCTTGGGATTCGCTTGAGTTCCTAAGTTGATTTGATCAATCTCATTTGATGAATTAGAATCTGACTGTTGCTTTTTGACATAACGATCATGTTTGTCAAAACATCCTTCAGGGGATACCAAACCTTTGGGAATTTTATTTCCTTTGAGGTGTATAATTTTTTCACCTATAACTGGATCAACTTCAAAGATAGACTCTCAGGGTGGAGAATCACTTCATTCAAATTACAACTCATTAAAAAAAATTCCTTTTCCAAAAAGGCAACAATCTGATGATTGTCATTAAAAATCTGCCAGTTATCTGAGTTATCAAGAACACTTGGGTGAAAAACCAACTCAATGGTATAGGTAGGACCGTGAAAATAATTTTGTGGTATTAAGAGTGTGGTTGAAACTTCTAAAGAATTAGCTTTGTCATTGTATTCTCTTGGAACTATATAAATGTAAAAGGTATCAAACTCCTCAATGCAATCCTAAACGAGATTGTGGTAATTCCTTAGTTTTTCATTCTTATTTTGGTACAAATTCCTTATCTAGTAGACTACCAACTCAAAATCACCTTGAGCATGGAGATTCTTGATCCATTTATTACTTTCAACTTGCATTTCTAATAACAAAGCTTCATATTCAGCCGTATTATTAGTATTGTTAAACTAAAACTTGAAAGCAAAAGGAATTTTTTTTCCTTTTGGTGAGACAAAAACAACTCTGGCTCCTGAACCGGTAGAAGAACAACTATCATTGAACTCAATTAACCAAAATTCATTCGAATCACCAAGGTTGAAAACATCAAAATTTGTGGCCTCATCATCTGATGAAACTTCATAATCTAAGATAGATAAATCATGTGATGATGATTCATTTGTCGATGGGGAAGAGCCAACACTTTCCAATTCATGTTTCATATTCCTTGTTGAAGATTCAACATCTAGATCCATTTGCAAATAATAAGTTTTAACACCCGAAGACTCAAATAAAATTTGAGCTCTCGGATCATCGAACTTTGTTATTGAGAATTTTGACTCCCTTTCAGGAAATAACTTTTGCATCACACCCTTTACGGGTATCCTGGCCTCTAACATGTCCATGTTAATTTTCCCTCCCACATCTTTGCAAAAGTTACATCCAAGGAGAATTTCATAAGATGTTGGCACATTTGCTACCAAGACTATCATCTTGATCTTCTTTTCCAGATACGTAGCAAATGTAAACTATGCATCCTTAATTTGCTCGATTAGAGGTGCTTGCTTGTTCTCCATAGAGAAACAATGGCCAATTTTTTTTGTAAGATTCAAACCTAAGGCAATAGCTACCTTTGATGGCATCACGTTGTCTGATGCACTAGAATCTATGACACAATTCCTTAATTTAAAGCCATTAACAAGTAGGAAAATATAAAATGAATCAATATATCCAAAAGTAGTAGGAGGAATAGTAACAAGATTATTTTGTGGAGGCTTTGGTTTTGGGGCAACAAAAACATCGAGAGAGGAATCCGTACTAGGAGTAATTCCTTTATCTCTAACACACTTAACAAGTCTATCAAATTGGTCAAGATTTAATTTGAGGTATTCTGCTTCAGACATTTAGATTTTTGTCCTCTTTGCAAGGTCAATAATGTCAAAAGCTTGGAAGGAACTTTGCAAAGAAGATGTGGTAACTTCATTTATGGGTTTAACAAAGGGAACACTAGTCTTATGAACTTGGGCATTGGATTTTGGGACAATAGGAACCATAGGAGGAGGATGAGGAGCACTTACTTTCTTGTTTGTTGTATCTTTCAGTTGCCAAGGCAAAGGAGATCCTCTTTTTGCAATGGTTATCGATGGCTTGTCCTTTTCTTGTGGAGTAGCAGCTTGAGCTTGATCAAGCTAATTTTGTTGTGACTGTGTGAAAACATCATATGTATCAGTCACCAAGTCCTCATCATCAGATTCATTTGCTACTTGCAAAAGCCAATATTTGAGTCGCCAACTAGATCCATTTCCTCATCTTTAAATAAATCAACATTTTCTTCCATGGGATAATCCAGTTGTGCATACTCATCTTGCTCTATTTCATAATAATCTACTATTATATTAGTAGGTGGGGCCTCCAAAGAAAGCCTTACTATTGGTGCATGAAGATGATTCTGATTTCTATTCCCAGAGTAATTGGGGAAAATCCTTCTTGGAATATCCTTGAAAGAATTATTATTAGAAACTTGCTTCTTCAAGGCCAACAACTCATTTGCCAAGCTTTGAACCATGCCAGCAAAGTTGGAGTTGGTATTGAAAGATGTGGGATTTGATGCTTGCCCTTTTATGTTTGTGTTTGTTCTTATTTCGTTGACAAGAATCAAGTCATCCTCAAGACTTATAGATAATTGTTGAGTAGCTTCAACATCAACAAGAATTGTCCTACATAAAAGAAAAATCACCTTGGGGAGTTGTGTATTGATGAAGAAGCACTTCAGATTATGGGTCATTAGTTTGGCCTCTGTAGGAATCCTTGTCACCAACTTATTTAACTTGGCCACAAACTCATGCATGGGTTCATGGGCTTCTTTCCTAATGGTTTCAAGCTGAGCTAACAAAGTGTGTGCATCTTCAGCAAGTTTGAACCTCTCTTAAAATTTAGTATAGATAGTATTCCAATTAGTAACAGTAGCAGGAGCAAGAGTATATAGCCACTTAGTAACTACTCCTTGTAGATTTTCAACGAACAACCTCACAACAAAATCTTCATGCTCAATGCCAAGAACACCACAAACAATGTAGAAAGCAACGATGTATTCATCTAGATATTGCTTTCCATCGTTGTAGAATTTCAGGATGTTCTTCCATGAAACATTTGGAAGTTCATGTAAAGGGGTTGCCAAAATGAGAGGACCAAAAGTATTACCCCATGGTCCAATAGGTGGTGGTTGAGCCATAACGATTTGAATAACAGGTACTTGAACTGGAACTCTATGGAAAATAGAGGATTCACTTGGAAGCGATGATATTAATCTTTGTGGAGGATAACTTGCAGTGCATTGTAGCGGTGACCTTGCTCGCGGAGGAGAAGGAAATATATTATGATGTTGCAGCAATTGATAAAACAAATCCACCACACCTTATTCTCTTAAACCTTGTGTATAACTTATGTTAGCCAAAATGTAGACTTTGAAACAAAAGAGAAATTAGCAATAACAATATACACAAGACCACAATAAGATACTGGAGTGCTTATTCACTTCAACCAAAAGCATGAGGCTTTGATTGCGTGCTTCGTTCCCTAGTGGATTCGCCAAAAAACCTGTTGGGTGAAAATTTTGTAATCTCTTTATAGATTACAAAACTTGATTTTCAGCCACAGTTATGTGAGATGAAATCTCTCTTCTAAATAAAATCTAAGCAATAAGAAGGGTGCCTCCCCTTTCTAAGAGGAGAGATTTCATCTTGCATAACTATGGTTGAAAATCAAGTTTTGTAATCTATAAAAACATAACATAATTTTCACCCAACAAAAAGAAGCTTGAGAATGTCAAAAATTATTTTTTGGAATGTATTCAATTGTCAATAAGTACATATTAGGGCTTTGAAGTTTCTTTGATTGTTGGAGTTAATAGATGATATTAAAAGAGAAGAAAAAGATAAAGATGGCGTACTTAGAAGGTGGGTAGTTGGTTGGAACAAAGGTTCAAAGTAGTAATATGTAACTAATTGCTCAAATACAACTCAAATTATGTTGTTGAATTTGAAAACTCTTAAATGGCATGGGCCTACCCCTAAGATTTTAAACATGTCTCCATCTATTCCCATTCAAATTATTAGCAATGCTGAAGTGATTGGGTAAATTTACCAAAGGAAGGATTTCATTGGAACTTTACTTGCTGGTTGTTTGGGAGATCCGACATATTGTCATGTGCTTGGTCAATCTTATAGGAAAGGTGAACCAAAATTTATAAATAAGTAAAGAAAGGATGTTGAAATTAAAGATTTAAAGGTAACAATGTAGGCATTAGCATGCAATTAGTAAGCTATGATGGAGATCATGTTTTCAATTTCACAATACTTAATTATATATATTATGATCCTTACGCAAACAATTAATAATGATTTATTAATTTGAATACATATCTTGATGATAATTTCTTTTAAGATTATGATCTCTTATTTTGGCATAATTATTTACAAAATTCAAACGATTACTTGAGATTTGTTTACTTTTATTTATTCTATGTAAGGATAACTTTGGACATTATCATGTTGATTCACTATAATGAGGGAATAATGACATTACTAATTTAAGTAATAATAGAAAAGCAAGAAAGACTTAATTTACAATTTAAATAACTAAAAACTTTATGAAATCTATAGACAATGCACAATTGATAATTAAAATAATAGTACTCAAGTACAAATTAATTATACTCCAATCTTAAGTAAATAAAGATAAAAAATCTATTAAAAAAGTACCAATACATTACAAAGTTTTCTTTAAGTGGTCTTTATTGATTTTTTTGAATTCAAGTTATCAAGTGTTACTAGGGCCTTCATTAACATGGTGTGTAATGATCAATGAATTGGTTGACAAGGAACAACCTACCAAGCTCTAGTGCTACAACTATGTATAGTTCTATACTAGAAATACAATCTAATACATTTTAGATAGAGTGAAAACTATCAATCAAAAGAAAATTTGTGGCAACGATACTTGATAGTTCAATCATTTTGAAAATTGAAAAAATATATTGGATTGTATTATCTATCATTATAATATAATTATTATTATACATTTATTTTATTTTATTTTTTATTTATTAAAAAGATGGTGTTTTCTTTTGAACTATTATAAACTTTACTTTCACTCTCATTATCTTTTGTAAGTATTTTTGAATATTAGTAATAATTTGAATTTCAATTTTAAGAAGAGATATTTTAAACTTTTGAAAAAGAAATAAATAAAAATTCTATATTTTTAATATATATATTTTTTTTGATGAATTTTC
>CM021103.1:559339945-559365879 GCA_007115665.2 Sequoiadendron giganteum
CCACCAAGCAGTCCAGCCCGTACTGCCAGATGGACGGCACTCTAAATTCCACACTCGAAGAATGTGGGACATGGTGGGCTTGTGACAGAGTAGAGACATGTTAAAAAAAAATTGCGTCTTACACGTGCGAGGTTGCCAAGTTTCCCACTCAATCCGAAATTGAATGGGGAAGTGATCCGAAAGGGTCACATCCACAAGCGGCTTAACAGGCAAGGCAGAGCTTTTAAAAGAAAAAAAAGATTGTGCCGAGATCATGGCACGATCAAGGCGCTTAAAGACTCTATTAGCACCAGCTCTGTAATTACACCAAGTGTGCCAGAGGGAATGAGAATGACGGTAACCCAGATTGGGATCAAAAGGCCCCAATTTATTGCGTATGTAAAACCACAGCTTCCTTTCGCCAGCAGCCCAACGAAAAGGTACAGTGCCATTTTTATCATATGCCATTTCAATCATGTTGAAATCCCCACAGAGCAACCAGGTGGCAACTGGCAAAGAGTCTGCAAGCCATTGCCAAAGCAAGCAGCGCTCCACAACATCATTAGAGGCGTAAATATTAATAATCCCAAAGGAATGGTTCTCAATATTGAGAAGAATCCAGACAGCCCGTTGGGAGGGATCCACCCCATGGTCAACCACATAAGGAAGCAACCGCGGGGCCAAAAGAGTAATGGCTCCACCACGACCAGCCTCATGCAAGGTACAGAACATAGTGCTAACTGGCCAAATAGAGCAACAAGCCGAAGCAAGCAAAAAACCTGAAATTTTAACTTCCTGGAGACAAAGCACTTCAATCTGCGGAAAATTCTTCAAAGTATTCCTAACATAATACTTCCTTAAGAGGTCTGTGAGACTTCGAACATTCCATGAGAGAAAATTCATGGAAAGTCTTCCATGTTTGCAGAATCCCGGTCCTCTTCACACAGGGAAGAGAAGCTATTCTTCAAAAACTCTTGCAGAACTGAACCCATTTGAATAGAGGGACAGTACCTCCGCTTTTCTGGCACATATTCACCTTCTTCCGGTGGAGGAGACCAGCTGCGAGAACGTCGTTGGGTCCCCGCATCGGCGGATAAAGCCGGTTGAGCACATAAAACTGTAGCAGCCTGGGGCACGACCTGCGGCCTAGGCTGTAAAACAGCAGAAGCCACTCCTGCGGGAGTGGCCTTCCCCTTCTCTAAAGGGTTTGAAACCTGCTGGGTCAGTTCCGGGGCTTTGGGAGCCGACCCAGAACCATGTGACTTATTTTTTCGGTTGGCGACTATGGTCCACTTTGTGTCATGGTGAGCTCTATTGAGGCTTTTAGCGCAGGTAGGTATAGGGAACTAACAAAGGGCAGTCCCTGATCTTATGATCGGCTGATTGGCACCGGTAGCACGTGTTGAGAAGGTTAAAATACATGATTTTCTGGGAGTGATGAATACCCTTGATTTGAAGGTCAATAGTCTTTTTCAAATCCTTGGATAAATCAACTTCCACACAAACCCTCTTTTGAGGACGGGCCTGAAAAAACTTATCAGGTTCAATGCAAACAACCTTCCCCAGAGAGGAAGCAATATGGTGCAAGAAGGGCACACATGGCAAGGGCAACCCGCGAAACTCAATCCAGACCGACACACGCATTTTGGTGTCCTCGGAGACAGCAAAATCTCGAGTCCAAGATTGAAAAACCAACAAGGAGGAACGGACATACCAGGGTCCATGACCCAGAATAGCTTGGACATGATTTACTTCCGCAAAGCTAAACAAGAAAAAACCCTTGGTCAGATTTTGGACCATATCAAGGTGGACCCCATGAGAGACCCAAGCCTTGTTAACCCAGTCTTTTAGCACACTTTCAGGGGGAGTCCTCCCAACAAAATAACCCACAAGGGTGTGTTTTTCAAGCCATTGGCATGCAAAATCAAAATCAGGTAAAGGTAAAACTACATCAACAGGAGCGTCAGAATGCTTACCTCGTGAAAGACTTTTGAAACAAATTTTCGAGGGCGTTTGTTCGATGGGGGAGCCATTAAACTGCACCGTCGAACCGCTAACACCAGCAAGAATTGTCGGGTTAGAACCGGTTGAAGGCATAATAAACCTCTAAAACCGCAGTAAATACGGTCGTACTCAATGAATGAACCAAAATCTTGCGCAATAAACGCAGTATGATGCAAAAGGGGCCACGAATGACCCCAGAAAACTCAAAACCCTAGCAAAGCTCATGCACCGGTCGTCTTAATTTACTCATTTTTAATGTTTTGTCTCTTTGAAAGAAACTAAAATATTTTGTCGAACTTAAAAAAACTATTTATTCTTATCATCTAGTCAATAACTCCTTTAAATACTTTACTATTTGATTTATTAACTTATAAATATTTTATTCCTCCATACATCTAAATATTCCATTTTTTTTTAATATATTTAGCTGTCCTTTGCTCCAGATGGGGCAAATATGCGAAATTCTTTAATATATTTAGTTGTCCTTTACTCCAGATGGGACAAAGAGAGTCAAGCTAAATATTGTAATCATTCTTGTACCAAGTCATACGAAGTCTCTTTATAGAATGTTTCAAATAAGTACTACATGGAGAGGAACGCGTCCTCAACGCGGGGAGAAAATTGGTCAGTCGTGGTACACGCTAATGTTCAGCCGCCCACACACCAGAGGGTCCAGTATATAATACTCACTTTTGCCTACTTTTCATTGTACAGAATACAGAACAGAATTTGAGATCATGACGAAGATATGCACTAACATCATTGGACTGTAAATAGAATGGGAATGTGGGAAAATCTAGACAAGAAATAGCTGATGCATTTCTATTTAGTTTTTCCCAACACCTCCCATTCTACCTGTAGACAATGATTATATTTTCATTTGTTAAAAGAATATTTATTTAGTAGAGGGTGTTATACCAGATCTTAATTGTTTTTGCAATGTATTTGTATTAGGAATGTGTTTAAGCTGATATTTTTCTACTGAAAGTCAAGAACTGAAAGGTACATATTCTGTCAAAATCATCTAGTGTATTTCTTATATAAAAGATTTAAGTAATTCATAGAATTTACTGAAATACATTTATTTGTTTGTATAAATATTGTAATTTTGATATATCTTAAGATTTTATACTGTAAGTAGATTTGAATTATGTATTTTGCTTATGCTGTTCATGAATCTTTTCTGTTGAAGTCATTTAGAAATGAAATTTGATGTGACTATATTTTATCTTGATATATTTCTAAATTTCGCTGTGTAGAATTTTTCATCAACATTTAAGATCTGAACTTCATTTAGAAATGAAAATTGATAGAGACTATATTTCTGAAGATGTGAAGTTTGATAGATGATATAACATGCTATCATTGTCATTACCTTTGTCAAATATTCATACAAAACAAATGAAATTAGAAGAAAAGCTTTTGACAATAAAACAGACTGTGAAGTTATTAAACACAGACACATCAATCTTACAACTCATCCACTCAACTCTAGGTGACTAGGTCTATAAAGTGAGGCAACCATAACGAAGTATTTTTCATCTTTAATTTAGAGGACATTCATTGGCTTGAATTCTTCTTAGGTTTCATCTTTAGAGGACATTCATTGGTTTGCATTCTTCTTTAATTTTACTGTTGCGATTTCTTCCAGGGAGGGTATATATGAATTTTCTGTGTTTCAGTTGATTTATTTTTATTTGCTTTATGGCTTATTACCTCCTGGTAGTTTACCTAGTTCAATCTGTTGAAGAAGTTTTAGAAATATGTTCCCGATCAAATCTGTTTCGTTTCTAGATCAAAATGTCAGCTTTTCCATCTGGTTTCTGCTAAGGCGAAGGCAATCTCTTTATAGTGAAGTTTATATCTAGCAGGTTTGTGATTTTTTTGCTCTTCTGGATCTGATTAACGGTAAGATTATGGACATATGTTTTTCTTGCTCTTCTGGATCTGTTTCTAAGATTTAGGACATATTTTTGTTGCTCTTCTGGATCTGTTTAACGGTAAGATTATGGACATATATAAATTTTATATATAGTGGATTCGTGGTTTTCTTGTTCTCTTAACGGTAAGATTATGTACATATTTTCCAATAAATATTATATCTAATGGATTCGTGACTTTCTTGCTCTTTTGGATCTGATTAACTGTAAGATTATGGACATATAATTTTTAATAAATTTTATTTTTAATGGATTTGTGGCTTTCTTGCTCTTCTGGATCTGGTTAACGGTAAGATTATAGACATATTTTTCAATAAATTTTATATCTAGTAGATTGGTGGCTTTCTTGTTCTTCTAGATCTGATTTACGGTGGATTCGTGGCTTTCTTGCTCTTGTGGATCTCATTCACGGTAAAATTATGTTCAATAAATTTAATATCTAGTGAATTCGTGGCTTTCTTGCTCTGTATCGATCTAAAATACAGGCATCAGTGTGTTTTGTTCTTAAATTATCCATATTACTTCTATAATTCTGTAAATTAAGCTTTGGAGAAATCTTGAAGACTTGTATCATGTCAAAGGGTTTCCGTCGAGTTGTGGCGAGTGTTTACTCTGAGATGTATTGACATATGGTAGGTAGTTCGAATTTTCTTTCAAACAAATTCCTATTGTTGGAATTATTGGACGCTTCATTCTAACAAAACAGTTAATTATAGAGGGCAAACCCTACGTCTGTATGTGCAGAGCAGCGGAGATGAGACTATTCAACCTTCTTTTGTTTGCTAGGGAGATCTTAATATCTTCCATTTTGTTTGAAGGATACTGGTTTGTATTTGCCACTGAAAAATTATTAGGGAAGGGCTTATACACGCAAGCGAGCATATTTTTTAAGATGAAAAAAAAACAGGTAGGCTGCCAGTCAATTGCCTTTCTCCTTTTACTAGATAAATTGGTCGGCAGTGGATCAAGAAAGCCCTTTATTTGTTTTCAATTTTTTTGAAAAAGTATACATACATGATTGTTTAGTACGACTGTACCAGAATGTAGAGGTCTCAAAATAGGGAAGTCATACTTGTACCTCACTTTCATCATTCATGAATCACTAACGTAGTGAAGGGCAATCCGTGTTCTTCTTAGCAGGGGCTCATCAGAGAGTTTCAGAAAATTATCCAGTGAAACAATTCCAGCAGAAGCACTGTATCGCGTTTCTGCTACTGGTTTTAGGGTTCTAAATATCAATTTACCAGTAAGTAAATTTTAAGCCTGAAAATAAATTGTAATTTTTCAGATATTCATTCTTAAATCCATGAGCTACAACTGCAAACTTATGGCCTCTTAGCACCAGCTAGAATAATGTTTCCTCAAACAAAATCTGCTCCTAATTTCCAGGAAAAGATTTTGAAATTTGCAGTAGCTCGATTTCTTTTTCTTTAGGAGATTACATGCAAGCTTGCAGTGTAAGAACAGGGGCGATAGTGCTCTTATTCAAACCCCAATATAAATCCAACCAAATTTGAACCTCGATAGTGCATTTAGAGGTCAGATTCCCATCTCACACCCACTCGATTGCAAACAAGTGATTGTCAACGGTGCCCTCGCCGTGTCAAATTGGGCCTTTGTTAGAAAATAGCATCAAGTGCTTCCTATGCATTGGGGCTTTCTAATATTCAGCTACATCTTTCATAATATGGTAATAATCTTTATAAATTGTATTTGAATGGGTAATTCTTCGATCGGACCTAGGGTTATAAATTATTCTGTTTGTATTTTTTTTTTGCCATGGTGCTTTTAAGGTTCTATATATATGTACTTCAGAGTGTTTCTAGAACCTGAGTTTTTGAACATGCGATTTCGCGTATCTCAGTTTCTTACCATTAAATCTAATTTCTAAATTAGAAGTTCAGATGAGTTTCGAAAGTTAGTGTATTATAAGGTAATCGAATTGGCTCTGCTGTGCACAAGTGACTTTCAATAATAGAAATTTTTGATATATAATGATTTTTTTAAGCTAATCAAATGGTGGTGAATTTTAGTTTTGTTGTGGACAAATTACTTTCAATAATAGAGATTCTTGATATTTATTGATTCTTTTTAAGGTAATCAAATGGATTTTGGCACTGCTGTGTAGGAGAGACCTTCCATAGTAGAGATTCTTGACATATATTGATCCCTTTTAAAGTAATAAATGGTAGTGAATTTTGATTCTGTGGTGTATGAGTGACTTTCAATAGTAGAGGTTCTTGACAAAAATTGGTCCCATTTAAGATAATTAAATAGTAATGAATTTTATCTCTACTGTACATGAGTCACCTTCAATGGTAAAGATTCTTTGACATATATTAAATATATTGATCCTTTTTAAGATAATCAAATGAGAATCGATTTTTAACTCTGCCCAAGATTCGTGATAAATATTGACCCATTTTAAATGTAATGTTTTTTTAATTAGATACTAAGACGCAAGATCCTTCGATTATTAAATTGTCCCAACACAACAACCTTCAGATTTACATTTTCAAAAATAGACCTTTATAATGCATCCTTGAAACAATATTGGTCTGCCAGCAATATGTATCATTTACCAAGCCCTATGCCCCAACAGGGGCACAGAGATCACGAGGCTCTGTGAGCCCCGGTGGATGCAATAACAGTGCCACCTGTGATCATTGCATGATGCCCTCAACAGTTATATTTTCCAATTTTGACACTTATTTGGGCTTGAATTTAAGCTCAATTTTGAAAATCTATATACTTTTACCACCTAAGTGCATCCCATTTTACCAGATTTCGTCCCATTTTACCAGATTTCGTCACTAAAATTGGGATTATGCTTCTTACAGATAAATCTAAAGGCTAATATCATATTTCTTTATACAACCACCCGAAGTTGTTAGATTCTAGTTTTATTAGACATTTTAAGACGTATCAGCTGCAATTAACTTATTTTTGTTCCGCTAAAAAAAAATACTCTATAGAAGAGCTTTCATCGAGTTATTAAGTGTGCTCACTCTCAAATGTATTGATATATGCTTAGTTTGACTTTTCTGTCAAATAAATGGCTATTGTAAGAATTATTGGATGCTCAATTCTACCCAATGGTTTATTGGGAAGGGAAAACCTACTTATGGCTATGGAGAGCGCAGAGGTGAGACTATTAAACCTTTAGTTATTTAGGGAGATCTTTCTGTCTTCCATTTTGTTTGAAGGATACTTGTCTATATTCACCATTAAATAATTATTGGAGAGGAGCTTATCCACACAAGTTTGCATATTAATTGTCTATTTTTTTTACTAGATAAATTGGTCAGCAGTAGATCAAACAATCCCCCCCGTTTAGTAGATCTGTCCTAGAATGTAGAGGTCTGGAATAGGAAGGTCAAACTTGTACCTCACATTCCTGAATCGCTAACACAGTGAAGGCTACTCAGAGAGTGAAAATTTTGCAGTGAAACAATTCCAACAGAAGCACTGTTTTTTATCTCTACTACTGGTTTTAAGCTTCTACAAATTATTTTACCAGTAAGTAATTTTAACCTTTTAAATAAATTGTAATTTGTCAGATATCTATTCTTAAATCCATGAGCAACAACTGCAAACTTATGGCTCCTACCACTAGCTTGATAGTGTTTCCTAAAACAATATCTACTCATAATTTCCAAGGACCAGATTTTGAAATTTGCAGCAGCTCAATTTCTTTCATTAGGAGATTACCTGCAAGCTTGCAGCATAATAACAGGGGCCACAACGCTCTCAATCGAACCGCACTATGAATCCAACCAGATTTGAACTTGGGTAGTGCATCTAAAGGTAAGATTCCCATCTCACACCACTAGATCAGAAGCAAGTGATTGTCAACGATCCCCTCAGCCCACAAGAGGGTTCACACTAACAAATTAGACCTTTGGCTGAAAATAGCTTAAGTCCTATCTATGCAATGGGGCATTATAATATTCAGCTACAGCTTTCATGATATGGTGATAATCTTTAAAACATTGAATTTGACTGCGGTAATTTCTCCATCAGCTCTCATGGTTGGACCTAGGGTTGCAGATGTAAATTGTAGGGATTTACTTTACCTTGGTGATTTTAATGGTTCTATTACTATATATCTGCATGCTTCAGAGTGTTCTAGAACCTAGGTTTTTGAACAGTTGATTTAGCGTATTTCAGTCTCCTATAATTAGACATAATTTCTAGATTACAAATTCACAGACATGACTTCCCAAAAGTTTATCAAATGGTAGTGAATTTTGGTTCTGCTGTGACTCTTGACATGTATTGGCCCCCTTTTCATCTGGATCTGGAGATTCTTCAACATCTAGGTGCTAAGAAGCAAGGTCCTTTGATTTTTAAATTTTAGTAACACACTAACCTTCATATTTACATTATTTTTGGTTGGAGGGTTTTTTTTTTGTCAAAATCTAGATCATTTTTGCCATCTGATATAGGAGCACAAGTTTAAGATGATGTCTATTTGATCAAGAACTGAGGACTGAGGGTTATCCATTCTGTCAAAGTCGTCCAGAGCATGATCTTGACATATCTCTTATTCATTGCACCTACAGAGATTTCGAACCTTAGTGGATGGTGTAATCAAGGAACATACCATCATCCTCACCAGTTGTGTTCAGTTAATTGAACTACAACTCTTTGATCAGATTTACATTTTCAAAAACAGACCTTCTGAATAATGATAGAATCCTTGAGACTTATTGATTTGTAACATCTATCAATGGCTCAACAAGGACACATAGACCAGGAGTTTACTTCATCCAATGGAGGCCTGGCCCAACAAGGGCACAGAGACCAGGAGCTTACTTGATCCAGTGGAGGCTTGAGCTCAGGTGGACGTTAACAACAATGTTAACCACGACCATTGCACTATGCTCTCAATAGGTGTGTTTTTCTAATTTTAACACTTGTGTTGGGCTTGAATTTAAGTTCGACTTTGAAAATCTATTTGCTTTTACTACTTAAGCCCATCGCATTCAGCCAGTCATTTATCATGTTACGTAAAAATCTACCTAAAATTTTCTTATTGCCAAGCTCATCACAGGTTCCCTAGAAGGGGTTCTCTACTTTTCTCGGCACATTTTTGTAGTAGAATGTGCTTCTTTCAGATAAACGGAAACCTAATATCATATGTCCTTATACAATGGCCCAAAGTTTTTATTCAACCTTTATTATACATTTTTAGAAAGTATTAGCTGAAATTAACTTTTTCTAATTCCACTCAGAAAACATTCTCCCTTTTCAAGATGATAGACAAGGTGCAGATTCCATGTTTTATTGCCAATTCTTGATATGTATAATTGTATTTATTTGAAATATAAAATGTTTTATTTGCATTCTTGATATCTTATTTAATGACTAATTTAATTCATATGGAACATTAAAAAAATCTATGAATTGAATCTCTCTTGCATACATCACGAAACATTAAAAGATTTATATTCTTATTGATTTTCATTTTCTCCTACTTACACATGTTTTTATATATTCAGCCTTATCCAATTCCTATCTCTACACATCTCCACACATTTGTCTCATTATCAACCCAATATTTCAATGTAGTTATTCCTAGTCCTAAGATTTGCATTTCCCCATCCTAAGTTAGTTGGTTTGATATTGAGGGGCTGTGATTGACCTTAACATTTGATTTCTCAAATTTAAATTGTGGACTCTCATCCTTTTCTAGTATTTATTAGGAGCTGACTTGATACACATTTGTGTGATTAATTGTTGTCTTGGTATTTAAAGATATTTATTTGTGCAATTAAAAACATCCAAGGAAGACAACATGATTTATCAAAGAACAATCATTTTAAGATCATAATTTAGAGAATAGAAAGAATTCGTGGCATCAAAATTTGCATATAGATCATGTTGTCTTCCAACATTTGCTTGAGGCCATAAAGTTGGTCCAACAAGGCAATTGATCTAGGAGAATTTGTGCCTAGCAATTTGACAATTTCCCTAAAAGTAGTTTTATATATCATTATCCATATGCATCAAATACTATATATCATTACACATTAGAGAAGGAATATCCACTACTTAGAATTGATTCACAAGAAATTCCTAATTTATTTTGTTTCCATATTAGTAAACACACTCAAAATATTATATTTAAATATTGGTGAATTGATTGTACACTTTAACTCTTATATTAACATCAAATTAAAAGCTAAATACACTTATACTTTTATCTTTAATTTCTTAAAATAATATTTCAATATATTATTTTACAATATTGAATCATTTTCATAAAATATTTTAAATCTTTTAATAAATTTTTATATTGTAATTAATTAATCTTGTAATTTTATTAAAAAAAATACCAAATAATTTAATTCTAGTAATTCAAGCTTAGAAAGTTGTTTTCAAACACAATTTAATAAATCATCTAAACGCGTTATAAAATGATAATGTATCAAAAAAATTGTTCAATACTTCATTTTAAAGGTCATTCATTGGTTTGAATTCTTCATTAGCTTTACCCATTACATTTTTTTTGAGCATCATAACAGGGTGTATGCAAGAAGTTGAATCCACTTTTTGGCCAAAAAATTGAAGTGTTTTTCCAATTTTCAGAATTTGTGACATTTGACTTTAAAATTTGAAGCACTTAGAGATGGAATCTTAAAATAAGTCAATGATTATAAAATGTAGTACTCAAGTCTTGTTTCCAAATATGTAATTTATTTCAATACCAAGATGATAAAAATTGATTTTCAATAGGCGTCTTTAAAAATCACTGTTTAAAAGTCACTTTTTTTTTACCATACCATGCACGTGTACACTATCCATATTTTGACCTAAATAGTCATATTTTTCTAAATCCTTCTGGGAAAAGATTTGGAACTCATTGAAACACGTTTTTCGAATTTTTTTTTTTTTTAAATTATTGAATTTTTTTATTGGCCATATTTATTGTTTTGAAAAATCGTCATGTATGTCACACATAAGATGACCTAAACTTATCATTTTTTTTTTTCAAATTGAAAAGAATTGTCTGAAGTACGTTTTCATGCAATTCGTTTTACAAAAAACTATTTTAATAAAAAGTTATTAAAATACTAAAAAACTTTGATATTTCAAGTTTATGGACCAATTTCATCAGAAATTAATTGAAAAATAGAAAAAAAAATCCAATTGTAAAAAATATTGCATATTTGGGATATGCATGTCTTATCTATAATGGGTTTTAATTTCATCAAGAAATTCTACAAAATAGGTCTTCAGACATATATCCAAAGTCACTATTTTCTTGTGACATTGACATGACCTTCAAGTTGCAGGTCAAACCAGGTCCAAAGTCACTATTTTCTTGTGGCATTGACATGACCTTCAAGTTGTAGGTCAAACAAGATCCAAACCTTAGGTTTGAGTCCCGTTTTGAAAAGTTGCCAAAAACGGAAAGTTTCAAAAAATGGAAAATTTTCCAAACGATACCCCATTTTGAAAAGTTGCCAAAAATGTAAAATTTTCAAAATGGAGAATTTCAAAATAGAAAGTTCAAAGCGAGATCCTATTTTGAAAACTTTCCATTTTTGGAAAAAATTCAAAATAGAATCATGTTTTGAAAATTTTCCAAAAATGGAAATTTTTCAAAACAGGATTCCGTTTTAGTTTTAGGCTTGGGACCCCGAACCTAAACGAGATCTCGTTTTGTTGAAGTCGATTTCAAATTTTTTGCGAAAGCAAAAACTTCCACGTTTCGTGGACTCATCTTCTTTCATTTACCCAACATTTAAAGTTTAATGAAGGGTACCTATGAATTTTCTATGTTTCATTATTATGTCGAAGGCGTTCCCTCATTGAGCTTTCTCAAATTCGTTTTGCCTATCCACGGTGTAGACTCATGGATAAGGCATGCAAGACGATGAAACGAATATCAGTTGTTCATCATTTTTCGCCATTTTTCTAGTTGTTTTTGCCCCTTTTTTGCTATTTTCCATGTTATTGCTTTTTGCTCCTCCAAACTCTTCCTTGCTAGTATTGACCTTTCACTTCTCCAATTTGGTGAGCTACAACAACTTGTCCACTCTTGAAAGTGATTGATGTGGCCAACCATTCGCAAAATTTAGTACATCAGTGCAATAATTGCTCATCTACTCTCACCTCCATGACTTGACAGTCCCTAGCTTATGCCAATCCATAGGTGGATGATAGTTATGGGCGCCTTATTTAAAAAATGAATTTGCTTCTTTAGGGTTTCCTAATATTCTACTTGTAAACTTTGCACATTTTTCTCCTCTGCATCATTGAGAGAAAGACACAATTTGTGCAGAAACTTGAGGTAAGTCACTTGCCCTTGTTCTAGCAACAAACCCTAGGTTTATATGGTTTTCTAAATAGTTTCTTTTAAATTCAAAAACCTTAGATTCATATAGTATTGTGCATCGGGATTTGAAGCTACGTAGAAATGGTGGAAGCTACAAATGGGGAATCATAACCCTCAAAATATTCTAGCAATGACTACAAAATAAATGTAGAAAGCTTCACTAAAAGATCAAAAAAATTGTACGCCCACTAGAAAGAGCATAGGTAGAGCTTCTGGGGCACCTGTGAGGTGATAACGGTTTCTCCCCTCCGTAGTCTAAAGATTTGTGTTATATGTAGCCAGAAAAAGGATACTTTGCTTGTAGTGTTAAAGAAACCCACCAAAAACTCTCTAGGAATCAATGCGGAGTTACATGTGAAGGCTAGGAACGATGCGAGAGGTTTCTAGATGGAGAGCATGTGTGATGCTATAAGGACACACTACATGTACTTTTTCTCACCAATTTGCTCATTTTCCACTAAATTAGATTCTAGTGTGTAGTTTAATATTCACTATTTTGATTTTTTTTTTTTTTTAGCAAAATTAGAATCCAATTTGTAGGTTGTGCTTGCTATGCAAATTTGGGCGGGTGCATGGAAATGGGTAGCAATTCCGTGGACACCCTAAAAAAAAAAGAGTTGAAGACCATAACAAGAGCGCGTTATAACGCGCTCGCATTATGTCTTCTGTTAAACCTAGGCAAGGTCTCGGCTGCTACAACTACAAACAGATAATGCGAGCGCATTATAACGTGCTTGTGTTATCAACTGTTAAAAGCAAACAAACAAATGCAAATCTCTCATTTGCATTTCGACTGGTTTTTTTGTTGCACCCGCAGCCAAAAACCCCAAAATATCGTGCTCTTGTTCTAGGAGGAGAATTTCTTTACCAAGAATCCCTATTTCTTCACAACGATGGCGTCATGACGACGAGGAGCTATAAGAGGTAAGGATTCTATGGTTTTTGTTTTGAATTTGTTAGTTTTAGGTTGAATTTGATATCTCTTTGTTTGAATTTTTAGGAGATGCAAATCAACCTGCAAACCCTCAAAATCTTCAACAAGAAGACCAACCAAATCCTCAAGATCAAAATCAACCACAACATCAACCTCCTCCACCAATCACTCAACCCCCTCCTAACACTCAATAAAATTTAATGAGTGAAATTGAAAACAACAAAAAACAAATTGAGAATTTGATCAATAGGTTGAGTGATCCAAATGGTTCAACCACAAAAAGAATCACCCTAACAAATTCATTGAGAGATATGTTAACAAATGTAGATTCAATTAGCAAACAAATAACTGGATGGGAAGATAGGAGGCAGGTAGCTAGGGACTATTATGCAAATAAACTATCATACAAGGATGTGAAAGATTTAAAAATTACAAAAGGTGATTTGTGCTCATTATTCACCGACCCACGCACAAATCAAAATCTTACCCTCAATGTGAAGAGGTTTCCTATCCATTGGTGCCACCACCAACAGATGAAGGGCCGGTTTTTTGATAGGTGGTACATGGTCTTCGATTACCCACCATGCAACAATTGAGATGTCCCGCAATATTTCCTTAGGAAACTATATAGTGAGTTCATATTGAACAAAATCCCAAATTATTTTGATATGAGGGATTTTCAGGGGAGAGGTGGGGGATTAGCTCAGGATAGACCTAGTGCACAGTCGGATCCTACGCGACAAGGTAGACGAGCTCTCGCTAGGGCACCTCATGAGCACATTGTTATGCCTTCTGTCATGAAGGAAAGTGTTGATGTAGAGACATTGCAGGCAATCAACACTTTGACCCAGAGTGTCATCCATCATACTAGCCCTATTCTACAGCACCATCCAGGGGAGTCTTCTAGTGGTGGCCTTCGAACACATGTGTGTCAATCTTGCGGGGCTACTTGTTCACATGACCCCGCCGATCCTCAGGAGACTGGTACGTAGGATCCGTCTGTAGCTATGGAGATGGAGAGGCTAGCTGACATTTTGCATGAGGCATATGGCATTGATAGTCAGGTAAAAGTTAGCACTTGCATGTGTTTATTGAATTTAATTTATTAAATTTTGATTTTGAAATGCAAGATTAACTAAAAATGTTTTATGATTTTAATAGAATTGCAGGGTCACAGTGTTGAGACTGGATACACCGGCCCCCCACCAACCTATTTTTGCAGTACACCTATCGCTAGGGTATGTAACTAGTAAACAATTATAAGTTTATTGCATATTAATGGCATGTTTCACGAATGGTAATTTAATATGCAATTTTGGATGTTGAATAGACTAATATTGGAGGTTTTGATGGAACACTTCCCAGTGGCGGTGGATTTACTCAAACCTTCATGCAGGTAATAGAATAAAGAGTTTAACTAATGAATCAAGTACTTAATAGATTTGTGTAGTTTATACATGCACATCGTTGATTATGTTGAATAATTTGTTGTTTTATTTTCAATTGTTACGAGACGATACACCTCTGAATGTGACGAGGGAAATGGATATTGGTGTGACATCTGCTATACAATCCTCGATGGCTCTGACATAAGAGGTATGAGGCAAATTAGTAAATTTTAATTTACATTTGTTGTTATAGATGTTAGTTAGTGAAAAATCAAACCATTATTGATTCACGTAGTTTATGTCTATTTGTATGGTTTATACAAGGCTTAAGCACGCTTGAGCATGGGCGTGAGGATATTTCCCTCGTGGAGAGAGATCATGAGATGGATGTAAGTGATTATTTTGTCAAATATATCATTTTTTATAATGTAATTTCTATATATTTATGTCTTTACTTCTTATTGTAACAGTTAAAACTTCACCATGAACTAAACCCTAGGAGGAGTAGTAGGAGCACTCCATGAGCGCAGCAAAAACGAGTGACAGACCTATCACCATACGAGCAAAAAGGAAAGGGAAAGATTTTATTTCTAGGGCATAGAGAGCAATGAGTTTTGATTCCAGAGTCCTTTGTTGTATGCCTGCATGGCAGTTTTGTACATATTTTTTGTTGGACATATTTGACATTGTATGCCTAGATGGCATTCTCGTAAGCCTATATGGCTATTTTGTACATATATTTCATACTTATATCGACATATATTTATGTATGCCTACATGGCTATTTGGTTGATACACATCTTTTATCGATGTCTGTCCATATTTGCATTCTAAATTGATGGTTCAATAGATATGAGTTACGTGTATTCAAGTGTATACTTTACAACTTACGTGTATACTTTGTGACTTACGTGCATTCAAGTGTATACTTTGTGTCTTATATGTTTTCATGCATATACCTTGTATTCGTGCATATACTTTGTTTTAATTTGTGTATACTATGTATTCGTGTGTATTCTTTTTGAGGCTTACATGTTTTTGAGTACTTGTACTTCCCTTATTGACATGTACATGTTTGACTTATTCACGAGTATAATTATTAATTGGTTAGCCCTAGCATTGATCTATGTCATCCTCAATGCATGATCCTTGAGATGGAGTAAGTACATCCTCAAGGTCAAAAGGAGTTTCACATGCATTCTTCATAGGCTCATTTTGGTAATGAAACCAAAAACCTCTTGCATCATTGAAACAATTTTTTTTCCTTTATAGTAGGTCTGAAGCCATTATTATTCTGCATCAGTTCTTCATGTATCCACTCCCCATTAATGTTTGTCTCATGACCTTCATGAAACCAAGCACTTATCTCATTTGTGATAGAAGAAATGTATGAAGATTTATCTTCCTCCTTATGAACCATTCATTATCATGAGAGATGGGTTCTTTTGAACCACTACTGATGAATCATGGGTCAATGAGTTTGACTTGTAAAACTACACGATTGAATCCTAATATCAATATCACAATATTTATATATCTAAATGTGTTATTTTTTTTAGCTAAAATTTGTGCTTATACTTATGTGATTGATGTATGTTTGTGTATGGGATCATAGTAATTTTTATTTGATGATGCTATTGTGTCTTTAAGGTTTATTTATTAAAGGGTGCATGAAACAAGTTTTAAATCCTTACAAATCTTTGAATTTCTTAGGTTTTTCTATTTGTCGAGTTTGGGTTTCGAGCCTGAGTCCAAGTCAAAAAATGGCTTGTCAAGTTCGAGGCGAGTCTTAGTCTTATAACACTGGTGTGAACACATTGAGGAATAATGTATATGTTGATGAAGAGAGAACCCATCCTTGTTTCCAAACAAACCATGGTATAGATATGGTTGGTCGAGATAAAACATCACTCTCCTAGATAGTTCAAACCATAATATTTTATGGCTACAAACACACCTTCATTATATGTGTTCTTGATCCTACTGAAGAAATGATGGAGCATGTTGTAAATCAAATATTGCAACCCTAAGTCCACAAGAAGGTTACTTGTCCTAATTTTCTCAAATGTCTTTAAGATGTTAATCCTTCTTGAGTAATGTGAACTATTGATGTTATCTAGATCTTTGAAACTATCTGCAATCATGTGCAATACTGTAGAAGCTAGAGCTATATCTAATACTACAAATGACTGCTTAATGGAATCCTGATAGCAATATCACAATTTAACAAATTGTAGAAAATACCTCCTACTTATCAATTGATGAGCTAAAGGGGCTCTATAATGAATGTTTCATAAGGCACAACACTTGCTGAAGGTTTTGCAAATGGGGTTGCAAGCTAAGTAGGCTTAACCTTGGGGGAAAAACTTCATGGTTAAGCGCTTGAGCTGGAGTATACTGGAATGGGTGACCTCCTAGGAAGGCCTCGTGCCTCACCTCTATGAGCATCACTTAGATGAAATGAGTGCTAAGTGGTCCATTCAATATCATTTCAAATTTGTTTATTTAAGCAGCTTACAAATTTGCAACTTAAGACTCCTCCAACCTAAGGGATCGATTCGGCGGAACATAGCTCGAAGCGATTCCACGTGTTTTGGTACAAAAGAGAACCATGCCTAGCGTAAACATACCTATTTGGACGTGTTGGAACAGTCTGCTTGGTCACACAAGTTGTAGAACAAAAGTTGCACCACTTTGTAACTTTGCACTGCTTTCATTTGATGCTTTTTCCATCAAGTGAAAATCCACCACCATTGGAAAACCACTCTGAGATAGCCAAAACTGAGAAAGGTTTTTGTAGACAGGCTCAACGTGATACTATAGGATCAAACAAGAAGTTTCTAAGCGTCACGGCATCTGAGTAATAGCATGCTGAAGTTTGCAGCCATTTTGCACTTTGGACCCTTAAGGGATCGTTTCGGTTTAACGTAGCTCGGAGCGATTCCACGTGTTTTAGTATGAAAAAATACCATGCCTAGCATAAACATACCTATTCGGACGCGTTGGAGCAGTTATTTTGGTCACACGAGTTGCAAAGCGAAAGTTGCACCACTTTGCAACTTTGCACTGCTTGAATTTGACACTTTTTCCATCAAGTGAAAATCCGCCGCCACAAGAAAACCACTCCAAGATAGCCAAAACTGAGAGAGGTGTTACTAGAGGGGCCCAACACCTTTCTGTAGGATCAGACGAGAAGTTTCTAAGTGTCACGATATCCGAGTACTAGCATGTTGAAGTTTGCATCCATTTTGCACTTTGGACCCTAAAGGGATCGCTCTAGTTGAACCT
This sequence comes from Sequoiadendron giganteum, assembly GCA_007115665.2. NCBI lineage: Eukaryota > Viridiplantae > Streptophyta > Pinopsida > Cupressales > Cupressaceae > Sequoiadendron > Sequoiadendron giganteum. The sequence goes on from CM021103.1 coordinate 559,357,826, forward strand.
AGCTCAAAGCGTTTCCACGTGTTTCAATGCGAAAAAAGACTATGCCTAACATAAAAATACCTATTAGGACGTGTTGGAGAAGTTAGTTTGGTCACACGAGTTGCAGAGCGAAAGTTGCACCACTTTGCAGCTTTACACTACTTGAATTTGACACTTTTTCCATCAAGTGAAAATCTGCCACCACGAGAAAACCACTCCAAGATAGCCAAAACCGAGAGAGGTTTTTCTAGAGGGGCTCAACACATTTCTGTAGGATCAAACGAGGAGTTTCTAAGTGTTATGGTATCCGAGTACTATCATACTGAAGTTTGCAGCCATTTTGCTTTTTCAACCCTTAAGGGATCGATCTGGTTGAACATAACTCAGAGCGATTCTATGTGTTTCGGTGTGGAAAAAGACCATACCTAGTGTAAACATACCTATTCAGACGTGTTGGAGCAGTTAGTTTGGTCATATGAGTTGCAAAGTGAAAGTTGCACCACTTTGCAACTTTGCACTGCTTGAATTTGACACTTTTTCGATCAAGTGAAAATCTGCCGCCACGAGAAAACTACTCCAAGATAGCCAAAACCGAGAGAGGTTTTTGTAGAGGGGCCCAATTCCTTTCTGTAGGATTAGATGAGAAGTTTCTAAGTGTCATGGTATCCGAGTATTAGCATGTTGAAGTCTGCAGCCATTTTGCACTTTGGACCCTTAAGGGATCGATCCGATGGAACATAGCTTAGAGCGATTCCACATGTTTCGGTGCGAAAAAGGACCATGCCTAGCGTAAAAATACATATTCAGACGTGTTGGAACAGTCCGCTTGGTCACACAAGTTGCAGAACGGATGTTGCACCACTTTGCAACTTTGCACTACTTGCATTTGATGTTGTTTCCATCAAGTGAAAATTCGTCACCATGAGAAAACCACTCCAAGATAGCCAAAACCGAGAGAGGTTTTTCTAGAGGGTCCCAACGCATTTCTGTAGAATTAGATGAAAAGTTTCTAAGTGTCACGGTATCTGAGTAATAGCATGCTGAAGTTTACAACCATTTTGCACTTTGGACCCTTAAGGGATCGATCCGGTGGAACGTAGCTCAGAGCGATTCCACGTGTTTCAGTGTGAAAAAAGACCATGCCTAGCATAAAAATACCTATTTGAACGTGTTGGAATAGTCCGCTTGGTCACACAAGTTGCAGAACGAAAGTTGCACCACTTTGCAACTTTGCACTGCTTGTATTTGATGCTTTTTCCATCAAGTGAAAATCTGCCACTAGTGGAAAACCACTCTGAGATAGCCAAAACCGAGAGATGTTTTTGTGGATAGGCTCAATGCAATCCTATAGGATCAGACGAGAAGTTCCTATGCATCATGACATTTGATTAATAGCATGCTAAAGTTTGCAGCCATTTTGCACTTTGGACCCTTAAGGGATCGATTTGGTTGAACGTAGCTCAGAGAGATTCCACATGTTTCAGTGCGAAAAAAGACTATGCCTAGTGTAAAAATACCTATTCGGATGTGTTGGAGCAGTTAGTTTGGTCCCACGAGTTGCAGAGCGAAAGTTGCACCACTTTGCAACTTTGCACTGCTTGAATTTAACACTTTTTCCATCAAGTGAAAATCCGCCGCCACGAGAAAACTACTCCAAGATAGCCAAAACCGAGAGAGGTTTCTCTAGAGGGGCCCAACGAATTTCTGTAAGATCAAACGATAAGTTTTTAAGTGTCACGGTATCCGAGTAATAGCATGTTGAAGTTTGCAGCCATTTTGCACTTTGGACCCTTGAGGGATCGTTCCGGTTGAACGTAGCTCAGAGCGATTCCACGTGTTTTAGTGCGAAAAAATACCATGCCTAGCGTAAAAATACCTATTTGGAAGCGTTGGAGCAGTTAGTTTGGTCGCACGAGTTGCAGAGCAAAAGTTGCACCACTTTGCAACTTTGCACTGCTTGAAATTGACACTTTTTCCATCAAGTGAAAATCCGCCGCCATGAGAAAACCACTCCAAAATAGCCAAAACCGAGAGAGGTTTTTCTAGAGGGGCCCAATGCTTTTCTGTAGGATCAGATGAGAAGTTTCTAAGTGTCACCGTATCCGAGTAATAGCATGTTGAATTTTGCAGCCATTTTGCACTTTGGACCCTTAAGGGATCGATCCGGTGGAACATAGCTCAAAGCGATTCTACGTGTTTCGGTGCGAAAGAGGACCATGCCTAGCATAAACATACCTATTCAGACGTGTTGGAACAGTCTACTTGGTCACACGAGTTACAGAAAAATGTTTACAAATTGTTTACATGACCTTTATATGACCTTTTTCACATTGTTTACATTTCAAAATTCAAAGTTTGTAAATTTTCCTACTCAAGGCATTTACAAAACAAGATGCTACTACACCAAACATGAACTCCAACCTTACAATATTTGAGTATATCTCATTATGTAATTAAATCTTATTACAATGCCTCTGATACTTTGTTCTCTCAGATCTTTTACAATGTCACTCATACATTCAAAATTCTCTTTAAATGTTTACATCATAGGTGCTCATTATGAGGTTAAATTCATATGAGTAACTTCAGATTCCCTCGCTAAGCTTCACATGCTCTCTTATAATGGCTTGAAATCAAAATTGATATTTGTCAAAATCATCAAAATAAGTATGTTGCATTGCTTTTTTAGTTGAGATTCTCTTTGATGGATCTTAAATCAACATTTTCTGCAACGAAAGATGAATCAACCCTTAGTAGTTTACTTACAAATACACAAAGTAAAAGAGAAAAAGAAAGAGCATCCAAAATGGAAATGAAATTAAAATAGATGGAAGGCACTTACAAATGTTGCATGCAGGCATCAAAATAAGGATGTTGCATTGCTTTTCTGGTTGACATTCTCTTGGATGGCTCATATATCTGCATTTTTTTCAAGGGGACACCAATCATTGTAAAAGAAGATGATATCATTGGCATCAAATAAATTAATGTGTATACAAGTATAAATTAATAAGAACCAATGTGCATATACTTACAAATTAATCCAACGAACCATCTGGGTCTGCTCTACTCTTTATTGTGTCAACTATTGCCTCATGGTCAGACTCATGGACATTCCATAACGTCTTGTTCAAAGGTCTACCCCCATATTTGGTCAAACAAACATTGGATGCCACGACAAGGTTCGAGTAATGAAGAATCTTACGATGCATGTCAAAGTCCTAAAATAGCCAATGTTTAACACTCGAATGTGGGTACCTTCTAAGCCATGTTCTAGTAACCACAACTGAACCTATAGGGTATTTGATGTTTTCTCCATCTATAACTGGGGCCTCCAATTTCTTTTTGGTCTCAACACAATGACACAAGTAATAGTTTGTTCCCTCTTCATTGTCTTCATCTGCAATTACTGCATAAACATGCCCTGCATTGATATGTGCAAAAAATCTCTTGAAATTTGTCAACATTACGAATACAGCACAAAGTAAGATCTAACGATATGGAATTTCAACAACTAAGAAAGTAGATATATCACTTCATTGGACTAGATCTAATATGTGGTCAAAGTCAACCGATGATTCTATTTGTGTCAGTTTCAATGCCGTCGGAGGGCGATATGTGTGAAGTGGGCTAAGATAACTTGTGAACCATTTGTCAACCCACTCCCCTGACTCATAATCATTCTAGTCTTGCATTGTACATGAAGAAAAAAAGCATGCCATATTTCGTGTATCGATACTCCATGAACCTGTATTTGAGCTAAGGAAAGAGTGTACGTCACTCAATCCTATTAGTGTACAACAGTCTTCATATGGTGCAATGTTAGTATCATCCATCAACCAAAAAAATCTACAAATTGAAGACAAAGCTTCATTACTTGGACCCATAAAAGCATTACACCACTCGACGATTGATTTTGCATCTGTCAACTTTGCACTGTCTTTATACTTTAACTCTTCTCGTGCTAATGCTCTTTTCACGCTTGCTCCTACACCATCATGCTCCCCCTTTCCATGTCCAGCCTCACAAAAGTTCCACATATGTTGAACACCTGTAATGACATGCATCCTTCACAACCAATAGAACATGCGCGAGTTCTTGAACTGTGTTGTATAGTTATCAGACCATATTATATGTTGATCGTATTCTATGCCCCTATGAGCCAAACCACTGTAGAACATCTGGAAGCAACCTTGCACGAACTCTAGAGAATGTGTGCGATCATCACTAATGTAAAAGTGGTACTCCCTCAATACCTTATTGCTCATTTGTACTATCAGATGCATGAATGCTATGTGCACAAATATCGAAACTTGTGTGGAGTTGTAATACTGTGACTACACCTCATGTTGTGGTTGTAGAGTGTAGTTCTTTACAAAGTCAACCACAAATACTATGCTTCCAACTGGAAAGGTGTTCTTGCATAGCTTGAATTGCGTGTCCAACCATCGGGCTCTATGGGCATACCGTCACGAAATGTGGTCATAAATTTTTGTACTGGAATCTTCTCAATAACCAAATCACACCTTTTTGCTTGAGACCCATCTTTTGTAGCATATGCCACTGTTTTATACTTCCCGAACTCTACTAGTTTTTGTCCCACCTCATCTGTGCTTTCCATATGTTGACATACTGGCATACGTTGGAAGCCACTGCAACGCTCGCATGAACCATCCAAGCATGTTGTCCTATAGAATATCTGGCCATCCTTTATTTCACATAATTTTTTTGATAAGAACTCTCTTGAATATGTTGGTGGGGATTCTATGCCACAATCCTACACAACATCGTTAGTGTGTAAATCTAAACATATAGAATGATAAACATTGTAATGGTTAGAAAATTCAATATGTAGTCTACAACAACAAGTAGTGCGTGTGTGATTTATCTTGACATAAAAAAGGTTTAAGTAGTTCAAAAAATATTTGAGAAATACTAATTTGAGGATAATCATTTTCAAATTTTCGAAAAAATTGGGTTTGAGTCATATCCAAAAAATGCTTTGGATGTGGCTCATGATTCCGACTACTGATTCTCCTTCTTACCACATCCCTTTGATTCGGAGATGGCCTTGTGTTATTCTTCCAATACTCTTCAATTGGTGTTCTCAAGGCTTTGACAACTTCTTTATCTTTTCATGACAGTCTCCCCGAGAATGCCCATAATTCATTTGTATCATTGCCCTTAATTCTTTGCCGCCTTTGAATGGCTCTTGATAAAAAATTTCTACTAATTCCCATTTTTTCACTAGTCTTTTTAATTAGGTGAGCTCTCCTTGTTTGAAAACTTACCAAAGTCGATGTAATGACACATCAGGTGACATTACTATCCTTTGAGCGTGAGGTCTTACCCACACTCTCATAAGCATCCATTAGATTCTTCACAATAGTGTCTTCACTCGATGCATTCAATGTTCTCAACCCAAGAGTCTTCATGATGTTCCTATACATTACACCCACATCATTTCAACAAATAGTTGACATCTTGCAGTCTCATTTAGCCTTTCAAAGAATCGTTCCCAAATCTTATCAGGATATCTTCTACAAGTGCGTGTTGAAATCTTACCTTCCATGTGCTGAAAAATCTCATCATCAATATTAATCAAATACTTTGGCTTTCGACGCAAAATTCTTGGTGGTGTTCTCCTAGGTACATACATCTCAACATTAAGAATTTTATCAATATTTAATTGAGGTGGGCTAGATTGCATACCTTCGATCGAGGGTGGAGAATAAGACATACCTTGAGGTTCACATGGGAATGATGGCATACTTTCTTCATCAATTTCGAGTGATGATGTACTCTCAACTTGAGATGTGTTGGATGGTGTCCAACAATATTCACTTGCGGTAAATGGTGTCCCTCCATATTCACTTGCAGTAGATGGTGTCCATCCATATTCACTTGTGCTAGATGGTGTCCCTACATATTATCTTGTGCTTAATGGTGTCCCTTCATATTCACTTGCTATAGAGGGTGTGTCTCCAACTACGATATCTGAATCTATCTTACAACGATGCTTTCACATTCATGCTTGTTGTGTTGCCGATTCCTGTTCTCTTTTTGACGGTTGAGGTTCCTCTACAATCGGGTTGTTTTCATCAATCGTTTCCAATTTCTTCTTTTCACGATATGCCGCCACCCGAACTCTCTCCTTTTCTTTCAAGGTTTTTTTCTCTTCGTCTGTTAGTTTCCTCTTTGTCTTTTTCTTTAGCATGGCGGATAATTTTATCTGTACTATGGTAATGAGACGAATATTAGTTCCTAAAAAAGTGTTGAAGGAGTGGTCTATGTAATTAAATTTTGACCTTGTGTAGGGTATTTTGAAGATGTTTGATGCTTTGGAATGGTTTGGGAAGGCCTGGGTATAGGAGCTTCTATAAACCCTCCCTCTTTGCATTGAAAAATGGGGGTTTTTGTATTGGAATCCTAGTTGAGCGGGTAAGGTCCTAAGACCTAGAAATTATCTTGTTTGGAGACCTAATTAAAGATTGTTTTTGGGTTTGGAAGTCTCATGTGAAGATCTAAGGGTAGTTCCTTTGTAAAATTGGCCTACTTGGAGGCCTAAAATAGTGAAAAAGGTCAGTTTTCTTAGTGTTTTCCCAAAGGAGTCATGTGATGGGTTAAGGTATGTCTTGCAACTTTGAAATTGGTGCTATAATCATTCTTTTATTTTCCTAGTGTTTTCAAAAGTTTTGGAGTTAAGGGCCCAAAACTGGTTTTGCACAGTAACTAGATTCCAAGGGTGAAATTTGGGAAATAATGTGTTTGTTTGTTGTCCAGCTTGGAGGAGTGTTGGGATTGGTCCATTACGCCTTTTTAATCTTCTTAGATGGCTCTTGAAGGAAAGTTGACATCTTCAATGGTTTTGGGTCCTCTAACTCTGCATCAAAAATGAGTATTACAGTTTGAAGTGTGTGCATGGTTTGGGAGATACATGTGACAGTTTGTAGATGCTTGGCTACTAGTAATGTGGACAGTAAACAAAGGAAATAATTTTGTGTGTAAGGGCAGACTTCTGAAAGGTTTCATTTTTGTTGTACTAACTCAAACAAAGATTTATTAAGCAAATAATGGTTTGGTTGTGCCTTAAGAATTATAGTTTGTGTTTATAAACAATGGTGCCATTATGGAATATTTAAGACAAATTGTGAATGACATAATCATTGGTTGATGTTTTGAGGAACCTAGTTAATTGTAATTAGTTATTTTCAATATTTTCAAGGTGTTTTGAAGGTCCTTAAAGAATTGGGAACTCTTAATGCTAATTTGAGTATACAAATCAAATGTTTTGTGCAGAGGTATTGGAAGGTGTTCGGACCCTTCAGAGGAATGGGAGATGATTGGGAGATGCTTGGAGTTGTCTTAAAGGATGAATTTTGGTGAATGGTTTTGAATTTCTATAATTGGAAAATGTAAAATGGTAATTGGCAAGTGTATATAATTGTGTATATAATTTGGTAATTTAAAATGTGCATTGACAACCTAAGGTTATAATGACAAACAAAAATGAAAGCAAGCCATAATAGAATGAAATTAAATGTGTAAAGACTTCACATACCTTAAAAACCAAACTTTCAAATGGAGGAGTTCAACCCAATTATGTAGCCTTAGCTTCTTCTTTCTTCAAACTCCACAACTATTTGACTTGTTCAAAAGCTTGTTCCCTTCCACATTTCAATTGTATATCAGTTTTCAATGGAATTCAAACTTCAATTGATATTATATGTCTTTCAACGTGGAAACTCTGCTATTTCATGCAAAGGTGGTAAAAACATCATGGAAAAGGTGATGGAATGTGAAAAAGATGCTTTTACACTTCACAACATCATGAAAAATCTATTTTTTGTCGAAGCATGCGTAGAACCAGGGGAATATGCAAACTGTGGGCCTTCAAATCATGGGTATATAGAGTTTTTTGCCATTTTAGTGGAGTTAAAAATGTGCTCGCATTATAACGTGAGCGCGTTATGTGAAATTTGGTTTTCTTAGTATATAGAGAGGGAGAGAGGGGGAGAGTGGGAGAGAGGGAGATAGAGAGGGAGGGAGAGAGGGGGGGAGTGGGAGAGAGGGAG